>JAPKLX010000247.1:279102-369652 GCA_026898415.1 Leonotis leonurus | reverse complement strand
AATAGTACACGTCAGAGATATTCTGACATTTGTCTGTCCTTTTACTCCAGCAAGTCAACTATGTTAATATGGACATGTGGATTTATCTCACGTGCTGCAGAGGAGTGCTTCTGCAATGCCTCCCTCTAAAAACATTTTTATCAGATCCTTCAGTTTTTGGGTCTTACACATCAGACCCCTTTAAACTTTATTGATATTGGGTTTTACACATTAGAACCTTTAAGCTCTGATCTTACGTGATAAATAACATTTTATTTACTCTTCTCTTTTGTAATTTTAAATGATTTATTTAATTATGCTGATATTTTATCCCTATCAGCTTCTCCCCCTAAAGCTCTCAGAATAATTATTTCTGAGACTCAAATGTTCACATAGGTCATTATTTCATTTTCATTTTAATATCTTTGCTAATTCTGACCTCCTTTTGTCTTTTCTTTGAAAATGATGAGGGTATATGCGTAATTTTATCATTTTTCTTAGTTGTAAATAGTAAATAATTGTCCCATCGAATATCCTTAACGGTTTTTTACAGGATTTTTTCCCTGACATTTCTCGAGACAATCGCGCGCCTTTTCAACTCCACCATCGGATTAAAAAAAAGGAGAAAGTGAATCTTATCCCTACATGTGGTGACGGTTGGGCTTTTTTGAATTTTGAAAACCCTCTTCTTTCCTCATATCATCCTCTATTCTTGAGAAAAAATCAAATCAAATTTTTCTGAAAACCTCTCTCGCTTCTTTTAACGGCCGAAGTTCTTATCAGATTCCTTATCTCCCTCCCACAATTTCTTTCATCTTTATCGCATACTATCTGTAGGTATCTTCCCCTTTTTCTCTATTTTTCATCATGCCCGCCCCTAATCTAGATAAATTCCCTCGTTCTACGGCTACTGAAAATACCCTTCGCTCTTTAAGTCGTCTATTAAGCGTTACCAATGGATTTCGTGTTAGATTACCTGGAAAACATGAACGTCCTGATAACATTGAGCCTCCCTCCGCCGTCATATGGTGTAAACAGTTTGAAGCTGGTCTTCGTCTTCTAGTTTTAGATTTTTTCTGTGATCTTTTCACTCATGACCAAGTTCCCTTCAATCAACTGAATTCTATGTCGATTCATAAAGTTGCCTTCTTTCACGTCTTCCTTTATCTATACGATTTCAAAAATACAGCCGAGCTATTCTATCTTCTCCATCGTGTCAACAAAAATATCCCCTTTCTATATTTTTCTCCCGTAACCCATTTTGAAATTTATGGAAAATATCAGAGCGTGGATAAATTTTGGCATACCGAGTATTACGTAGTGACTCCACCCCCTCACGAAGGTTGGGGCTTCCCACAATTTCCTTTAATTCTCAAACTAAAAGCTCTCATGATTCGTTCTAAAGGTTTAGGACTTCCCGGTAATATAGTTTCTAAATTGAGTGATATGATTCGTGTATCGTTTGGTCATTCTCTTACTATTCCGTTCACCGAGAATCCCGATGTTCTTTCCTTTTTTGATCTTTTTCCTAGTCGCCCATGGCGACCCTCCATGGGTATTGTTCTTTTTTACTGATTTCATCGCTTATTTCTTTATCTCAATTTATATTTTCATTCATTATTATCGGCTAATTTTTTGCGATTTCCCTTGCTTGAAGCTATGTCTTGGGCTGACAAATTGAACAAGCTTGCCGCGGCTGAGACAACCCGATTTATATCTGATCGTCATTGAAAGAAGATTGAAGCCATTGCCTCTGGTGTTGGAGGTTCTGGAGTTAACCAAACGGAAGTGGATGTTTCAACTGGCTCTGCTGGTGGAGTTCAAACAACTCCTCCTGTAATGATTCCTGATTCAATTGATCATACCGCCTCTAATCCATCATCTGTCGGTATATTTTGGTTTGTATGACACTGTTAATTGTAACACTTTATTTCTACTATTCTGGGCATGTGTGTTGTTCTTTTATGGATTACTACAATTTCTTTTCCAGCTGACAAGAAACGACATGATCCCAAATCTAATAAATACCCTTCAAAAATTTCTTACAGGTATCATCCCTTACAAAGCAAATAAAACCCTTGGGATAGTTTGTAAAAGCAACAAAATGTAAAGACTAACTGTTGTAAGCTTTCACACACAAATTTTTTTCAAAGAAGCTACGTTCTAGGGCCTTGGTAGTTCTTTTCTCTCATGATCCATTAGCTGGTAAGCGCCTCTGCGCAGAACCTCTTTCACTGCATATGGACCCTCCCAATTAGGTTCTAGTTTTCCTGTAGGCTTCAACGCATCTGCTCTACGCAGAACCAAATCACCTTTTGCAAATCTTCTGCCCAAGACTTTTTTGTTGTATATTTTTTGAATTTGCTTTTTACAGAGTTCAGTTTTGTGCTTAGCTCTGTCATGTCTTTCTTCCAACAACTCCAATTCTTCGCGAATTCGACCTTGGTTTTCTAATTCTTGATAGTTCATAATTCTAGGTGAATCCATGCCAACCTCGGTTGGTATCATGGATGCAGAGCTGTACACCAAATTAAAAGGGACTTCTCCAGTGGGTGTCTTAGGACTAGTTCAATATGACCATAGAACCGAGTCCAACTCTTCGACCCATTTTCCTCTTGAGCCTTCCAACCTTGCTTTAATTCCTTCGAGCAGAGTTCTATTTGTTACCTCCACCCATCCATTAGCTTGAGGATGGGCTACCGAGACGAACCTCTGCTCAATCTTCATTTCCTTATACCAATCCTTCATCATGGATCCCGCAAATTGAGTTCCATTGTCAGAAATTAGAATTCTAGGGATACCAAATCTGCAACAAATGTTTTTCCAGATGAACCTTCAAATAATTTTCTCATCTATTTTCGCCACAGCTTCTGCTTCTACCCATTTAGTAAAGTAATCAACTGTTACTATCAAAAAGGCTTTTCCTCCAGAAGCTACTAGAAATTTTCCTACTATATCAATTCCCCACTTGTCAAATGGGCATGGAGATATTATGGCTCCTAGTTCCTCAGCTGGCACATGAATGAGCCTAGCATGTTTCTGGCACTTCTTGCATCTTCTCACTCTTTCTTTAGCATCCTTTTTCAATGTTGGCCAAAAGAAACCTGCTCTCAGCGCCTTTCGAATCAAGTCCTTGTAGCCGGTATGACTTCCTGCACACCCCTCATGAATATCTCATAGTATGTATTCACCCTCTTGTTCTGATACACACCTCAACAAAGGGTGTGTGAAAGACCTTTTGTACAAGTAGTCCCCAATGAGGCAGAAACGTGCCAGAGCTGCTTTCCCTGGGGCATTTTGCCCCTTTGCCCTCTGACTAGAACGCAGGTAGGTTACAATTGGAATCCTCCAATCCTCCTCACTGGAAACTGAAATAACCTCCATAGCTAAAGTCCTTTGCTCTGCCGCTAGAAGAGTGATTTCACCTTGCCAATAATGCTCTGTAGCACTAGCAATCCGTGTAAAATGATCTGCCTCTGAATTTTCTTCTCTTGGGATCTGATGGACTTCAAATTTGGTAAAATGCTTTTTTAAACTCTCAATTTGATTCCCATACCATATCATTTTTTCCTCCTTTCGTTCATATGTACCAAGCACCTGTTGAGCAACCAGCTGGGAATCAGAATAAGCTATCACGTGGTGTGCTGTCATTTCTTTCAAGATTCTCATAGCTCTGATGAGGGCCTCATATTCTGCTTTGTTATTCGTAATCTTTAAGTGAAATTTAACAGCGAAACGCAACTGCTCTTTCTCCAGAGTAATGATAAATATCCCTACTCCTGCCCCCTCTTTAGTCACTGATCCATATACATAGACAGTCTAGGTTCTTCTGTCTGAGCTCACATGGTTTCCTGTATAAAGTCTGCCAATGCTTGAGCTTTGATAGCTGTTCTTCCTTCAAAATCAATCTCATATTCGCTGAGTTCTACAGCCCATTTTACCATCCTTCTAGACAGATCTGGCCTTCCTAAGATTTGTTTAAAAGGAAGGTTACTTCTGACAACCACTCAATGCGACAAAAAGTAAGGCCTGAGCCTTCTCGCTACTACCATGATTGCAAGAGCCGCCTTTTCTGCATCTGAATATCTAAGCTCGGCTCCCTGTATCATCTTGCTAACATAATATATTGATTTTTGCTGTCCAGCGCTTTCCCTTAACAGAACTGAGCTCATAGAAGCCTCTCCCACTGCGAAGTATAAGAAAAGCTCTTCTCCAGGCTCTGGTTTAGTGAGAAGTGGCAACTGAGCCAAATGCTGTTTTAATTCCTCAAATTCTTAGTGGCATTCCTCCGTCCATTGAAAGTTAACACCCTTTCGCAAGATTTTAAAGAAAGGCAAACTACGTTTAGCAGATCTTGAAATGAACCGACTTAGTGCTGCGATCCTTCCATTTAGCCTTTGCATTTCTTTCATAGTTCTTGGAGCTGCCATGTCCAGGATCGCTTGAACCTTTGCTTTGTTAACCTCAATTCCATTGGGAGTAACCATATATCCCAAGAACTTTCCAGACTTTACCTCAAAGGCACACTTAGCTGGGTTCATTTTTAAGCCATATTTCCTTGCTACTGTAAAAACTTCTTCCAAATCTGCAGCATGGGTTCCTTCCCTCAAACTTTTTACCAACATGTCATCGACACATACTTGCATATTTCTGCCAATTTGATTTTGAAAAACTGTATCCATCATTCTTTGATATGTTGCTCCCACATTTTTCAAACCAAAAGGCATACTGGTATACCCAAAAGTTCCTGCACAGACCCCAAAGGCACACTTGGGGATATCTACCAGATTCATCTTAATTTGATAATAGCCCTGATAAGCATCCATCATTGATAATAGCTGACAACCCGATGTGGAATCCACCAATTGGTCAATTCTGGGCAAAGGATAATGATCCTTGGGACATGTCTTATTCAAATCCCTAAAATCATTACACATCTGCCATTTACCATTGCTCTTCTTAACCATCACGGCATTTGATAGCCAAACAGGAAACTGGACCTCGCGAATATGTCCCGCCTCCAAGAGTTTTTTCATTTCTTCTATGATATCTGTTTAACGGGATTTATTGATGGGTCTACATTCAAACAATGAAGAGCCACATTAATGTTGACCCCCGTTAAGTATGATGATGTGAATGCAAAAATGTCGGCATTTTTTCTAAGGCACTCAATTACTGCCTTGCTTTCCTCCTCCGTCATCAAAGTGCCGACACTGGTGGTAAATCCTGCGAGATGTGAATATAACTCTATATTCATAAGCTCTTCCATAGGAATCATCTGTGCAGGGGCAACCTCCTCTGATTCCTGCTCTTTTTTCTTCCTTTTCTCCTCCCTTCCATCTAATCGTTGGCATTCCTCCCACGGAGGTAAAGTTTTTCTCTTTGCTTTGGCTTCCTTAACGGATTGAAGATAACATTTTCTTGACATATCTTGATAACCCATTGCCTGGCCAACCGTGGTTCCCACAGGAAATTTCATCTTCATATAATACGTAGAAACTACTGCTTAGAAAGTATTGAGCGCTGGTCTCCCAATTATAGCATTGTATGCTGACGGAGTATCCACCACGAGAAAATTGACCGGTTTAGCCATTTTCACTCCCTCTTCACCCAATACTAACATTAAAGTGATTGAACTCATCGGCATGACCATTTCTCCGGCAAAACCAAGTAGAGCTGTGATAACTGGCCTGAGATCTTTTGCGATGTGGAGCTGTTTAAAGCATTCCAGAAACATGACATTCATAGCACTTCCGGTATCTACGAATATTCGTTTAACATCGTAATTCTCGATACCTGTCGTGATTACTAATGCATCATTGTTGGGTCTGTTAATCGGCCTGATATCCTCCGAACCAAAAGAGATTTCTGGATATGATTTCAGCTCTTGTATCGTTGATACCTCCCTTTCCTCCAACGCGAAAGTTCCCCTCCTTGCATATGATTTTCTGGCTCTATTTGAATCTCCTGCCGTAGGGCCACCATAAATCATATTAATAACGCCACGTCGGGGTGGATCTTGTTCAGGAAGAGGCGATGGCTGTTCTGGAGCTTTTTCTCTCTTGTCCTCTCTCCTTCTCTTATAATGTCTTTATGTTTCCTTTTTGACATATTCAAGAAGATGTCCTTCTTTAATCAGCTTTTCAATTGCTACTCGAAGATTACGGCAATCATTTGTGGTATGGCCGTAATTGTTGTGGAATTTGAAAAATTTGTCTGATTTTGCATATATCAGGGGGTCTTTAGACCTCAGTGGAAGAAGAACCCCGGGCTTTTTAATCACGATTTCCAATAACTCAGAGGGCTTTCTCGTCAGAGGTGTGAAAGATCTTTCGGCCCTTTGCACTCTCTCTGGAGCTCTACGAGCATCAAAAGTAAATCTTCTCTTATCATCAGATCCTCGCTTCTCTTCCATATCTCTTCCACGGTCCTCTGACCGTTTATCCTTCTTTGGATATGCTTGCTCTGCTTTTCGAAAAATACACGCATCCTCTAGATGTATATATTTCTCTGTTCGAGCCAAAAAGTCTTCGAAATCCCTAGGGGGCTACTTTACTAATGAATCGAAAAAGGACCCGCTTCGCATTCCCTCCAGAAACGCGTGTACCTTTATTGAAGCATGTATTTCCGGAGTTTCTAACACTGCCAAATTAAACCATGTCAGATATTCTCTCATAGATTCATTTGGCTGTTGCTTAATTGTTGTCAGGTGCAATGATCCCCTAGTGGTTCTCTTGGCGCTTGCGAATTGATGTATGAACATCTTTCTTAAATCATCGAAATAAAAAATATTTTGACAGTAATTGTTTGAACCATTATTGAGCAAGGCCCACCAATGTAGTGAGGAAAACTCTACATTTTACTCATTCGGTGTATTGATGAAGTAGAGCAATATTGTCAAATCTCATTAAGTGCTCCTCTGGATCACTACTTCATGTGTACTCCAAATTTACAGGTCTAAAATTGCTAGGCAATAGATCTAGCTGTATTTCTTCCAAGAATGGACTATCGAACTAACCATTTGCATGTTCTTGTAACTCCTCTTCGGTGGGGATGGTGCTCCATCAGGGCTCGCATGCTTCGAATGAGAGCTCTGCTCAGACCCCTCTAATAAAGCCTTGTTCTTTAATTCCTTGATTTCTTTCTCCATGGCTTCTATCAAAGCGTTTTGTCTTTCCAGCTTCAGTTGCTGCTCTACGACAGTTTACTGTGTTTCCAGACTAACAGCAGAACTAGAGATTGAGTTGTAAGTTGGGTCCGGATGCCTCCTATGGATCGATGGTCCCTCCTTCTGCCTTTGATTCCTACGTTTTTGTAGCTCTAACTAGCTACTTGGTGTATTTGGGATCACACCCGCCTTAACCAAAGTTTGATTAACCATGTCTGCTATCTGAGAGACCCATGTTTCAGGCATATCATTTTTTGGTGTACTCGCCTCGGGGTTAGGATTTTGAGTATCACCTCCCATTTCCAGAGCTACTTTCCTTTTCTGAAAGATAGTTTGGAATTTAGTTAATACCTTTGCTAATCACATAAAATAAACCTTAATATACTTGCAAAATTGTTAAAGACCTTTTTTTTCTTTTTGATTTTATTTCATCAGTTGTATTCTCCTTTTGCATTATCTTTATTTCTCTTAAAAAATCTCTTGTTTTATCATATTTATTGAACCTGGCTCTAACATTGATGACTTTAAAATCCTTGGCTCCATAGCCATGGTTATGGGGACTTCAACATCCTTTTCCTTTAAGAGGTTCAGCTTCAGAGCCGTATTCGTTATGACTTCATCGTCTTCTATTTTCAAAAGTTCGACTTCAATGCCCTGTTTATTACGACTTCGGCGTCTAATGCTTTTGCAAGCTTGGCTTCAACGCCATGTTTATCACGACTTCAGCGCCTTATAGATATTCTTTTCTAAGGTCTGACTTCCACGTCGCTACCGTATTTCTTATTTAACCTAAGTAAACCAACCACGAATTGTCATCGAGAAAGAGGGAATGCGCATCCTTTTCTCGGAAAAAGAAATGCATCTTTGTTTTCCCACAGACGGTGCCAGTTGTTAGACTAAGAATTAGTCTTCAACAATATATTCTTCATAATATAGAACATAATGAAAGTTTAATGAATTATACCTTGCTACAAGTCGTTCTCCTAAGTTGATGATCAACACAGTCTTTGATTCACAGGGTTCACCTACAAAATAAGACCGGAGGAGTGGTCGGGGGTCCTCCGGGAAGGATCTCTGACGCTCAAGTTGGTTTCTTGGTTGAGAATGTGGTTGAAGTGGTGGCGAATAATGAAAAAAATGTGTTGTGTAAAAGAGTAGGTGAGGTTTATATAGTATTTATAATAAGGGTAAATTGTTAATTGAATCTATACAACAACTTTAGTTGCCCTTGTACGAATTGCAGACCCTCTCCAATGGGAAAAGGCACGTGTCTAGTGGTCCAACAAGGTTGTTAACTTATCTCCAAACAAATAGTACACGTCAGAGATATTCTGACATTTGTCTGTCCTTTTACTCCAGCAAGTCAGCTATGTTGATATGGACATGTGGATTTATCTCACGTGCTGGAGATGAGTGCTTCTGCAATGCCTCCCTCTAAAAACGTTTTTATGAGATCCTTCAGTTTTTGGGTCTTACACATCAAACCCCTTTAAACTTTATTGATATTAAGTTTTACACATCAGAACCTTTAAGTTCCGATTTTACGTGATAAACAACATTTTATTTACTCCTCTCTTTTGTTATTTTAAATAATTTATTTAATCATGTTGATATTTTATTCCTATCAATTAGTATGATTTATTGTTGTGCCAACATATTTCCTCGCCTTCTTTGCTTGTGACTTGATTGACTTGAGGTCTGCAAGAATAGAAGTCTGGGAGGTTTGGAGAGAGTTGACATCCTTGCGAAGAGAGTTGAAATCTGTTTGGAGAGTGAAAAGTTTATTGTGTTGAGAATTTAGTACTATTGCTGCTTGATTTATACGAACTTGAGTTGCCAACATGCGGTCAGTCAACATATATAAATGATCATAGAAACTTGCTTCTTCACGAAGGATTGAAGGTCCGTGTTTATAGAGGCTCTGAGCTCTTTAGCCTTATTGTCTATGTAGGTGGAGGAGTTGGAGATAGATAGGTGCGCGTTCTTCACAGAATCCCTTCCGGCCACATCAACATTAACAGAGTAAAGCTGTCTGGAGGGCATTGATAACGCATTGTATGTTGTCACACTGCTGCTAGAACTAAGAAACCATGTAGGAAGAAGAAGATTGATAATGGTTCGACGACAGGCCTTGTGGATATGAATAATATCGTTCTTGTTATAACTAGATACTGAAAAAAATAAAACAAAGAAATAATAAATAACACGCGAATGTACACGAGATTTATAATGGTTCCCCGACGGTGTGTCGACTATGTCCACTCTCAAAGAAGAAATCTTTATTCACGAAGAACAATAGAAATTATAGAGCATACGACTAGGGGTTTTCTCGCATTATGATTCACGCCGCTGGTTTACAAAATGCTGTGTTTTATGTGGCTACTGCACATGGTTATAGTATTTAGAGATAAAAATGCTAACCCTAATACAAAACCCTCTAGAAATAGGCACAAACACGTGAGACCCAAAACTCAGAAATCGCCTAAGTGTTGGAACATCGTGTAGCTTAAACAGGCAGATCAATGGTATGACTTGCTTGCATCAGGTTACTGCATCAATCTGCTTCACGGTATTGGCTAGTTGATCTTGTAGTCATTGATCTGTCTTCCACCGCCCTGCCCTAGATAGATAGCCCAATATCCCAGACTGACTTGTCCAGGATCATGTTGATGAGATGACCTGTCTAAGAACAAATCACAGAAATACCATATTGACCTACCTAGATCAGGTCTGACCTGTCCAGGTCAGGTCATTATTATCAGATTGATATCATCGACTTGACCAACGACTTGCTTCACTTCTACCTTCTTGTCTTCAGCAAGTTGGATGATGATATGTATTACGACAAATCTTCATCTTGACTTGTAACATCCAAAATCGATTAACATTACATAAAACTCAACATTACCATATAACCTTCTCAGATTAGTATCGATCTGATGCTTCATATTGGTGGTTTTGTATCATAAAATTAGAGAATAATTTCTTGTATTAATCAATGGGAGGAAGTACACACACACACACACACACACACACACATATATAAACTAAATGCTATGCTAAGGTAATTAGAAATCCTAATACTAATTGTCATATATACATTATAACAGGTGTAGCTCAATGGTTGCACTATAGAAATGCCCATCAGCAAACTCACCAACTTGAGACATTTAACGAGTCCAGCTAGTGCCTAAACTAGTTATGTGGGACGGTCTTCGTAAATATGTCAGTTGGATTGTCAGTTGTACGAACCTTCTTCACTTTAATCCTCTTCTCACTTCTTAAAAAATGATAGCGCACGTCGATATGCTTTATTCTCTCATGGTGGACTTGATCTTTAGTTAAACAAATTTCACTCAGGATGTCACTGAACACAATAACAATATCTTGTTTCAACAAAATTCCTCCTTTATCTATCTTGGTCAAGGCCATATACTCGGCCTCTGTTGTAGACAAAGTTACAGTGTCTTGGAAAGTTTCCTTCCAACTCACTACAACTCCACCTAGAGTAAAAATATATTCTTTCATCGACCTCCTACTATCAATATCTCCAACAAAATCTGAGTCGAAATAGCCCTTGACAAGACAGGTCGTATCTCCTCTACAAATGAGACCCACATCGGATGTACCATGAAGGTACGTGCTAACCATGCTCATTGTCTGCTAGTGTTCCTTACCAGGTTGAGTCATAAACCTTCTAACCATGGTCACTGTCAGTGCCATGTCAGGCTGTGTGCAGACCATGACATACATCAAGCTACCCACTGCACCTTCGTAAGGAACCCGAGTTATGTAGTCGATCTCTTCTGTTGTCTTAGGAGCGAATGCCACATATATATGAATATTCGTTGTACTTGGAGTATCTATAGGCTTGGCCTTTGATAAGCCAAAATGAGATAGAATCTTCCTGATATAGCTTTTCTGTGAGAATTTTTTTTTCTTACTTTTATCCCAATGGATTTATATGCCCAAAATTTTATAAGCTGCACTCAAATTATTCATATCAAACTCAACATTGTGTAGATTTTTAATGATCTAAACTTTAGACTTTTCCTTAACAGCTAGAAGCATGTCATCAACATATAAGACTAGATAGATTAAAGATCAATCTTTTAGCTCGATATGATATACACAATTATCACACAAACTCCTATTTTAGTTAATCTACTCGATGAGCCCATCGAATTTCTTGTACCTTTTCCTTGGGGATTGCTTAAGTCCATATCAGGACCTTTTCAATTTGCAAATGAGTTGTTCCTACTTCCTTGTCCAGAATTTGATAACCCTCTATTGTGTCATATATATGTCCTTATCAAACTCTCCATGTAGGAAGACCTTCTTGACATCAAGCTACTCAAGTTCAAGGTTGTGGTGTACCACCATTTGAAGTAGCACTCTGATGGAAATATGTTTGACTACCGAATATAAGATCTCATCCTAGTCCACCCCTTCCTTTTCATTGAACCATCTTGCACTCAACTGAACTTTATATTTCACGCTCTCTTCTGAGTTTACTCCTTCATTCTTTTTGAACACCCACTTGCATGTAATGATCTGCCACCGCGTAGGTTGTTGTACTTGATCCCATGTATCGTTCTTGTGAAGTGACTAGATCTCATCTCCCATTGTTGCAAGCCATTGTGTGACATTATAACACGCCACAAATTCATGGTAGGTAGACGGCTCGAAAGACTCCACCTCCCCTACGAAATGCGGAGCATACCCAATTATCTCATCAAAACCATAGCATAGTGGAGAGTCTGAACCAATCCTTCTAGCTCGATCAAGAGCTATATAGTACTACCTTGGTTGATGATCTGTAGCTGACTTATTGCCCTATCTAGATGCAGCACACTGCTTCTCATAAGCCAGGTCGATATCAACTTGTGCACCACCATGTCAATCACGATCTGCCTGGTGGCATTCTTTGTGGATAAGTTCAGCTAGCTGCAACTCCACCCGGTTTTCAGTTCCATTGTCAAGCTTTCTGATCATTCCCCTTTGAATACACCCATTTCTGGCTTCTCTATTTTCTAGATAGAGTCACACATCATCTTCTCATCGAAAATAATATTTCTACTGGGAATGACTATGTATTCATATGGATGCCAGAACTTGTAACCTTTCACCCCCTCTCCATAACCTATGAAAACTTCTTTTGTCATTGGCTCTAGATTACCTTCATTGTCATGATAGTAAGCTGCATGGGCGGATCTACCTTAAGGCTGCACCGGGCTGAAGCCCAGTGCAAGCCCAAAATTTTTAGTTATATGTATGTATATTTTTAAGGTCCAATACAACATTAGTCCACCCCAACAAAATTTGTGCATGTATAAAATATAGTGTTTTAAAATTTTTAGTTTTCAGCCCACCCCACGTACAAATTCTGGATCCGCCCCTGGTAAGCTGCATACCGAAACGCCCTTAAGCTTGAGTAAGCACCGGTCTACCCATACAATATTTTGAAAGATATATTAAGGTTGATTCTTGTGTAAGGACCACAGTTTATCAAGTAACAGGCTGTTGTAGCAGCCTCTACTCAGAAGTGACGAGTAAGACCAACTTGGGAGATCATGCAACGAGCTCTCTCCAACAGGTTCTGATTCACACGTTCTGCTGCACATCCTACTACGCCCAATAAGATTTTCAAATTTGGAGAGTTTGAACTTTGAGAGAATTTGAGAGTTTGTAAGCTTTGATCGCATAAGTAATCAGTATCTTGAAATCTTGTAGTGTTGACCTATATATAAGACTTGGATGAACAATAGTCATTGTCTTTGAATTTTCTTTTCATTGCAATTTTAGAGCTTATTTCCATATTTGGTGCTTGCAATTTGATCTTTAATGTCTTCTTTGAAATCTTTGACCAATTCTGGTAAGATGTCATGTACTAGACTTTGACGTTGATAATTGTAGTCTTTTGGAGTTTGAACTCGTATTAAACTTGAGATCTCGGGAATGTGGTCTTGAAACTTTTCTAACATTTATGGTGATTTTTAGTACAACTTCCGATATAGACTCCATAGTCTGTTTTTCAGTGTCGTTGCATACTAAAGTCTTTCAGTATAGGTTAGTTTATCTTCATATCTTGAGGTCCTCTGTCACAGCCCAATTTCTTAACCCTATCTTAGCCAAGAGATTAGGCCATGACTTAACTAACTTGGAAGAAACTCAAGCAATTGATGTTTAAACACAAAGGAACTCAAAATGACTTTCGCGAAAAACAGGGCAGGACTGACACCTCAACTTCGGAAGCTCATAACTTTCTCATATGAACTCCGAATTAAGATCCGAAAGAACCGTTAGAAAGGTATCGAAAAGATCTTTCAAATGACACCAATATCAGAAAATTCGGACAAGTGAAACGTGCAGAAATGGGAAAAACAGAGGCTGCCCTGTTTCTAGAAATTTTCAAGTATTCACAATTGATGAACTTTGAGTTCCCAAACTACCAACGATCATCTCAAACAACCATGAAAGAGACGCAGAACACGTTAACTCACAAAGAAAAGTACCACAATGAGTAACAAAGGCTAACATAATATCATGGTACCAAACGACCAAGTGACGACAAACAAAGGTTCGTAACAGGAACATATCAATATGAATCTCACGGATTAATCAAACGTATCAACATACTAAGGACAATAAGGTGTCAAGTTTACTCATCAACAAGAGTGGATGATCATAAGTACAACAACACTACTTCAACCACTAAATACATATATGGTCAAAACAAAGGGACAACAAGCCCAAAGCCAGCATTCATCTCCATCTTCATCGCCGCTGCTCAACCTGCAAATGTGAATGAATATGCAAGGCATGAGTACGATGTGTACTCAGTGGGCACGTTGCCAAACTTTTCTTAAAAACATGTTCTTGTGACTTGCAATAACTTTCTTTAAAACTGAAACTTTTCATGCTCAACTGTAACATAAATAAAACATGCTGGTGTCTGCAGACAAAATCTTTCATATACACCATATCTACGCACTTCTTGTGTTGAGAGGTAGGCCTCCCTCTCAAACACTATGACCGGCCGATCCGCTCACCGGCTCACGGTCACATATGTGTACACAAACCCTTACCGGCAGCTCGTCCGGCATAGGGCCGATATCGTAATTCTCTCGTAGATAGGCAATGCAATCATGCTAAAAACATGCAAGTCACATCTTTTCAAAATAACATGCAATAGCAAGTTTCATAAATAACATGCATACTTTAAAAGAATGTGCCCACCTGATTGACTTATGTTATATAAGTCGAAGGCTCGTCTTCTTCTTTCTTGGGATTTGTATCTCTTCTTCTTACTCCACTTGTACCTTAATTATATAAATTTGGAGTAGATTAGAAAGACATTATCTCATATAATCTCTTATCTTAACTTAGATTGCTATCAGTTTACTCTCTTTCGGGTCATTGCATCCTTTATCTATTCCATTACGTATCATCTTATAATTACACATACTTATGTATTCTAAGCTTACTTGCATACTTAACTTCATATCTAAGATCTTACTCTTAAGAAGTATGTATTCTTCTTTACACTTAAAATTCTAACTTCCACATACATGTCTCTTTAATTCCAACAAACTCACATTATACTTCATATTATTTCCTCATCACAACTATGGTATTAAATTATCCAATTAACTCCTCTACATATGACTTTGGATCATCCCCTTCTCCAAGCATTTTATGATTCTTTATGAAATGATAATTCTTTCTTCAATCTCTTGATCTATCTATGCTTACTATCATCTAATTAACTCTAATTCAACATCACCTAAGCAAATTACCATCAACATATATATAAACCATGAACTTCATACATTCTTAGATTTTTAGAAATCAAATTCTAGTGTATGAAAAATTCCCAATAAATTATTCTAAGCTTTATTCATGCCATTGAACTCAATTATGATCTCAAATTACACAAATAAAATCAAAATCTTATTGAAAATTTCTTCCTAATTTTCGGTCACTATGAACATTTAAGATGTTTGAATTTTTTCTCTAATTTCTTTCTCTAATCATATTTATTAGTTCCTAATGACACTTATCCATGCTTAAATCAAACAATTCCATTCAATTTCCACCAATTCAAATTAGGGTTCTTATGGAAGATTTAAGGAAAATCTAATTATTCATCATTTCTAACAATTCTTTGCAAAATCATACTTAGAACATGATGTTCTATTTAATTACTACAACTTATATAAAAATCAACATCATATCTTATGAATTATGAACATAACCTATCATGGATAGATAGACAACCTCTCTTCAAATTCTACAAATTAAAGAGGTAAAGATGATGGAATAATACCTCAAAGGTGATTATCTCTTGAAATTGAGCCTCAAATTTAACTTAGAACTTGAATTATGGAGGAGAAAATTTCTTGTCTATGGAGGAAGTGTGGTGCACGAAAATGAGGGGAAGGAGGAGGTGGAAGATGATGAAATATGATAAGGATGGCTTTCTTATATATTAAGTATAAGATTTTTTTATTAATTAAATAATTTGATAATTATCCACTTAGCTCTAGGGGCTTCTAGAAGGTCCCACCTCCTCGATTTTCGTGCATCGAGATCTTAATGCTGGATTACTCATCTCGACACAAGGAATCCACCGGTTCAGACTGTTCGCGATTCCGAGTTCAGATGAACGAATTATTCGAGTTTTACCTTACCGAATGAATTTAATTACATAAATTCCTTTCTAAAGCAATATTTTCTAACAAAATCCTCATAATAATCTCTTCTATGTATCTTAGAAAATTGGGCTTAATTTATAAATATTGCTACGGCTGTCGAATTCCCAAATTGAATTCCTGCCGAAAACTAATTAAATTATTATCGAAATTGCAATAATAAATTTTTATTCTTTCTTTTATCTGTTTTCAAGCTTAATGGAATTTCTAATTCCATTTTTCTATGTTATCTAATAGATAAAAATTTTCTCTTCTGAGGGGCATGCGTCGTCTGAGTTTATTCTATCTCAACCCCTTTCTTTTATCTCTAATATGGAATTAATAAATTCCATTTTCTTTCTTAACAAAATATTCATAATTCTTTCTTCTAAATCGTATAATAGATTCTTCAAACTCTTCTTAATCTCATAAAAATATTCTCTTAGGGATGCAATGCCCTAATTAAGCTTTAATTATCATTTAATTACAGCTACAGTATTTCGGGGTACTACATCCTCATATCCTTCAATCTTGATCAACTTGTAAACTCAACTCTCTAACATATGAATTAATGTAAAACAAATCTCTAAGCGTACGAGTCTGCACTTATACCATCTTTTACAGATATTTTGAAATTTGAATGAATAAAATTATCTTATAAATATTTCCTAACATTATATGTATGCACCGATATTTTTGATGAATATCACATTACTTTACATCTAATTTAATATTTTGATGATTGACGCCGCATTTTACATCTAAATTATATGGAATTAATCTTTATAAAATAACAAAAGTATGATGCAATAGTTTGGTAGTATGCATATATCACTACATCAAAGAAGCATGTAATTTGCAATAACATAATGAGCATCTACATAATCAAAAAAAAAAAAAAAAAAGATGCACGGATATTATTATTTGATGTATCAAATAAAGGTAGCAAAATTAACCATTGAATTTATAGGCATAGTTCACTCACATGTGTCATCGTTTCTATCACATGTCTATCTCAGTTACAAGAATATATATTGCAACATCTCCTATTACATTATTACATTATATGTAATGTAATAGATTGTGGCACCACTTGTTGAGCTAATATAAAAATCAACCACAAATGTATATAAAAATCTAGCACTTGTCTATATATATACCAAACCTGCAAGGAATTTTTCAGCTCTAGTCTCATTTACAGTAACCACTTTTTTCCCTGCCTTCTTTACACAATTCCCTACATTTGAGAAAATACATGCAAAGAAAACCTATACTCTTATAAATAAATACATCAACAGTCAACACTCATGCTAACTTGTGCTTGCCCTGACCATTACCTAAATTCTGATTCAGATCTCATCAACAGAAGAGGTAAATGACAAAGAACGAAGAACGAGAATGGGATCTGTTGAGCTTCAAACTAAAGGCTCCACGTTGCTCGAGCTCCCGATCTCGTTGATGCAACTCTTCGAAGGTGGCCTTATCGTGGTGCTGTAAACGAACGCTATCATCTACATAGAATTCAATTAAATAAAAAATGAAAAATAAATATATTAGATCAACTATATAGATTATGTGTAAAAGAGTTATATAAATATGAATTTGAAGGCACTTACAGCAACTAGGCCAGAAAACATAATGCTGAAGCCAGGGAAGTGAAAAGGTGCATTATCTGATAGAAACAGAGCTGATGCAAAAGAGAGAAAAAAAAAGAGATTAGTATGACTTAGTTTTTGTGTATTCAAAGTTTGTGAAAGAATGGCTATGCATACCAGTTAGAGGGCTGAAAGCAAGAGGCGAGACGATGTTGGCGAACGAGCAAATGCCTGTTATGCACCCTTGAACCTTACCCTGCAGCATACATCAAATGAGAAATAAATACTTACTACTCTATTCCTATTTAGTTAAGATCATCAAATTAGTCAAGAACAATCACCTGCTCATTAGGTCCACTTTGTTTCGATGCAATGCTTCGTAGCTGCAATGATAGAACAAGTCTAAGAAGATACACATCAAGATTTTCGCAGCGTATATTGTTAGAAAAAGAGAGGACTTACACACGGGAGAGCGAAAGTAGCGACAACGGATAGCATTGCTGCAGCATAAGGTACCCAAGGTGCCCATGCCACACTATAAAGTACCATCTGCAGTGCAAAACAACATACTTAGATAGATATATCCAATCTTGAAATTTTGATTATAATTTTGATTTGTGTTGTATCTGTATATGTGTGGTAAACTCTTACATGAACGAAGGCGAAGAAGAGTCCTATAGAGAGCATCTTTTCTTCTCCAAGGAGGGGAGTTAGTAAAGGCATGATAATGAGCTGAATTAATTGAAGCCTAATTAGTATTTAAGTAGTCATACATAATATAAGAAAAGTATGGATTTGTTAGTTAAGTATGTTACTTGTGATACTGCTCCTGCAATTCCAACTATGATCATAAGATCAGCAAACTGGTCTTTGTTGAAGTGAAATTCAGCCTTCAAGTAATACTGCATTGTGGTTTATTCATTTCAACATGTTAATATTCTAAAATATACACAAGTAATTTGATTTAAATGTTAAAGGATTAATGAAGATGAGAAATACCATCAATGAAGAGTAGAGGCCAACATCTGCAACATTGATGAAAAATGCAACCATAGCTGCTTTGGAAAAGGTAGGGCTGCATGCATGCATGCACTCATATTAAAGTACACATAGTGCATATCTATATATCCTTGTTCAATTTTTTATATAAAATTTGAATTCTTAACTTACTAACCTAGTCCTCAATAGGGAAATGGACTCATTGAGAGAGGGTAGATTCTTGAAAAGGCCCCATTTCTTGGAGGGTTTTTTCTCAAGGAGACAATCACCTTCTGTACTTTTGGTAGAAATAGTGAGGGATTCTTGAAGAAACACTCTCATGTAGACCAGAGCGACGATGGACATTGCAGCAGATACCTATATAATGCACATAACAAATTAAGTAGTGCTTGCTTCAAAGAAAACATATGTAAATTAAAAAAAAAATCATTATGGAACAAGAAAGTACTTGAAACACTGCATTAGTGGAGAGGAATCGAGTCGACAAAGTCCCGAAGACGAAAGAAGAAGAAGAGAAGCCAGACATTAGGCCAAAAACTGCAGCCCTTCTGTTCTCTGCAACAGTATCTGCCTGCAAGAAAACATTTCATTTCAAACTAAGGGTTGAATTTGAAGGTTTGTCTGAGGACGTGTGTAAGAATGCATGAAGAGAAGGTTTAATTACCACATAAGCAAGAGCAAGAAACTGAACGCTTCCTTCAGTGGCCATGGCAAAGAGAGTTTTGAGCACATAATAAGCGTAGAAGTAATATCTTGTTCTGTTGTACGCCAGTATCACTGTGGTGTGAAAATATGTCACATTCTAATAACTTGTTTTTTCATCAAATAGTTCATGCAAATATTGTTCCAAATAGAGACATGATGGATAGCGTTAATTTGTGCTCACTGCAGTCAGTGGAGTGATCCTCACCAATATATATAACACACTTTAATTTTTGGATTGTGTTAATAAAATTGGCACAATCTAAATATATAAAAAATTGTCCCTTTTTAAAAAGATGCAAACCTATATTTTTATAATTTATGCAATTTTCTTAATAATGGTACTGAAAAAAAATGTCATGTTTATTAAGATGGTGAGTAGTTATCTAACGAAAATAATCCATGCCACTATGTTAAAAAGGAAAAACATAAATATAACATTGAGATTTTCCAATTTGTAAAGTTAGATGGGCAATAACGTAACTAATAACATGTTGAAATTATTTAATGTTACATTTCCATGAATAAGATCTTGACAAGTATCATAATTGTGATTCAAAATTTAAAGTATATATAAAAAAAATATATATTTTTATATTTTAAATAATTAATTATATTACATGTCATATTAATGCAATAAGAGATATATTGGGATCGGTTGTTATGCATTCTCATTTAATTAATTGGGATCTCGACTTATGGGCTCATAATGGTAATGACGTGACAATCTCTCCTATGGAAAAATTGATCATAAGAGAGTGATCACAAAGATTATGAAAATAATGTTTTTTTTTATTTATAAAAATGACATTATATCTCTCTGACAAAAAGTGGTCACCATTTTTTATTAGTTACATTAAAATTATTCATTTTTCTAAAAAGAAAAAATTTTACTTTTAAATTAATAATTCCCACTTTTTCAAACACAAGACTTTGAATTTTTAATTTTTGTGTCGGATCTCTTATGCTTTTAGCAGGACGGGTGGAATAGTGTTTAAAAGTTATACAAATAAATCAAAAGAAAGTATCAGATGCACCCTAGACTAGACTATCTATGGACCCATTCCTATAATGTATATATATATCTATATATATATATAGGGAAGAGATCACATAAAAAAGGTTCTGTATGAGTTAACTAAATATAAATCTTGACTGTTAAATCATTTTGATCAATGGTACAGATTAATTATTTGGTATATATCTTATTTAAAATATTTTATCCCTAAAAATATGGAATTTGTTATTCTTTCCGACTAGGATTTATTGATTAGAGTATAATTTAATTATATCAATTGGATAAAAAATATGAATAGTTCAGATTTATTTATAGTTAACAAAAACTGATCTATTTATATATTAGTGATGACTAAGAGTGATTAAAAGGACAGTTTAGTAATTATATATTGGAGGGAAAGTTTAGTTTAGCAGTAAAAGAGAGTAGTTAGTGAGTGACTTACATAGAGGAAAGATAGAGAGAGCCATGGGGAGTGTGAGCATCAATTTTCTTCCATAAATGTCGGAAAGATTCCCAACCAAAGGCATTATCATGATTGACCCCAATCCTACTACCTGCATCAATATTAATTATATCATCCTACTTATTATAATCTTTTTCTTAATAAACTAATAATCAATAAAGTAGGTTTAAAATTATTAAAGAACAAAAAATGGGTCTAGCTTATATTATCATTTGTCAATTTGCACATTACATAAAACGTTAAAGAATAACCACCAACATTTATAAATTAGATTAAAGAAAAAAGATTCATTGTGTAAATACATATATTTTGAATGAAAAATTTATTTTTCACACTAAATTAGCCCAAAAAAACAAGGGATAGGAATGTGATTGGTCTTCATGCTATCCTCCTCAAGTTACATTAATTTTGGTAGTGAAAATTGTGCAAACTATATAAAAGTATTTGATAACAGCACATACATAGTGTTTTATGATGGACTTGTTAGTACTAGATATAAAGAAATGCAAAATACTTGTCAAGAATCATATGAACATTAGAATAGGGGCATATATGTATGCATGCTGCCATGAAAGTGGACTACACATAACAAAGTATGTTGGTGTCTTCTTAATTTCTTTTGTCTATTCTTTTCATATTTCTAATCAACCACAAACATGACTACTTCCCCATTCATGTAGTCCACTAACTACCTTTCCAAATAGGAAGGAATTAATCATATTTTTTTGGCACGAGTTAGAAAGGGCCTTTTGAAATTATACTATGTGGTCTCAATTGTTTTCTCAAGTTTAAAAGTTCTTAGTTTTGAATCACAATATTGGAACTTATAGTTCCACTTAATAGATAATTTTCTTGAAAAAAAAGAGATAGGTCCAATAATTAATTTTTTTACCTTTGGCTTTTTATTTCACGCAATTCCTATATAGGTTTGTTGATGACATTAGTCAAAATGTCCAATTTATATGGAAAAAAATATTAGTCAACATAAAAATGAAAATTCATTATGAAATAAACAAAAATTGTTCCGACCAACACATAAAGAGGCGAAGAAATTTCTAATGTTGGAAATAGTTCCCTAATTATGAATATTAAGAAAAACTCAGGTAATGCATTAATGTTGCATATATAGGTCCCCCCTACTTAATCAAATTTGACCAATCACATGGTTTTAAAAGGTGGTAATACATTAAGAACATTAATCACAGTTACTGTATTTTAATAAAGTGATATTTAAACTATATTTCCTCCAGATTCTAAGGAGTTAAATAAATTTATTTTCCCCAAAAAACAATTCATACTATAATCTATTTACAGACAGTTGATTATAAGAAAAAAATAAGTGATGTAAAATTAGGGGTATCTATTCGGGAATTGGGTTCAAGTATTTTGAGTAATATCTGATATGCGATCGGGTTCGGGCACCAGAATACTTGATTTTTTGGTTTACGAGTCGGGCTCGAGTTTTGATATTTTAGGATTTTCGAGTTTGGGTAATACTCAAAACCCAAATTTTTTATTTATATTTATTAATCATATAATGTTATATTTTAATTTTATAATTTAAAAAAATTTAATACCGGAAATATTCAAAATTCTCAAAAATACATGACAATACTCGATAAATAATTTAAATTAAATCGGGTAGTTTTGCATACCCGAATTCCCCACCCGAAATATCTGAGTCAGGCTCGAGCACCCAAATTTTTAGTTCGGATCCGTGTTAAGATAGTAAAAATTTAGAGTTTCAAAATTTGAGTACCTAAAAATTTTAAATAAAATAGCCAACCCAAATAGACACCCACACAAAATAAATAAATGGATATATGTCAATCACCTCTTCGGAAGAGGATACAATGGATGGACAGTTTATGGGAAAAAGAATAACTAAAAAAACGGAGGTAAAAAAAGGTTAATAGGCTTGCTATTTTATTTTAAAGTAATAATAACATTAATAAATAAAAATGAAAGGTGACGTAGAAAGTAAGTGAAATTTTTAACATGTGCACGGTTTGTGCCATACCATTTTATTACATGAGATTAGTAGAGAAATGAAGAGTTGGGGAGTGAATGAGATGTGTAAATTAGGCAATGATTTGAGTGGACATAAAGTCATAAATGTGGGCTTCCACATTTGAGTGTCTTGCATGCCAAGTGACTCTTAGAATGACACCATATAATTATTCTTTTATAATTAGTGTCCCACTTCAATTTTTTATTATTAGCAAAGGTAAACTATCTCACCAAGCAATGTTTATAACTAATATTTTAAAAAACTATATATGTTACACACAAATTAGTTTTTTTTCGATAAACTTTTGTTTATAATTATATGTACGGTTGCAACAAGATACATACACATGCTCCTAAGTTGGATAAATATTTCCTTCAAATATTGGCGTGTCATATTAATAGGTAATTGGGTACCATTGTATAGGTAAAATAATATCCCAAACTAATTAATTTGTTTGGAAAGGACTCGTACCCTAAAAGTTTTAAAAAGAATGTGTGTTAGTCTATTGACAAGAGGTTAATTTCTGAGGTAATAAAGTTCGGATTTGAGTGGTATGCAACACAGTTTTATAATTAATTTAATTAAATCATTTTTTATAAAAAAAATTCAAAAAGTTGTGCAATGCTAAAGGTAAAAAGTTAGAAACCCTACCCTTGGAGCAAGGTAGTTTTCAGTTCAATTCTTTATTGTTGGGAGTTGTTCAGATATACATAATTAAGTAAAGATATATACTAGAATTATTCATCAAAAAAATATACTAGAATTCCACAAATGTTGTAATTAAAGATAATAAAAAGGAATTACAAAACATATTAAAAGGGGAGGAGAATATTGTATTTAGAGGGCTATATATATATATAACATTTTCTAATTTTTAGCTGAATAGGTTTATGAGAGAAAGTTACACTTTTTCTCCATAACTATAAATGATAAATTGAATAAGTAGTCGCTATATATGTGACATATGACCTTTCATTTTAATTACTTTTTTTATAGTAAATTTAAAGTTACCTTTCTTATTCTTTTCTCCGTCGTTGAGCAGTTAAGTGTAATTAAATAGGAGAAAATGGCAATATAATTTCTACACTCTTATCTATTTTATTTTGCCATAATCACTAACTGCTATCAACTAATTATTGCAAAAAGGAAATATGGTTAGGATCAGGAAGCTTCTCTTTTATCCCTAAAATTTTTTAAATAAAAAGAAAGATAAAAATCACTAGTTTCATTATTATAGAAAATAACATATTAGGATTAATGTACTATGATTCAAGCATAATGGGTTCATTAGCACACGTCACCTCATGACCTCAAGGAAAAGAAGAAAAGTATTGGAATGGTAAAAAGAGAGGTTGAAAAGTAAATAATTTTCCAATTGTATTAATGTTTCTTCGTTGTCAAATTTTATGATCTGCTTACGTTATATATTCATCCCAATATTTATATTTATGTGTGAAACTTAATTATCCAAATAGCATATATTAGTAAATAGTAAATTAAAAAGATTTAGCAAAGCATCCCTTATACATGAAAATGGTATTTCAACTTAAAAGTATTATATATAGTTACGTTAACATGAGTAGAGAATGACACCTTAGCTTTAATAATAGTCTATTACAAAAATAGGGAATCAATAAATTACCCTTTTTGTTGTTAATTAAGATGCAACATATAGTGATTGAAGAAAATCCTAACGCTTAATTTTGTCTAATCCTCCCTCAGTCTATCAAAAACATGCATTTTTTGTGGCACGAATATTTATATATTAGATGACCGTTTTGCTAGTAGATGAAGGGTATGATAAATGAGATCTCATATTACCCGTCTTGCGACATTTCATATTGCATTAATACGAAAGAGACACCTAATATCGTTCAAGATTTAGAATATATATAAGGAAAATAAATGTGTGTATATACATTGAATCTTAAATCATTAATATGAGAAGTTTCAATATCGTAGTAATGCAACACGAAATGTTACACGATTATGTATTAGTTAGAGAATCCAAAATTGCGATAATTAGCTATATATATATGTAGTGTTGTGTTAATTGAAGAATTATGTGTAGGGACGTACCACTTGCTGAGCACCGGAGAGATAAATGGCTAAAGAGCATTCGTCTTGGGCGGGGCAAAGAGCAGCCATGGTGACGTCAGTGATGGCCGGAGCCACCATCAAGTTGGAAAAGCAGTAGAGGAACACCGTCATGAAGAGGTGGCTCAGCCCAAACACCTTCTCCATTATGTGTGTGTGTGTGTATGTATGAAAGAGAGAGGGAGAAGAATGGAGTGAAGAAGAAGAAGAAGCAGCAGCAAGAGTACCTCTAAGCTCTCTGTGTTAAAGAACCGAAAGTGATACATATATATAGTGTTTTGTTGTGTGTGTGTGTGTGCCCTTATTTATTATGAATATTGCTTCATGAGAAGATATTACGGTGCTATAGTAATTTATGCATGCGTTAAACCCGGATATTAAGTAAAGAAGCAAAAGAAAAAGATAAAGAAAGATAAAGAAAAAAAAGTAAAAAAAGTAAAAGATAAAGAAGAACAACAACAATGTTTCCAGTTCAAGACATAACCTTTAGAATAGGAAACAAGATACACCAACTTTGACATGTGTCTTAATTTTTATATTATAAACGGATGGTTGTTTCAATTATTATGAGTTTTTATATTTAATCTCTCACAAATAAATTTATCATTTTAATTAATATTTATTAAATTTTTTATAATATAATAAATCATACTTATATTTATAATAAAAACTAAAAAAAATAATATATATCATATTTTTAAATTTATCAATCCTAAAAATTATATATATATATATATATATATATATTTGGGAGGAATAAACCCATAGTATTAAATACAAAACTAAATTAAATTATTTAAGAATAAAATTTTAAAAAAATAAAAATAATATATATTAAATTTACTCGTGGGACATGGAGCGTGAGACATGAATCCCATTTGTATTATAAACTAAGACTATGTTTGGTATTCATGACACGATACTCATCTCAAGATAATTGTTCTATCATTATGACAATTACAGAACACTTATCTTGAGATGAATATCTTGTCATATATGAATACCAAACATAACCTAAATTTAGATAAAAATCGAAATTGAGCTAGTAAATTGAATTCGATGTAACATCAATATAACATCGGTATACTTGTAAACTCATAAACAAAATGACCTAATTACATGTTATTCAATAACATCATGTATTAAAGGGTAGAATGAAAGCGTGGTTCTAGTTGCTTTGTATTTTATTTATTTAGTAGTACAAATAGACTTATTCTTGTAATGTTTCAATAGAATTTCACACTGTAATAAATATGTAGCAATATATATATATATATATTATGATGGTCAATTAAGTTTGATTCGATTTTAAAGTAACGTGATATTTAATTTAAGATAATTAAATGACTCGAGATCGATCTACGTTGTAAGTAGATGATCATAACATATTTAACTTCTCTAAACCGATTCCTGATAAGTGAAAATTAACTAATTAAAGTGTGTTACTTGATTAAGGGAGCTATGAGATTAAGAATCTTAATGTAAGAAATAATTCTTGTCCCACATTAATTAATGTAAGAATATTAATCATGTATTTAAGTAGCTTAAATACTCTTATGGTTTGACTAGTTGGGTAAAAGAACACACGCGCGCAGCCGCCGCCGCGCCGGGTCCGCCAATCCAAGGAGCACTACCTTGGCGTATTCAGTCTTGTGGAGAGATAGAATCCCCGATTCGGTTGCTTTTCGATTCTGGTTTTGTTATTTTGTAATTCAGTTCCATTCCTATGATAACTGGAACAATGGAGATTACATGTGTAAAAACTTCATCCTGAATAGTCTAGAAGATAGTTTATATAGTGTATACCCAAATGTAAAGAACTCCAAAGAAAAGTGGGAGACATTAGACAAGAAGTACCATAGCAATGACGCATGTATGAAAAAATTTGTTGTAGCTAAGTAATTAGACTACAAAATGATAGATTATAGACTTATCATGGATCAAGTGCAGGAGTTTCAACTCATTGTGTATGGCGTCCATGCCGAAGAAATGATTCAGTCAGACGCGTTCATGGTGGCTACCGTGATCGAGAAGCTGCCTCCGAGTTGGAAAGATTTCAAGAGCTAACTCAAGCATAAGCGAAAATAGATGACTCATGAAGATCTGATCGTGAAGTTGCCAATCGAGGTTGATGTGTGAAAGTAAGATACAAAGGTAAAAGGGCTTATGGACACCAAAGCCAAGCTGTTGGAGAGAGGCGGTCCCTCCAAAAAGCGTGCTCCCCCAAATGATAAAGGCAAGGGGAAGCAAAAACCGTATTCCCAAAAGTTCAACGACAATTGCTTTAACTGTGGCCGATCGGATCACATGTCGAAGGACTGTCCTGAGCTGAAAGACAACAAGAAGAAGAAGCGCGTTGTTCATGTCGCCGAGAAGGAGTACGCCGAATGGGATGAGGGTGATCTTGTTGCGGCGGTCACCGAGGAGGCTCACCACGTAGAGAATGAAGGCAGATGGTACATCAATACTGATACTACCACCCATGTATGCGGCGATATGATCTAGTTCGTCACATACAAAGTTGTTGAGGGAGGGAAGCTCAACATGGGAAACCAAGCTTCGTCTGAGGTGTCCGAAGTAGGTGAAGTGATCCTCAAGATGGCGTCTGACATCCCGATCACTTTGAAGGAGGTGTTTCATGTCCCTGACATCCGCAAGAACATAATTTCAGGCTCAATTCTAGTTAATAAAGGTTTTAGACTAGTTTTTGAATCTGATAAGTTTGTACTCACAAAGTTTAGAAAGTTCATTGGTAAAGGTTATCTTACTAGGGGTTTCTTCAAACTAAATGTAATGGTCGTGCGCCGCAAAGTGATGAATGATAATGAAAATGCCTATTCCTCTTACTTGATTGAGTGCTCTAATTTATGGCATTGTAGATTAATATACGTGAATCTAAATGCTTTAAAAAGATTAGTAAACTTGGATTTACTAAGGTTAAATGAAATCAATACTAAAAACAAGTGTGAAATATGTGTTGAGGCTAAAATGTCAAAGTTGCCTTTTCATTCAGTAGAAGGGAGCACAAAGCCACTTGAATTAATTCACACCGATGTGTGTGATTTAAAGTTTGTGCAAATGACGTGGTAATACTTCATCAGTTTTATCAATGATTGCACAATGTACTGTTATTTTTATCTTCTAAGAAATAAAGATGAGACTAATGAAGCATCTTAAAACTTCAAGAATGAAGCCAAAAATCAATTAAGTTGTTGAATTAAAATGGTTCGAATAGATAGAGGGGGACAATATGTTTCGTCGTTTGAGGAATTATGCAAAGAAAGTGGTATAATTCATCAAACAACAACTCCTCATTAACCTCAATCTAACGGAGTTGCTGAACGCAAAAATCGAACTGTTAAGAAGATAATGAATGCTCTATTGGTTAGTTCAGGGTTGCCCCAGAACATGTGGGGGGAAACTGTTTTGACAGACAACTACGTATTGAATAAAATTCCACTTAAGGGTAAGGATGTTACCCTTCTAAATTGTGGAAATGAAGAAAACCCTCCTACAAATACCTTAAAGTGTGGGGGTGTTTGGCAAAAGTGGAAGTGCCTCTACCTAAACAAGTTGCAATTGGACCTAAAACGGTTGATTGTATCTTTATAGAATATGCGCTTAACAGCCGTGCTATTGATTTGTTATACACAAGTTAGAAGTACCTAAAATGACTGTGGGAACAACAATCGAATCAAGGAATGCCGTATTCTTTGAGAATATTTATCCTTGTAGAAATAAGGATAGAAGTGACGATGATGGAGCCACGAGTTCTAAATCAGTGGATGAAGGTCCAAAATTGCGTAAGCGACAAATGTCTGATCCAGAGGATATAAAACCGAGACGTGGTAGTTGAGTTAGGTCACCAAAAACTTTTGGTCTTAATTTTGTGTCACTCATGTTGGATGAAGAGTCAACAACGATTAACGCAGTCTTCTCCATATCGAATGAGGATCTATGAAGAGAGGTTGTACAAAGCGAGATTTATTCAATAAAGCAAAACTGCACTAGGGTGTTGGTTGATCTGCCAGAAGGTTGTAAGCCCTTAAGATGCAAATGGATCCTTAAAAGAAAGTTTAAAGTCGATGGGTCTATTGACAAATACAAGGCTAGGTTAGTAGTCAAAGGCTTTAAACAAAGAGAAGGGTATGATTTTTTCGATTGCTACTAACCTGTGACGAGAATAACTTCCATAAGGGTGCTTCTCGCGATTGCTGCCTTGCAAAATCTTGAGATTCATCAAATGAATGTTAAAACTGCATTTTTAAATGATGATCTTGAAGATGAAATCTATATGGAGCAATATGAAAGGTTTGTTGTACCTGGCCAAGAAAGGAATGTATGAAAATTGGTCAAGTCTCTATATGGATTAAAACAAGCGCAGTTACAATGACACTTGAAATTTGATCACGTGATGTTATCAAATGGATTCAAGATCAACGAGTGTGACAAATGTGTTTACATAAAGAATACTAATTATGGATATATTATAGTGTGTCTTTATGTAGACGACATGTTGATTATGGATAGTAATATCCAAGTGGTTAACGACACCAAGGTCATGTTAAAAATAAATTTTGACATGAAGGATATGGGGATAGCCGATGTGATTCTTGGAATGAAAATTATAAGAAAATTGGACGGGATTGGTTTGTCACAATCTTATTATATAGAAAAAAATGTTAAAGAAATTTAACGCGTACGAAAATCACCCGTTAAAACTCCTATAGAACTCAATGTTCATTTGAGCAAGAATCGAGGTGATCCAATTGCACAAGAAGACTATGTAAAGGTGATTAGGTGCTTAATGTGTCTTACAAATTGCAGTACTTGACCTGACATAGCATGTGCCGTGAACAAGTTGAGTCGGTAAACGAACAATCAAAGTAAAGAGCATTGGAAGGATATTGTGAGAGTATTTATATATTTAAAATTTACTCAAAATCATGGTTTGAACTATGAAAGGTACCCCTATTACTTGAACGGTACTGTGATGCGAACTGGATTTCGAACACAAAAGATTCACTGTCGACAAGTGAATATGTGTTCACAATTGAGGGTGGAGATGTCTCGTGGAAATTCACGAAACGAACTTGTATAGCCCAATCCACTATGCAATCGAAATTCATACCTTTGGATAAAGATGGAAAAGAAGTCGAGTGGCTTATAAACTTTCTTGAAGACATTCCATGTTGGATTAGGCCTGTGCCTCCAATTTTGATACACTATGATAGTCAAGCGGCTATCGGGAGGGTAAAGAGTGGTCAATACAACGGTAAGTCTCGATATATTCATCGACGATACAAAACCGTAAGATATGTGATCATAACTGTGATTATCTCTGTTGACTATGTAAAGTCAATAGATAATCTAGAGGATCTGCTAAACAAAAGGTTAAATCGAGATCAAATGTTTAAGTTGCTAGAGGGAATGAGACTAAAATTCACTAACTAAGAAATTGTCATAGTGGCAACCCAACCATAATGACTGGCGATCCCAAGAACTTGGTTCAATGGGAAAACTAAACTATTAGAGTTCGTAAGAAAACATTTTTATACTACTATTCTCTTATAGAACAACTAGAGTGTTTAAGTACTTGTCAAGTTGTGAGGTTAAGTCTATGACTTTTAATGATTCTTTAAAAAAAAAAGAGTTAGAGAAGGTACTTAAGAAAGAATTACCTATGTAAGTGTGAAGTGAGTGCCACTTCAAAGACGAACACTTATGAATTCAAATGGGTGTACAAAGCCTGGAATAAACACAAAACGTGAGAACTAACAAGGTTGAAATTTTGAAGGTGTTGACATCATTGTATAGGTGCACGCCGTGGAGGAAAACATAGCGCTATTAATCCGTCTGTGTATCCGATGGTGCTGACAATAGAAGGTTCAAAGTCACAAACTACCTATCATAATACTTTAACACTTCATAAGGACATAATTTGTGTCTGCATCTGCAATTGAGTTATTTCCACTCATGTGGGGGGATTGTAGGAATCGAATATATATATATATATATATATATATATATATATATGATGGTTAATTAAATTTGATTTTCAAGTGACATGACATTTAATTTAAGATAATTAAATTACTCGGGATCGATCTACGTTGTGAGTAGATCATCGTTGCATATTTAATTTCTCTAAACCAATTCTCGGTGAGTGAGAAATAACTAATTAAAGTGTGTCACTTGATTAAGGGAGCTATGAGATTAAGAATCTTAATATAAGAATTAATTCTTGTCCCGCATTGATTAATGTAAGAATATTAATCATGTATTTAAGGAGCTTAATTACTCCTATAATTTGACTAGTTGGATAAAAGTCCACACATGCGCGGACCGTTGCCGCCCGCCATGCCCGCCCCCATGGGCCGTGGGCCTGACTTGACCCTCGGCTCGCTACCTTGGGCTTGTGTTGTTGGGGCTTGGGTTTGTGGCCTTAGGTTTGCCTAAAATTTTGGGCCGTGAAGTTTCAGGCCTTGACGAAAGCCCAACCGTAGAAGCCCAAATGCTTGTGGGTTTAGCATGAACGTAGACAAAGGAGTGTACAAGTTCATGGTGTGAACGAATCTTTTTGGATATATTGTGTAATTCCTGTAATGGCCTGTACCGGTCCGCTGCCTTGATGGGTTGTAACTCTCGTAACGACCTGTAACAACCCGATGCTTTGATGGGTCATTAATGGATATAAATGACAATCAATTACTGCTACTCCCATGTGTGGACATGGACCTATATATAGGTCCATCCTGCATGCAATCCACATTTATACTATTTTGCATATTGTAATCTTGTTGCACAAATTTCTTCCTACATCCTAGAAGCTCTGTCCGAGGCTTGTTCAATTCGTCGGAGCTCAATCCTTCAGCAGTGCTGCCATCTTTCAAGACGAAGTCGTTTCAACTTTAGAGACAACACGCTAATCTAAGAAGCACTAACTTGGCATATCCAGTCTTGCAGAGAGAGGGAATCCTCGACTCGACTGCTTTCCGATTCTGGTTTTGTTATTTCATAATTCAGTTCCATTTCTTATTTTTCCGTTGTATTCTCACTTCTGTTCTAAAATTCTTCTGTAATTCATTGCTGTAAACCAACAAAATACACTTTCACAAATTCAATGTATGGGGAAAATCATCCCATATATTATAGTTAATGTATTTCATTTAGTATTTCATATATAAGTGGTGTCCTAAGACAAAGATATGTGGAAACATGATAAATAAAATGAATGGTAATAAGGAAAAAGTAAAAGGAAGGTGCAGTAAGATGCATATATAGGCATGTATAGTAGAAAGGTGGGTGTGAATGTTGTTTGGGGACATAAGTGAAAGAGTAAACAAAGTGGGACGTGGAAGTGATGTAAATGTATAATTGCGTAGCTTGTAAGTTCAAAGCTAACAAGGAAGGGAATAGAAGTAAGTATACACTCATTATTATTATTATTAGTGTAGTCATGGGACGGAAAGCTATTAAGCTAAGGCGTGCATCAATTTCTTACGCTATTATGCGTACAAGCTTTACTTATTGCAACTACACATCCATCACTCTTCATTTACAGTTACTATCGTATAATTACAATTAATAGGCCAAAATAGTTTTTTTTTTTATTAAATAAAGATAATTATTATTGTTTCGAAAATTATAAAATAATATATATATATATATATATATATATATATATATATATATAGGGACGAAGGGAGCTAGGGGGCAGAGGGGGGCAATGCCCCCTCTGAGATTTTGAAATTTTGTAGGTATATGTTTGTAATTTTAATCTATTATCATCAACAAAAAAAATATATACATTAAAATAATTAGTTAGCCCCCCTCTGAACCAAATTTCTAGCTTCGCCACTATATATATATATGATAAGAGTGTCCTCTAACAACACTGTATGATCCTACAAATTTGAGTTTGTGGAGTAGTGCGTTTAATCATAAACCAACTACGGTTCAAACCGCAATCTTAACCGTAACCGTAACAGTGAACATACACCTATATCATGAATGCGAAGTTGCGAACTTACACCTTAATTAACAAGAAAACTAATCAATTTAGCCCTTTATTTAAAAGTTTTAATTCGGTGATTTGTGCATTCAGACAAAGTGGAAAAGAACATATATAGGTGCTAAATCACTTCTTCAATCATTAAATCAAGTTTAAATCAAGTAGCGCACAGCTTCATATATCCCTCCGCCTGAGAGAATATCCAAACCGTGCATACTTTAATTGGTAAATAATAAGATTTACAGTTGAAAATTCAAAATTCACATTCCTGATAACAAATTAAACAAAGAGCATAAAACTTGGATAAATGTAAGGTGGACTACATTTACTTATCTTATATATATAGACTCTAGGACTCTTTTCAGATTTTATCAAATTAAAAGATTATGGAAAAACTGAAATTTTGAGAAAAGAAAAGTTACTAAGGTTTTAAGGAAAAATTAATACAATTAGTTCTGTTTTGGGAATTATTAGTTTTTTTTTTATCACTCACATTTGTTTTTCTGTTAAGCGAGTATCAACGAACAGGTTTTATGCAAACCTGAATCGGAAGCCATAAAAAAAATCCATCCAAATATCATGTTTCGGTTTTAAAATCTGGCCCATTTAGATTCAACAATGACCAGTTATATACGGCCTGACACGCTTGATACGATTCCGATCAAGTTCCGACCTCGTCAATATATTTAATTTTTTTTTATTTTTTTAAAATTTTGTTAAATACTTATTTATATAATAATTATAAACATGAATATTCTATAAATTAAAAAATATTAGTTTTTACTCGATTTTGTTTGAAAATCATGTAATTAATCAATTTCACTGATTTCGATCCGAATATGACATTAGCATAACTATTTTATTGAGTTTTAGTCCAATCCAAAACTAAAATTGAACTTGTACCGGATTCGGTTTCACTTTCAAATTGAAAATTACCCCCTCTTTCCCAATAAGGATGACACAAAACTTTTGGATACTGTTTTTAAGAAGAGTATATAAAGTAGTGTAAGAGTGATAAATGTGGTAAGGTCCACACTTTTTTGAAGATATAACTTTTACTATTTTTGAAATGTGTCATTTTTAGTAGAACGTCCCAATAAGAAAATTGTGTCAAATATAGTAGGACAGAAGGAGTAAAATTATTTACCGATTTCGAGTTGGATGAAATCAACCCATGGGCACTTTTAAGTTTTAAGGCTCATTTATGAGCCAATTAAGATTAGATATGCTTTAGGGGTGTGCATCGGTCGGTCGGATCAAATTTTTTTGAACCGAAAATCAAACCGACCGCTCAAATAATATAAACCGAACCGAAAACCGACCGACCAAAAACAATCGGTTTCGGTTCAATTCGGTTTGAACCGAAACTATTATTATTTTTTTATTTTTTAAAATTATAAATAATTTATAGAATCCATTTTTAAAAAACTTTATTTTTAAGTTTTTATTTTATAAATCTATAATATATTATATAATTATATATACTTTACCAAAATATAAATATAATTATTTAATATTTATATTAAATATATATTTTATTATATATTTTGGTCGGTTCGATTACCGACTGAACCAAAAAATAAAAACTGCAATTTGAATCGAACTTATCGGTTCTAGAATTTAAAAATCGAATCGCAAATCGAATAAAATAAAAATTGAACCGAAACTGACCAAAATCTATCAATTCGATCGGTTTTCTTAGTTCGATTCGGTTCTTGCACACCTCTCATATGCTTTAGTTACTAGTTGGCCCGGGTCAGCCAAGATCCTGCCCAGTTTAATAAAAGGGCTATATCATATTGATGGTCCTGATTGATAAGAACCACATTCTAATAAATTTTAAATGTACAAATATTATCTATTCAAATTATATTTTAAGCTTAATAGAAATACAGTAAATTAATTATTTCATATTTTCAAGTAATGTTGCCTGATAGTATTATATATATTTTTTATTATTTTGTATTGAATAATATTAAATTATATTATAATTAATAAATCCTAATCGGACAATGAGAGTTAATAAAAATATTTTAAAATTTAATATATATTCATGAGGTATGTTACACCATTCGTGAAAATATTAACCATGTCTGGTGCGGAAAAATATTATCTAGACGAGCGAGTAGATTTACCTTTAAACAACAACGATTAATTACTATTGTTATAAAAAAGTTCGTATTTTATCTTTGTTATCTTTTCTTAAAAACGAGAAACAATTTTAAAGAATTGAGTCGATTTTCTTAATAACGAGAAACAATTTTAAAGAGTTGAGTCCAACTACTGATCTTAGAACCAGAAATAAATAATCTTGTTTTTTGTTTACACTAATTACTAGCATGGCTAAAGATAATACTATATCATCTATTAATAAACTAATTAAGCCACGGAGATCTTATTATATGCGGATAATTTATTATATATTACCTAGCAAACAAGTAAACTTTAATAATTTATAGTATTATCATATATAATCAAAAAATTTAGTTGATTTCAATAATATAGTATTATTTATAATCAAGTGCTTAGTTATTAGGCATTAGCACCACGAGGCAACATATAAAATGAAATTTAATTTGGTAGTGTACATATACTCCTTAGCTAATCATTCACACCGCGACAAAAGTGAGAGAGAAATTTCTGTCCAAAAGTTAAGTACTAGTAATGAAATTATTTAGTTCCCAGCTTGTCCAAAAGAGAAAGTAGAAAGTGAAAAAAAGAAGTTATTATATGTGAGTGACACTACCAAATTATATGAGTATGTTTGGGATTCTTTTCTTGGTCTTAAGTTAACAACTTTGCCTTTGGCGAAAGCAAATGCGCTGAATCTCTGACTGATTATTGCTGCAAGTTTATTTTAATTATTAATTTGGATATGTAATCATTTTCTTCAAACTCACCCTAATGTTCAACCCGCTTATGACTAATTTAGACGCTTTTAAGTCCATTAATCTCAATTATAATTTATTACTCTCTCTGACGCAGACATCTATATTTTTGGGTTTTCAAAGTTTTGATTTGTATATTCATAATCATATGACGAGTCTCTTAGGACGTTCTTAATATATATTTTGGCTATTCAGTTCATATTCTGTGTGACGAGACTTGCTCAATAAATGTCGTGAGAGAAGTAAAGGTAAAAGAATGTTTTGCCCAAATGTCCCTTATTCCTTTCACTTTCTGTCCAAGGTTGTGAACCCGAGTCCCGACATGTTCACATAAGCGAATGACGAGTTCTTTTTCTGGAAAGGGATAGGGGTCTCATCCTTCTCTGCTTCATCTATTACGGCATATGAAGACTGAAATTCTCCTCCTTACGGCCATAACAACCACTGTGATAACATACAAGGTGCAGCCCCTCGGGACGATAATAATGATCAATATTTATCTTTTAGAATGTCTTATTAATAGCGACTTATTATCTTTTTAAGAAAAAATTAATACATACATATTTCTTTAATTTTCATGTAATACATAATTATTGAACGTTCTTTATTTTCGTATAAAAGGTAAATGAGTCGTTTTTCATGGTATAGATGAAACTCCAATTTAAAATTAGAAAATTTTAATTGACAATTAAGATTTAGTTAATCAGTAAAAGTTTAAAAGAATACCCCTTCAATTTGTTTGTTGCTCAGTTAATTTTTAATATTTTAAAAAATTAATTAATAATTGGATATCTTAAAAAACTGTCACGCCCCAATTCCCGAGGGAAGGCCCGTAAGCCGGGGTGCGACTAGGGGTGGGATTTAAGAAGCGGGGAAGAAGGGGGGGGGGGCATGCTTGACTTGGAAAGAAACCCGAATAATGCATCAAACATAACCATTAATATATAAACGAGAAGACTCGCAATTCAAATCGATGCAACAAGCCATTCGATGACAGAATTTAAGGTTCACAATCCTAATTATATCGAATAGAATAACATAACCAAAGTCAATAGAAGTTATAGATCGACAGACGAGCTATACTTGACAAAAGATAATATCATAGCGGAAGCAATTCATGGAACCAACCAGATGACAACAACACCCTTTCAGCTCAACCTGTCACCACCGGCACTTAACCTGAAAACAGTTGGAAAACAATTTGTGGGCTGAGTACTAGTGTACTCAGTGGGCTATGCATTTTATAAACAGTTTTATAAAACATAAATATTTTTATCCATTCATGAACAACATACCTTAGAAGGTTTCAAAACGCAAAGTACTTCTAAGCATGTTAAAGCATTTATCATTTTCATTCGTTGTGCACAGTTATGTACGTTCTAAAGTTACTCTTACTTTGGCCCCGGACCTCTTGCCACTGTCGAGCCCATTTACATTCAGACTTCGGGTTGAAACCCAGAGAGTCAATTAAGCATTTAGATTTCGGGTTGAAACCCAGAGAATCCCTTTCTGCTTTTGGATTTCGGGTCGAAACCCAGAGAATCCCATTAACATTACAGCAGCACACAATGGAGATCAACTCATTGCACTACTACCCATCGTGTACACAGTTTTCGACTAACGTGTTAGGTCAAGCCGAAAACCTCGATCGATTAACTTCAGAGCATTAAACTTAATTGAACGTACATTAAAACATGACATGGATAACATTTCATTTTGCACTATCATAGCTTATATAACTCAAACATAATTTTGAGAAAAATAAACCCACCTCTTGGAATAAATCCGTAGCTTTAAATCTCCTTTGAGTTAAGAAAAGCCGAGCTAATCCTCACGTTCAACTTGGCTTACACGTTGTACTTGACCTTCATATAATATACTTAGAAACCTTAGAATCTAAATAAATCTATATCTAATTAAAAGCTAATAAATAGCTCTTAGAGTTTCATATCCTTTCTATTTTCTATAAACGAATTTCGGATGTTCTCCAAAAGTCTTAGCTCGTTTTATAGCATTTAATAAATTAAAGCTATCATTACTCGTTTAAAACGAGACAATTAAATCAGATAACGATATGAGAATTAAATATTAAATTCCCCTTTTAATAGTTATTTCGTTGATGTTCGATTCTTGATCATTTTATTAATTAATTAATTTATAATTAATTAATAATTCATAACTAAATAATTATTCTCAATTAATAATTATTAATCAAGTCTTGATAATTTAATCAACTAAGATTAATTAAATTAATTCATTTCATTAAATAAAATTTTGGACTTAAAAATTAATTAAGATTCAATTATTTGTGCCCAATTTCCTTTTACTATTCTAATTTTTTTATTTTATTTTCTTTCATTTATTATCCTTTTCTTTCCTTCCACTACTACTTTCTCTCCCCTAATTTCTATCTTCTCCAACGAGGCAATGCCTCAACCCCCTTTCCTATTCTTATTTTATTTCTCTATTCTCTCTCCTCACTAAAAAAATCCTCTCCCAAATTTCCTTTCTTGCTATTTTCCTTCATCTGCATCACGCCATCACCATAGCCAACCCAAAATTATTAGATTCCCACCAAAATATCCCCAAAATTATTTATCTTATCCCTAATTACATGAAGGAACATAGATGGGGAAAAAGCATTAATTCTTGAGTTACTCTTCGTTGAGAAACAACGCCGCCTCTTCCTTCATTGTGGAACGCAGCCCTCCCCGGCGCTGCCGCAGCGCACTCGAGAGCGTTTTCCCCCAGAGCTCTCCGCCGTCGCACCCCCCCCCCCCCCACGCCGCTGCTTTGTTTCATTCCCAAGTATAATTAGTTACAAATCTAAATGTCCTGTTTCTCTGTTTTGGGAAAGTTTATTGTCTCTTGTTTGGTTTCGAGGTGGTTCGGGAGTGATTTGATGCAATGCGGGGCGGTTCGGGGTTTTTCAAAATTGTTCAGGGCTGGTCGGAGTTGTCCGTAGTTATTCGGATTGATTCGGAGCCATTCGAGGTCCGTCCAGCGTCGTGCGGGGCTGTCCGGGGATGTCTGAAGCTGTTAGCTCATCGCCGCTGCTCGTTGTCTATTCTGCAGCCTCGAACACGTCGTCACGGCGTCACTACAGCAACCGCAACACCTCGTTCGAGCCGTAGTTCGCGTTGATGTAGTCGAGCAGCAAGTAATTCATTTTTCTTAATCTTTTCCTTAATTCCAGTTTAGTAACTTTTTAATAGATTAAGGCTTATTCTTGTTGGTTAAATGAAAACTAAAATTCTAGTTCTCAAAAGCCTACTGTTATGATGGAGGTGATTTTGGGTTAAGGTTTTGTTTTCATGTTTATGTTAATGACAATGAACTCAAATTGAGGTTGTGTTTCTGTACTCTATAGCTTAATTATAGGTTCAATCGTTGTGCTATTTCTAAAGTAAAAGAAGGATCTTATGAAGTTAGATCTTAGCAAAAGTGAGCATGCTATGGTTCAAGTTTGACCAAACATAATATAGTTCAAATGGTTACAATAGTTAAATTGAAACTGAGTATTGATGGCTTGAATAATGGAGAAACCTACTTGATTTGGATTTGGTGAAGAAGAAAAACAGGGGATGAGGTTGTTGATGCTCCTACTCCTCTTCAAAATCTTTGCTCCTCTTGTTTGCCTCACTTTCTTCTCTTTCGTTTTTTTTTTACAGATTATGTTGATGGTGAAGTGAAGAGGTAGTGAAGGTGTTTAGGGATGTTAAAACTTAAGGGTTGGTGAAACGTGTGGTGAAGGAGAAAGGAATTGTGGACTTGTTGGAGCCACTTATTATTTCTTAGCAAATTATATAGTTTTGTAAATATTTTAAGGTTATATTCTTGCTTTGTAATACACAATTGTTTGAAGATAATACATGTTTGTTATGCAGAAGGAATTTTTATACTTTTATTTGTTCTTAGAATTCTTTTTGTAATAATTTAGTTCAATTATACAACTTAATCGATTGTTTCAATTTCGCATCTAAATCCTTATTCGAAACGAATTAATTACTTAAAATAAAACTCAAAACTAGAGTTTTATAATTCTTAATGGATATGAAAACTCTAATATAATAAAACTCGATTAATACAATGATTAAAAGAGTGGGGTATTACAAAAACAAATTAATAATAGTGAAACATATATCATAACTAATTATAATAATGACTCTTTGATGAGAAAAAACCCAAACACTATTCATGTTTTTCTTCAGAGTGATAATCGGATCTAGTTGAGTTATTATTGGGTCAACTTGATAACCACTTAACCTGTTAAAGTCAAATTGAACCCGACTTGTTAAGGATATAATAAATTCAAACTTGAACCCAACTTGAATGGTCGAAACCCGAATTTAACCAAAATTCAATCCAAATAAATATGTATTAAAGATCTTAGCATATAATTTAATATTATTATATATATTTTGATTCATAAGAAAAAATCTTTAACTGGGAAATGTGAAAATATATCTACCATTTATTTTAATAAATGAAAGATTGTAATATATATTTTTTAAAATAACTTATTTCTATAAAAATATAATTTTCATGTCCCTATTATAATGAAAAATATTTATATCTTTTACTCCGTCCACCTCGGTAAAGTAGGTCAACTTCTTTTCGGCACGCATACCAATATTTTTTGTTTGTTAGTGTATTAGTGGCCTATTTTTGTGTAACGTAGGTCAACTTCTTTACCTAAAATAAAAATTGACCTATTTTATTGGGATGTCCCAATCGGGAGATGTGGTCTACTTTACCGGGGCGGAGGGAGTATTAAATTATCTTAATAATTAATTTTAGATAGATAAATGATATATATATATATATATTTATTATTATAAATAATTTTTCCCCTCATACATGAACTTAGAGCACATATATATATTTTCATTAATTATATATATTATTTCATGAAATTATATATTATAAATTAATAAATATAATTTCATAAATAAAATTAAAGAAAATTAATTATTGATAATATGTAGAAAAGATAAAATGTAAATATAAATGTATTAATAAATAATAAAGTGTCATAACTTGTTAATATTAAAATTATTTTTTACATATTATATATCAAATATAAGCTTTAGTTGTACCCTTTAATTCAAAATACATATTACATATATTTTTATTAATGAAATAAAATATTTTTTACGAACAAAATAGAATTTATAGAAAGAGAATAAAATAATTATTTTTAATTAATTGTAAATTAATAATTAATATATTTAATTGTCTAATAATTAATGTCATTAAAATTAAAATTATTTAAAAAATTGTCATTGAATTGTAATTGATTTGAAATTGAATATTGTTTTATATATATATATATATATATATATATATATATATATAAAAGTATTTTGAACCTTAACTTTTAAAGTAAAAGAACCTTTATATCAATTTTAAGTGTAATTACTCTTCTATCTTATCTATCAAATGTTTATATTTAAAGTAAGCATGTTTAACTTATTTTTTTTTTTAATTAATCATGAATGTTTCAAAATGTAAAATCTTTCTTTCGAGCTTTCTAAATTCAATCCTTATCGCATCCTCGCTTACGAGCTTTCCTTTAGGATTTCGGGTTACGATTCTCCGCCTTAGGCTCAAGGCTTGGAGCAGGCCCAAAATAATTTTTATATAAATACGATATCCAATTTTATATCTTTCATTAAATTCTGGATCTATTAAAGAGAGTCTATATATAATATTTATGTATAGTAGAGAAAAACATATTATTTTAACTATTTTTTTTCAAGGGTCATTTTTTTTAATTTTTATATTTGCTTTTCAAAATTAAAATATTGTAAAAAATTTAAACCTATAATTGTTACAACTATCTTGAACTATTTTTTTTTAGGTATATTTAATCCAAATAGACCGAGGCCGATGGATAAGACGATAAGAAAATTAATGGGCTTGAGAATTGGGCCATAAAACTAGATCAATATATATTTTAATTGAGCCTACAACAACTTTATAAAGGGTAATTTTAAAGGGCACTTTTCAAAAATAACCAATTCCAATAAAAATTTATTCATTCTACTCATTTTTATAAAACTTATCATTCTATACCCATTTTGATACAATTAGTTTATTATACCCTCAAACTCATTTTTAAGTATTTTTTATACTTGAGTAATTCAAAAATCTCACACCCCATGTATAACTTTTCTGAAACTCATTATCTCCCTCTCTCACACTCCATGTACAGATACACAAAATCATGCACTAAATAACTGTGTGCTACCCAAATCTTCATCAATGAGTGAAATTGAATCTGATTTCGAGCAAAATAAGTTGAAGAGAAAGAGATCGAAGTGCCAACGGTCAAAGTCCGCATCTATAGGCTTGCTGTCACCGCCGCCGCGGGTAAGTTTTTCACATTTTTAAAACTTGAATTTTGAAGCATTTATATTGTGTATATGAGTGTTTAAGGTCGTTTTAGTATTTTTATTTTAAAAAGTAGATGAAATTACACTTATTATAATGTTTATTGATTTAAAGCTTGAAAATTTGAGCAACAATTTAATGTATAAATAGTACACAGTAGATACAATTTGTACACGGTTAGTTGCACAGTTGTAATTTTAGGTACACGGTTACACAATACTATTTAATATGCGGATGATATAATACATGATTGCATATTGTGAACACATTTGATTTATTTTTAAATAACCACAGTTGAATTGTACAGGGGCACAATTTTGTTCTTATGTACATGGTCGTAGGCACAGTTGCACGAATAGCACACGATTGAGTGCATTTTTAATATTTTGATTGTGATATTTACACGATTGATTATTTTTTTTACATATATATACTTTCGAATAATTGCAGCCTAGACTTGCATGGTTGAGGCCTAAACTTCAGAAGTATAGAGGACATATAAATCTGTATTGCTCTCCTTCCATCTTGAAGGATATTTGTTCATATTTGATGAAATTTGGATGCCAGGATGCTATATACTCTTTCAAGAGTACGAGTTTAGGTCATTTTATTAAGATGAGAAGATGCGAGAGTGCAAACAAGGCTCTTCATCACCTTTTGGCACATGAGTTGTGTGATCTGAGTTTCTCGAATGATGAGAAGTGGTTCCGTGTCGGAGCATCAGACATTCATTTTTCAGTTAGAGAGTATGCAATGGTGTCTAGATTGCTCTTTGGCCCGTGTGAGAAATTCGACCCTAATGAAGCACATGAAATTCTATCAAATGAGATTTATCACAAATTTTTTCAAGGTCAGCGAACGACGGTTTCCGATCTGCGCCATAAATTCAACAACATGGAGTTAGGTGTTCCTACTTATTTTTAACTGTAGTACGTGGCGTTGTTTAGACCAGACCCACTGTCCGATAAAGGGACTCAGTATCGGGCACGAGGAATCTTTCCAGCCAATATACTTCCAATTTATTATTAAATAGCTCGCAAGAGAATGAGTTCGATGTATACTAGTAAGTTAACCCTAAGTCGTATTCTCAAGGAAGGCTAAACAGGGTTTTATCTATGTTGCAGAACAGAAAGCAATTAAAAAGAAAGGGTTTTGGATTTTTAATCTAATTACTCTAACTAGACGAAAATTAAATAAGCAATTAAATCTAAATCTAAGAACGAAGAATTAAAGAAACCGAATTTAAACATTCCTTAATTTGATTGATTAACATGATTGAAGATTTATATTACTGAGTTGGAAATTAAACAATAGCAAAACAGAAAGGAAATAAATCATAAAGCAAGAAAGAAAGCGGTAAAAAAACTCACGGATGAAAAGGGAAAGTATTGCATTAATAATCACTGGGTTTGAAACACGAACGAATCCACAACTGAATTGAAGTACGAACTGAAAATAAAATCTAGACTAAAAGGTGTTTTATCTTGTAGTCTAAACCTTAAACTAGAAAATAAAAAATGTGAAGAGAGAGTTCTGAAAAATCACGCGTGGTGTTTAAATAGGCGTGGGGGATTGCGCTAGGGTAGCGCTCGCTGACCCCTAGCGAGCGCTACCTTGGCTCGCTGACTGTGGCTTGAAAGTAATGGGGTAGCGCCCGCTAGGGGCTAGCGAGCGCTGCCCCACTGTTCTGTCTCTCAACTTTTCCAGGGGCCAGCGGTTGCTAGGGGGCTAGCGACCGCTAGCCCCAAGTTCTGTCTTGGAGTCTTTAGATGGACAGCGCTCGCTGGGGGCTAGCGACCGCTAGCCCCACGCTCTGCCTTCTCTACCCCTTTCTTCACCTTTTTCACCTATTTTCGCCTCTTTTCGGCCTCATTTCTCTTCTCGATCATTGTCGGCTTCGTGTGTCGATCTTTACCTAAAGTGAAATATATAGAATACAAAAGCATCAAATCGAACGACAACAAGCGATATTATAAACTATATTACGAGAGAAACGAGACCAAAAATAGATAAAACATTAGGCACAGACCTCAATGACTACATTAAGGCGGCTAAGTTGCTCATGGCACATCTCTTTGTCATGGCTTGAGGTAGCAAATACATTGATGATTGGGCATGAGCATTAATTGAGGATGATGATTTATGGGAGGTTTTTTCCATGGGCTCTTATTCATATTCCATCTTATGCCATCAAATTAGTGTTCTCCCCAAGAATCTAGAGAGTATAGCAGCTGGAAGGAGGACATATTATTTCTTTGGACCAGTTTGGGCATTTTAGATTTGGTCATACGAGGCTATTCCGTATGTGTGGGAGTCGAGATATGAATGTTGGATTTTCTAGATGCATAATGTGGTCCACACACCAATCATATGCTGATTTTATTAATTTCTTTGATCAAAAGGTAATATTAAGAAGAAATTTTAGTATTTATTTGATGTTTATAATATATTAATGTTTTTAAAACCCTTTTCAAATATCGTTTATAGTTGGAGACAATTACTTCTTTGACTCTACTTCCTGGGGAGGAGTATGAGTTATATATGATGAGTTTGGAAGCAAGAGGGGGTCCTTTACAGGTTTGATATAATCCATCAAGTCGGCATTTGGCAAAGACTGTGGTTCAATTCCCTAACCCAAGTCATAGAAAATCTCGTGAATGTGATTCTTCTGATCCGATGGTTTCGAAGCATCATAGAAGAGCTTCCCCTGTTGTAGAGGCCAACCATGTTTGTTGTGAGCATGCATTTCCGAGGCAGCGTGCTCATGAAGGTGATGAAGTTTGGTGTGCTCGTGTAGTGGACATGGTTGGTCAATATATCATGGCTGATGACTCGGAGACAAGATTGGTAGGTAGAGTTGCACGAAGAGTTAGTCAACAACTAGCTAATGATGATTCAAATTCAGGATGGATTTCTCAGGTATCTGGTAGATTATTTGAACAAGTGAGAGACTTGAAAGCCTCCACGAGATGTTCTCATATGCAAGGTGATCGTCATAACGATAATATGGATTATTTTTCTCCAGCACCATCACATATCATTCCTACACGGAACTCACCTCCTTCATTGGATGTTCAACATGAGCCTAGATAATCAATTTCTAGATAAGGTTCACATGTTAGCTCGACACGACGTTCTCATTCTGGTAATGATGAGCTTGGTCAGGTGCCATCACATGACAAATCCATACGACGATCTCACTCTCCATTAGCTGATAAGGGCGAGATTGGGCAAGACTCTTCTCCAGCTCCATCACATGTTATCTCCATAAGGAAATCTCACTCTCCATTAGCTGATAAGGGCGAGATTGGGCAGGTCTCTTCTCCAGCGCCATCGCATGTTATCTCCACAAGAAAATCTCACTTTCTTGTTGTTGATAAGGAAGAACTTGATAATCCATTTTTTGCTCCGCTATTAGATGGAAACTCCACACGACGATCTCACTCTCCAGTGGTTGATAGGGACGAACTTGGTGAGCCTTCTTCTCCTGTGTTATCACTTGGCCACACTGAGAAAGACTCATATGATGATGAAGTTTAGGAAGATGAAGTAATTCCAAATTTGAGAAATGTAATTCAAGATTTGGGTAAGCGTATGATTCATGCCTCTGTTGCAACACAAAGTCCTTACCTAGTTTCAGTTCGTCGAACTCCACTCAAATTGAAAAGGTGTACCTTGAGTATAGACGGACAAATTCTGCAGTAATCTTATTACATAATAATATCACTTTGGGACAAGATTTCTTCACACATGTTGAGAGCTATAACCATATGTTCACATCCACGTTATGTTTTTAAATTCAAATAATATCAATTTTGGATATAAGTTTAATATATTTTTTCTATTCATAATTTCATATTACATGTGATAGATCTATATTTGTTATGGATGATGAAAAGAATTGTTGCTCCAGTGCACACCATTTTTGTGACCACAAATTTTTATGTAAGGTTTAGATAATTATATTATAACAAAATATTTTGATGTTTTGGATCATCTAATTGGCTTGATTAAATGATGTAAATGTGTAGCAAGTGATGGTTGTAGAGTTCAAAAAACTTCGTAAGAAAGATCCACTTGGACTCAAGGTTACTGGAAATAGTGAATATCGTCATTGGAAAGTTCCAAATTCACTCATTTGCATAGTCAAAGGCCTAGATCAGGGTGATGATGTTGTCTCTTGGTGGAATGCTAGACATGTAAGAATTTTAATTAAACTCTATAACTGATTATTTTTCAACGTCATTTAATAAGAAATTATGATTCTTTATTGTGAAGGTTATTACGATTTGCAACATAGGGAGTAATCATTAGGTTGCCATTCGCATTGACTTGAGTAATTGGACAATTGCATTATGACTCAATGTTGTTTCAAGTTGATGATTCGAATCACTCGAACTCCATGCTTCGTAAAAATCAATTGAAACCGATTACATTCTTGCTACCCCACGTCTTAGACAAAACATGATTTTAGACTCAAGTAGGACGTGCAAAACAGAAGTATGAGTTCACATTGATCAAAATGCCGAAAGAAGATCAATTCTTCCAGATTGATAGTCACAGTTGCGGTGTTTAGCATGCATGTACCTTGATCGACTTACATCACGTGTCGATCAACATGACTTCAACGTGCCTGCAGATGTTGAGTACTTACTCCAATATAGATCTCGAGTAGCTCGTAGAATCTTTTCTTTGGCTAGTACCATATGATGTAAAACTACTTAGTTTTTGTTCAAGTAAGATATTATCGACTTATAAAATATGTTTTGTCTCATTGATACCAAAATCATCTATTTTTATTGTTTGTTGGTCTTGAATTAAAAAATGTTTTAAATAAATACACAGATAGGGTACACGACAACACTTAACTATGTGCCCTAGAACATTTTGACAAAGTACATAACAGTGCAACTGTGTACCCTAGAACACCTAACCATGTAGCTATTGTTTTAAGAAAACATCTTGATTTTTGATGTCCATTTCACTAATTTATCAATATTTAATATGTTATATGTGTTAAAAATAAATATCAATTGGAATAATTAAGTTATTTATTAATTATGTTGATTATGTGAAAGTTTTAGTATAATTTATATTATACATGTTCACCTATTACTATAATATTTTTATCTCGTTATACTAATCATGCATCACACATCAATTATAAGTCGTTTATATTTAAAATGACTAATTATAAATATTTATGAATAAGATTGATATTCTTCGAAACAATATCTAATACATATGTAATAACATATATTTAAATCAAATTAAAAGATATTTTGAATGAATACACGGCTAGGGTACACGAAAGTATTTAACTGTGTACCTTAGAACATTTTGACAAAGCACGTAACAGTGCAACTGTTTACCCTAAAAAATCTAACCATGCAGCTATTGTTTTGAATGAATACACGACTAAGGTACACAACAAGCACTTGACCATGCAACCGTGTAACTGTTTAATGTAAAAACTCATTTTAATTTAGATTTAATTGAAAAACAAATGATAAATACTACAATATACCGCATATAAGTCCAAGCGAAAGCTATTGTGCAGTATAAATTTTTGGAAATTACAAAATAAAATTCAAGATTAATCTAAAATCGCATTGGACAATTTTGAATGTCATGATCTAAACCACGACAAATGCTACACCTTTTCTTCTGTCGTCGTCTTGTCGTTGAATCTCCATGAATTCTTGATTTTGCAAGTCCTTCTCGTGGTAATTCAGACATGCATTTCCACCTACTATGACCAACACCATTACACATACGACATATTTTTCGACGTGTGTCACTTGAGCTCTCTACTGCTGACCGAATCTTACTCATCTTTGGACGACCTGCCTGGCGTACTATAACCGATGGATGGACAATATATGATGAAATATGAGATGGTACTACCCACAAATCATGATGTGGTACATTTGCAATATGAGAATTGTATGTCTCCAATAAGGTTCGTTACTTGTAATAGCGACTCACGAAGTCATATATGGGCAACTTAATGCACTAAGATGAATAAATAACATATTGGATGAAACCAAATAAACATGGTAAATTATAATTAATAACTTAAATAAATGTTACCTAATTGCAGCAGCACGTAACGACATGGAATCTTGTCTAAATCAAATTCACGACACTCGCATGTCAAGTTCTGAAGGTCAACTACATATTGTTTGTTAAGTTCTTCGACTTTGAACATATGTGTAGTGGTTGCACGGATAGGTAAAGAATGACCTAGTTGCACACTTACACTTAACTTGGTAAAAGTTTTCTCGGTTAGCTCGTGTTCTCTTATTGCAGCTTCCAATCATCGCTTATCAAACCATTTCTCTAGGATTGAGCGATAAGTCTCTAATAATGCGCAAATTGGTAATCTTCTTGCCCACAACAAACAAAAGTTCATACTCTTGACAAGATTGAAAGTTAAAAAACTATATCTTCGTACATGACACCTCAATAGTGCCCACCTCTCAACTCCGATATCTCTAAGTCTTGTGTATGCCGCATCACTCAAAACTTTCAAAGCTGCCCAATTTTTATTGAACTCCTCATCTTGATAAGTATATGCTGTTGGTCCCGAAAGAGCAAGGTTTGGTGTATAGGGAGGGGGGGGGGGATACACCAAATACAAACTTTTCAGTTTACTTGGTTATTTATAAGAGAGTTCAAGCTATTCTTAAATGAGAAATTGCTCGGCAGATGACTAACCAGATTGATCAACAGATCGATATAAGATTAGTCCAAACAGATTGCTCTCTTAGTGTAAACACTTAGACAATAATAAGAGTGATCTTATTACTTTCTAAGTATTGTGTGTGCGGAAATATGGTGGATTTGATGAGTGCTCTTGTTTAGAAAACCTTAAGGATTAATCAGGTTGTTAAGCAGATTGATTGAGATGCAGATTATATGATAGTGCAGAAGGTTAGAATAATAAACAACTGAAAGTAAATATGCAGAAATATAAAGAACACAGTTGTTTAACGTGGTTCGGGAAATCCCTACGTCCACGATCTGGTCAAAACTAGACCAGATTATCCACTACTAGGATACTCTGCTTGTTTATACTCGTGGAGAACGAGTCACAAGTATCAATCAAGGCAAGAGAGATACTTATGCACGAAATAAGGGTCATGTCCCTTTACAATAGATTACCTCTACGTTACCACTAGAAAACTACTAGCTAGCAGGGTGATCTCCTTTCTCTCGAAAAGAAAGACTTGAATCGAGGTTGAGTTGGTATGATGTAGAATCACAGGTTGTTTGAAGCTCTTAGTCTGGTTCAGAGAGTGCTTGAGAATATGTTGTCAATATAGCTCGCGTGCGTGTTATACTATCTCCAGACCATGGCTCCAAATATATATAGGCATTGAATTTAAAATACTAGCCGTTTGTTGATTGGCGTGAGATTGATTGTAGATTGTCAATCAATGATATTCATCATATCTGTTCTTGCCATGTAGAGAACGTTGACTCAATCTTCAAAGTATGGAAAGCAGATTGCTAACAGCTTCTTTCCTACTTTGTGTCAAACGAAGATTCTCTTCCCAATCCCTGTTGGATGGACTTCAGTTTTGACGTGGCAAGAGGGTATGATGTGTAGGATGATGTCATCTGGTGGTTTGATGACTCTATCGATCTGGTCTTCAGCTGTGTGCATCGATCTGGTCAGTGATCTGGTTGACATCAGATCGATTTTTCCTTCACATAAGTTGATCTTCATCGTATACTATTACAGGAATGACTTCTATAGGAATGATTCCTTTACATGTTAAGTCATTTCCTAATCTGTTCTCTAACAGAATTCACTTTATATGTAGTGATCTGTTTACACGTAGAACGGTTTAATACTAAAAAGAACTAAGTGTGTTTCGAAAGGTCATCATCAAAACCAAAAATACATTAGGGTTCCCAACATATGCTGCATTTTTAAAAACGGCAGCTACATCACGTCCATGTCGAGCTAAATTTTTTTGTAGATGATAATAACATAGTCCATGCACAACATTTGGATGTATGACATCTAAACCATCCCATATGCTGACATGTTGGTCAGACACAATCAATAGGTCATCCGGCTGACCAACACATGCATGTAGCCTAGCAAAAAACCATGTTCACGACTCGTTTGTCTCTTTCGGTCCAATACCAATTGCTAGAGGAAATAATCCTTTGTTCCCATCCTTCGCCACAACAACAAATAAATTGCCTTTATTCTTTTTCTTAAGGTGTGTTCCATCAACTACGATAACCAGTAGCATCACAACACTAAATTTTTTCTTAATGCTTCTAGGCATTGTCCTAGAGCAAGAAACATGTACTTGAACTCACTAGCATGCGATGTCTCAATATCATAATATGTTCTAAAATTATGCATTTGTACCAAATGCAAATACGACGGGAGTCGCTGATATGACTACTCGAACTTGTCATATGTCATCTCGATAGCTATGTTCCTTGATCGCCAAGCAAAGAGGTAATCCATATCTATGGATAATAGCTCAAGCATCTCTGCCATGATCTCTTTTAGCTTTAAAATAAATATTTGTTTGGTCAACTTTCATGCATAATATGTACCGACAATTTTAGCAGCATTCGTGGAGTAGTACGGTTCAAGTTCATGTGACAATTATGCTCTAAATGACACTTGATAACTCTCCAAATATTGCTCTTTTACTTCTGGACGACGCGCAACATAAACGAACAATCCTTATTGTGCTTGCAAACAAACCCTATGCGCTCCTTGTCCGAACGATCAACAATGTACTCTACCTTATTTTCCAAATGATACAACCCCACAATAATTGTTAGATCTTCCTTAGTGTGAAATGTGAAACCCTTTTTTAGTAAACCAACGTCTATCCCGATAGGTTCGAACCAATCCAATGGTAATGCTTGCTCGAAATCAAGTAGTGGAATCACCCAATTGCGCACATCGCTTGACACAAAACCATCATTCGTAGCATGAGCTTCACCAGTAGATTGATCATTTGATGAGAAATTGTAGTGCTCTATAATCATATCAATGTGACCTGGTTGGCGAAGTCAAGCACTGAATTCATGAGTTAGTGAATAAAATATCTCTTTCTGCCTCTCATCATCTTTCTCATCATCTGATGTCTCTGAGTAATCATCTGAGGACTCTAGAAAATCCTCAAACGGTTCAGACTCATCCCCATGCGACATAATATTGTCTAAATTAATCTCATCAGATGCATACTTTTTAATGTCGGTGTGATGTGCATATGGTGTGATGCCTTTCTCAATCACATACACAACTGGATCCTCCTTTTGCTCCACAAGTAATCGAAATAAATCTGTATCAGTCTTCTAAGAAACCTTTATTTTTCGGTTATCACTCATCTTTGTGAGGTAAAACAACAAATAGTCGGAATTATTGTCATTATACACATTCTCGCGAATCTCTCTTATCAGATATTCACGTAAAATTTGATCCAATGGCATGTATATGAGTATCTCATCCCCGTCTACGTAATTCAACTTATCTCATGATCCACTGTGACGTATCACGATATGCTGCCAAGACATCTTCCACCACCATCGAAAAAATAGAAAAATAAATATTATATGCGGAATGGTAATATCCATAACACAACTGTGTAACCACAACCATGCACAAATAAACAACCGTATAAGAATAACCGTGCACAAATAAACAATCGTGTAATTGTGTACATTTAATTGTGGAACATAAACAACTGTGTATTTCTTCAAAATTTCCAGGATGACAGTGTAACTATAGGACAACTGTGTATACCTTAAATTTACAAATTTGTAGTTTATTATACATAATTTGGTGTATACTATAATGTACTCCCTCCGTCCCACTATTTCCGTCCTCTTTTATATTGAGATGAGTGTATTATTTTAATGAAAGAGGACGGAAATAGTGGGATGGAAGGAGTAACATATATTTTTTGTAAAATTCATGAATAAATCGAAGTATGCTACAATTGTGTATATATTCAAAACAATCGTGTATGACGCAAAAAACAAGATTTGACAGTTATTTCATGCTATCAGCGATCTAACAACGTACGTTAAATATGTGAACAAAATCGAAGTTATCAGTTTGAATCGAACATGTATTTTTGATAACTAATTTTCTACTAGTTGTTGATGAATTGTTAGGAGTGTTTGAAAATAATGAATTTAATAAAAAGTATATCATTTAAAGTTTGTTGATTTGAGACATTCAATGCTTCCAAACCACCTCAAATTTAATAAGAACAAATTGTATTTTTGAATTTTTAATTATTTTATAAAGTCAAATTTTGTTTTTAATAGATACGTCAACATTATTCTCTCTCCTACTTTATATAAGGACATTTAAGACATTTAACCACTAAAATAGGTATATGATGATAATTTTTATAAAAGTGGGTAGAAAAAATAAAGTTTTATGAAAATTGGGTATTTTTGCTAATTTGTTCAATTTTAAATTACAGCCCGAATCCATTATTGTAACCCTCTATTTAAATAATTGTAAAATTAATAAAAAAAATGTAATAATATGTCCTCAGTTTAAAGTAGAGTTGTGAATTTTTGACATAACACGATAATTCGACATGAACGTGCACAAAATTAATAAATTAGTGTCAAATTTTATGAGGTTCCTGTTGTTATCAGGTTGATCCAATAAAAACATAAAAATATTTTGTCAGGTTCAGGTTGGGCGCACATAGGTCACATTATCCGATAACATAAATTTATAATCTATTAATAATTTATATTTTGAAATAAATGTAAATTTTAAAATATTTTATAAATTCTTTAAATATAAAAACAAATACTCCCTCCGTCCACAAAACATCTTCCCATTTTGCCATTTTTGTCCGTCCACGAAACTTCTTTCCACTTTAATCTTTCCATTTATAGAAATGTTTTTATGACCACATTATCCTCAAAAATTCAAAATATTTCCAAAAAGCCATTAATAATTCTCACCTTATAATCATCCATAATTTTTCATTAAACATAAAATAACTCAAATCCATTTAACTAGCCCAACTACCCAACTTAATTAACCCACCTAACTAACCCATTCCTCCCCACAATTCGTCCAGTTCATCTCTCCCATATACATACTCTCGCCGTCAATCTCTAGATCTACACCATTAAAGCTCGGTTCATCTCTCTCCCACTCTCGCTGCCAAACCCTAGATCTATTTCATTCTCTTATGCACTCGACGCCTCTCTGTTAAAACCTTATGGATGATTCATCGACCCTAGGTTCTATTCTCATAGATCCTCTAGATTCGTGTATTGTGAGGCATGGATGGTGCCCTCTTTCTTTTTTGGTGATTCTGATACTGTAATTCTAGAAACTCCTCAATCTATTTTTGATTTGAGTGATTCTGTGATGGTGGGAGAAGAAGAAGTATTTAGCAATGTGGATCTTGTGATAGAACCTGAGAATCATAAATAGTCTGTGGTGGAGTTTCTGTTTCTCGAAAAAGAAGGTTTGCATTCAATTTTTTTTGGGCGTAGTTGACCCCTAATGTCTGATTATTTATTCTGTGCGAGTAGTTGCCTCTATTGTCTGATTTTTTTTCTTATGTGGGCGTTGTTGGCATTGTATTTGTGTATTGATAATGAACCGATGCTGCACTTGATTATAATGAACTGATACTGCACTTGATATTGGATTTGTGTGTTGATAATGAACCGATGCTGCACTTGATTATAATGAACTTATATTGCACTTGATACTAGATCTGTGTATTGATAATTACTGATGCTACACTTGATTTTCTTGGATTGGTGTTAAAATCCCTATGATGAGTATCTTCTCAGATTATGGACTATATGAAAACCTAGTGCCATTACATGATGCTTACAATAACAATCTAGATTACTAACTGTGTGGGTGGGTGGGGAAGCCTTTGATTTGTAACCTGTGATGATTCTGAGGGTGATCAAATTTATCACATGTTTTCCCTTCATATCTGCCACCTTTAGATTTTCTAAGATTGAATTGTGGAAGTTGTGTAGTATATGGCTCTTTAGTGTTTTTTGTTGGAAAATTGATTTTGAACTTGTAGGATTATTAATTAATTTGATGGATGTTTATTTAATTCTTTGAGAATTAAATAATTGAGGCTATTTTCAAAATAGATTTTTTCGGTGAGTGAGAAATGTATTGTGTTATGTTGGGAACCCCACGAATTTATTTATGTTTTGATGATGATTATCGAAACAACACTTAGTTAATTTAATTTCTTTAAAACCAAGTGATCAATATCATCTTTTAAAGAACAGCTCGTTTAAAAAAGGAGTAGGTCGTTAGTTATACGATATGTATTATTCTTATGAACTTTCTTGGACATATTGATAACTAATATGATGGGTATAAGTTTATTTTAATAGTTGGCTAAAATGTAAAGGAACAGATCAATGTTAAACAATTTGTCCCTACTTAGTAGCTAGTTGTATTTCCTTGTTTAGACTACCTGTCATGGTTTAGACGTATCATTTTTCTAAGTATAGATTTTATCAGATCGATGTTGTAAAAAGAAAGTTTGTAGTTTCAAACTTTTCTTTAGGAACGATCCGTTTATCTAATTCTTTAAAGAACAGTGAGGTAGTTTGCAAAAGAACAGGTGGATAGAAAAACCACCTGTCCTATAGAACTAGTTGTTCTTTAGTATAGGATCAACGAAGACTTGAGCCATCTCGAGTAAATGATCTTGGAACAAACAGGTCTTTTATATCACTACAATAATGTGTTGTGTCTCAATAGCAGATCGTTAATTAAACGATCTTTCCCCATGTAATCTCGTTGTACTACTCAAGATGGGCTCAGGAATCAAGAGGAATAATCAAAGTATTAATTTGGTAGGAAACGATCTGTTAGCTTAGGACAAGCTAGCTGTTCCATACCATAACTATGGTGGACTACCGACATACCTAAATTTGTCATAAGTCAACCACTCAGTGTATTGTCACATCAAAGATAATATTTTAAGGAATGCATTATAAGGATATCATAGTAGAAGTATGGAAGATCGTTCCTTTTAAGGCAACTACGCTGAGGAATCGCGTGAAAGGTGGAACAAGACGCATTGAAGGGGCGCATGTAACATCAACCATGCCATGAATTTAATGTTGCCATTCATGCGAAGAAGAAGAACTCTTCTCTATCTAACAGATAGTTCCGGGAATGGTGCTATAAATACCACATTCACTTCCAAAAACAAGCACGAGAATTCAAGCGAAAAATCTGCAATTACTCTGCTAAAATATCTTCAAGTTTTCAACGTTCAAAAACTCTCCAAGTTCAACCCAGAATTCTCTGAGTGTTTATCAACTGCTTGAAGCCTTTGTGTTTCTGGAAAACCGTTTTCAAAATCAAAGTTAAAGATCTAGCTTAGATCAAAGAATAGTTTCTTTTCTTAGACTATAGTTATCAATCTTCGAAAGAAGTAAAGTGTAATCACAAGATAATATCTAGTTTTGATATATTCTTGTGGCTCATATTCAACAAGTAAAAGGAATTAGTGAATTTTTTATCTTGTTCTTGTTTGAACGGTGGACGTATGGACAGTTTATCCCGAACCACGTTAAATACTTATGTTCTTTATTATTTCTACTTGCTTTGATTATTTATTCTCATACATATCATTCTCTTATAATCTTCTTGCTAAGATCTTGAGTAAGAAAATCGTTTTCAAATTAAAAAGAGCATTAACCACCAATCTTCCGCACACCACTCAGTTTAAGTTTAACATGTTTAAGCTACTTTTAATATAAGTTATTCACATATCAAGGTATTATTTGTGTGAGGTTTAGTTCTTTGTAAAAGAAGAACTCAACTTTCTACTCAAGCTATCTAATCTTCTACTTGAGTTATGGAAGGTCAACTAGTTCGCGCATGCGACAATTTTTCCATTGCTGGATACGATGACTGGAGCTTGAGAATCGAGATATGTTTGAGGGCTCAACAAATCAAAATATGGAAAGTCATCATCGATGGTCCAATCAAGATCATGCACAAATCTAGCTTAGAGATCAAAGATGGTACTGGACCAACTCCCATAGCTAAGATTGTTGAAAAGGAAAAAAGAAATGGATGAGTACATGGCCGAAGAAAGAAAGGAGGCTGGACTTGATGATTTTGCCAAAGGCTTAATCTCTAGTACATTTAGATGTAATTACCTAGCCAAGATTCGACATCTTCAAACTGCTAAGGAGATGTGAAATGTGCTCAACGAGATCAGTTTGGGATCCGACGTGATACAAGAAAATAAGTTGTCCATAGCTTGTAACCATTTTGAGGAGTTCAAGATGAAGCCTGGAGAGACGTTGCGCAAATGAAGCACAGGTTCACTGAAGTACTCATCGAGATCGCAATAATAGACAAAAATAAATATTCTCAACGTTAGAAGAATTTAAAGGTCATTCGACCTCTACCCGCAAGCTGGGAAATCTACTCCATCATGCATCCCATGATGCCTGAGTTCAATTCTCTAACCATTGAATCTCTCTTTGATTTACTAACTGGCAATGAGTACGAAATTAATCGTATTCATGGCACATCTTATCCATCTTCTAGTAAGCCATCCAATGCAGTAAACAAAGACAAAGATGCAACATTCAAAGCAAAAACTAAAGATGTTGCAAAACCAGCTCCAAGTGTTCAAGTCAAAGAGCTATCTAACTCAGATGATGAGAATTACCCCATGAAGAATTACTTCGAAGAATACTCTCTTATCGAAAAGAGATTTCAATGAATGGAGACAAGAGTAAACAAGTACAAGAGGCTCTACAACGAAAACAACAACCAAAATTTCAGAGGGAAAGATCGATTTGCTTATCGACCTGATCGTAAGAATGAGGTAAAATCTACCTCATCTGTTAAAACATATCTGGATTTTGTTTTTTCAAATGTGGGAGAAAGAGACACTTCAAAACGGACTGTTCTGATATCTCAAAAGCTGAAAGAGATGAGCTTTGAGCAAAAAGAGACAAGAAGCTAAAAGAGCAAAGAAAAGCCATGCTGGCTGAAGAAAAGGCATCCGAAAGCCACCTGTCGGACAACTCGTCAGAAAATGATGAAGCATTTATTGCTCTTGACCATGAAGAGGATGAATGAGATGAATGCTTCATGGGACAAGACAACGGACTCGACAACCATGAGGTAAAATCTCAAATTTCTGATTCTTCTAATCCACCTGTGTTTGACTCTGGTGAATAAGAATAAGACATTTCAATGGATGACTTCGCCAAACTCATGGAAGACCATGCTAGATTGAACAAGATGTTTAAGCATGCAATCAGAGAAAATGCAAGGAAGACTACCACCATCCAAGAAATGAAGAGCATCAGGAGCTCGTTCAATGATAGAGAGAACGCGCTGATGACATAGCTTAAAAGCAAGAGAGATGGGATTTACGCTCTCAATGCAAATATCTCTGACTTGATCGACCGAGAAGATTCTGCAAACAACAGTGTCAACGATCTTAGTGTTATGTAAACCATTCGATGCACAAGAAAGAAGATAAGATTCAAATGATCAATGACATGCAACAAAGGGCAGCGGATCGTAGTTGTCTAGGTTTTGATGGAGTGGATTAAGGACCTACTTCAGGTAAGTTTGTCAAGGAAAGAGGCAAACCCCAAGACAAGGTGGTAAAACTCAACAACAACAATCCAAAACAGCCGCAAGCAATTTTGGTAATGCAGCATCCCAAACAACAATAACAAACCAACTCACAAAATAAATTCATTGTTCATGGAGTTGGGTATCAACATGGCAAACCACCTGCTCACCAACGTCAGAAACCTGTTATGGCAACTGAACAGAAGCAGAAATTCTTCTAACCATCTGCTCCCAAGAAGCAGATCGTTACATCACAACCACCTGCCAAACGGAAACAGATCATCTATATAGACTTCAACGGCAAACAGATAAGGTCGTCTCAGAATGTTTCCATAATTAGACCAATTTGGGTTCCAAAAGGAACTTTTTCTAGTGACAAAGCACCCTCTATCAGAAGGGTAACTGAGTAACTTTTTATTGCAGGATAGGAGATCGATGAGAAGAACGCATGCAACTCGAGGCGCGGTGTCGATACTTGACAGCAGGTGCTCAAAATATATGACGTGCAACAAAGACTTGCTTATCAACGATAAGGAGTGCGTTGAACCATTAGTAACCCTTTGGACGTGATTCTTAAGGTTATACAAAAGGTTATGACGACCTCCAAGTTGGTAACACCACTATTCTTAACGTCTCATATGTAGAGGGATTAAATCATAACTTATTTGAATTAGTCAATTTCGTGCAAATAACAAGAGAGTAGAATTTACAACTAACAAGTGTTTAGTGAGAAATATGGAAGAAGAAGAAATTCTTCTTACCGAGATTTTGTAGGACAGGTTATACATCGTACAATGGAATGAACAGATCGATACCTGTCTCGTGACAAAATCTAACTTGGAGACTAGCTGGTTATGGCACAAACGACTATGTCACCTAAACTTCAAATCCATTAACAAGCTGGTTGAAGGATTGTCAGATCAAGTGTTCGACAAAGATCATGTGTGTGAAGCTTGCCAAGTTGGAAAACAAACGAGAGCTTCATTCTCTACTAAGGCAGCTCACTCAACATCAAGAACACTGGAGCTTCTTCATCTCGATCTTTTTAGACCAGTGTCTCCCTTAAGTGTCGGTTTAAAATATACACTCGTAATTGTAGATGATTTTTCTAGATTTACGTGGGTTGTTTTCATGTTTAAGAAAAAAGAGCTCCATCATCATTGAAAATATACTCTCGTAATTGTAGATGATCTTTTTAGACCAGTGTCTCCCTGATCTTCTCAACAAGCTGTTCAACCAAAAAGGAACCTCCATCATTATCATTCGATCAGATTGAAGCGTACTGCTCAAAGATGGAGATTCAATATCAAACTTCAATAGCTCGTACGCCACAACAAAATAGAATAGTGGAACGACGCAACAGATCACTGAAGAAAACAACTTGTACAATGCTCAACGAGATCAACCTTCCCAAGAAATTCTGGGCCGAAGCCATCAGCACAGCCTGTTACACACAGAATCGATCTGTGATAACTCTACTCCACGGGAAGACACCTTACGAGATGTGGAACAATAGGAAGCCTCGTATCAAATATTTTCGTTCTTTTGGTTGTAAGTGTTTCATTCACAACAATGGTAAGACACAATTAAAAACATTTGAAAGCAAAGCTGATCAAGAATTTTTCTTAGGATATTCCAACATCAACAAATCATATAGTGTTTTTAATAAATGAACTCTTGTTGTGGAGGTAACACCTCATGTGATATTTGATGAATCTACTTTTGAGGTTTCATATACAGTTTGTCCCTCTTCTTCAAATGATGAAAGTTCAACAAGCAAGTTGAGAAACTCCACAGATCAACACATCGACGACATTCTATTATGGAGTCCAAGAAAATAAGAAGTTGATCAACCTGCTGTAGAGACAACACATCAAGGTGGGAAAGATCGAGGGGAACATAATGTGATGATGATTCTCAACTGCCTGTTGACGAACCACCTGTCCCTCAATCTGCTCCATTTCAATGTTAGGGTTTGTATACCTCAAACAATGCTTTATGCTTAGACGATTTATTAGACTTGTTTTCAATTGAACTTTAATGAGAATAAATGTTTCTATCATTGGTTTGTTATTTATTATTATTATATATTAGAATTGCAAACAAGTCCATTATTACAATTGTAGACTATGTGGTGGATCGATGCTCACAGAAGGTAACATAGTCGGCTCCTTTGTAATATAAAGTCACAGTCTAGATAGACTTGGACTGTCTAGTCTGTAAAGGTTGCGATATCATTTGATGAGTGAGTTGACCTTAGCCCGCATAATGATGTCGGTATGTATAAGCGGATACACATGCTTTGCGTATATATATTGAGAGGTTTCACAGTGAGATAAGTTCTAACGTGTTGACACATAGAACGAGGTCTCGGAAATAAGTTCATTTCTTAATCTGTGAAGATGACATTAGTATAGGTGGTTGATTATACGCTGCTTTGATTCTTCTACGCTTGTGAGTTTTTTTTTTAGCCCTAAATAGTGATGTCTTGGGCGGTAGTGATTTGCTTAGCTAGAAGTGCTTGACTGTCAGTTGTACAGAGTAGTGTCTCGGTGACACGAGTTGATTAAATTTGGGTGAGACGTTCAGAAAGGTTTATTGCATAAGAAACCCGGCTGGTTGGAAATTATTCCATATGCAATAATTAAGGTCTGAACCGGATCACTCACGAATAAATATATTAAATAATTGCGAGTTGTCAGCAAACTAAATTAATTAATGGATTTAGAAAATTTGAAACGCAGGAAATAATTAATGACAAAAGGGTTGCGTCCGTAATTTGAATGAATCAAGATGAATTCAATATTTATCCTATAGTGGAGTAAATAAATATTTATAATAGAACATCATTTTATTGCGTTTACATGGAGTAATTAATTGGAGGAAAAAATTAATTTAAAGTAATTAATTTAAGTCTAAAGTTGGGCCAATCAATTAATTAAATCCACAAGCAGAGGATTTGATTAGGAGAAGGTATAAAGTTTATTTTTTCGCATTTATATTGTTCTATGTGCATAAGAATTAATTATTCATGTAATTAATTAAACATGTGGATCCCATGGTTTCGTGAGCCCCTCATACGGGTTCCATCATTCAAGATCAACAGCCACCTATATAGGATATAAGTAGCGACCTCTCTAACTGTTGGTCCCGAAAGAGCAAGGTTAAGTGTATGGGGGGGGGGGGGGGAGGAATACACCAAATAAAAACTTTTCAGTTTACTTGGTTATTTATAAGAGAGTTCAAGCTATTCTTAAATGAGAAATTGCTCGGCAGACGACTAACCAGATTGATCAACAGATCGATATAGGATTAGTCCAAACAGATTGCTCTCTTAGTGTAAACACTTAGACAATAATAAGAGTGATCTTATTACTTTCTAAGTATCGTGCGTGCGGAAATATGGTGGATTTAGTTAATGCTCTTGTTTAGAAAACCTTTTGAGTTAATCAGATCGTTTAACAGATTGATTGAGATGCAGATTGTATGATAGTGCAGATGGTTAGAATAATAAACAACTGGAAGTAAATATGCAGAAATATAAAGAACACAGTTGTTTAACGTGGTTCGGGAATTCCCTACGTCCACGATCTGGTCAAAACTAGACCAGATTATCCACTACTAGGATACTCTACTTGTTTATACTCGTGGAGAACGAGTCACAAGTATCAATCAAGGCTAGAGAGATACTTATGCACGAAATAAGGGTCGTGTCCCTTTACAACAGATTACCTCTACGTTACCACTAGAAAACTACTAGCTAGCAGGGTGATCTCCTTTCTCTCGATAAGACAGACTTGAATCGAGGTGGGGTTGGTGTGATGTAGTATCACAGTTTGTTTGAAGCTCTTATTCTGGTTCAGAGAGTGCTTCAGAGTATGTTGTTAATATAGCTCGCGTGCGTGTTGTTCTCTTCTCCAGACCATGAACTCAAAGTATATTTTAGCTTTGAATTTTGAAATTCTAGCCGTTGTTGATTGGCGTGAGATTGATGGTATATTGTCAATCAATGATATCCATCATATCTCTTCTTTCCTTGTAGAAACGTTGACTCAATCTTGTAAGTATGGAAAGCAGATTTCTAATGGCTTCTTTCCTACTTTGTGTCAAACGAAGATTCTCTTCCCAATCCCTGTTGGATGGAATTCAGTTTGGACACGGCAAGAGGGTATGATGTGTAGGATGATGTCATTTGGTGGTTTGATGACTCTATCGATCTGGTCTTCAGCTGTGTGTATCGATCTGGTCAGTGATCTGGTTGACAGCAGATCGATTTTTCCTTCGAGATAGAAGTTGATCTTCATCCTATACTATTACAGAAATGACTTCTATAGGAATGATTCTTTTACATGTTAAGTCATTTCCTAATCTGTTCTCTAACAGAATTCACTTTATATGTAGTGATCTGTTTACACGTAGAACAGTTTAATACTAAAAAGAACTAAGTGTGTTTCAAAAGGTCATCATCAAAACCAAAAATGCATTAGGGTTCCCAACAATTTCCCCCTTTTTGATGATGTCGAAACAACACTTTACGAATATGTCCTAATAACTTATTAAGAATGATCTGGTTAGATAGCCAAATTGATTATGTTTCGTTATTAGGTTATAACGATTAAAGCAGTTTTATATATGTTCTGGACAATAGGAAGTTGTCATCTGAAACTCAAGAGATCTCATAGATAGAAAGCAAAGCAAGTTTACAGATCATCAGAAATGTTGGAATTACAGATAGTAAAAGATATGAAAATGTATAACTATCTGATCTTCCTCCTCTCTTCTTGTTGTTTCTTCATTTTTGCTCGGGTTTCATCTGAGATCAGTTGCACACTCTCATAGACTCCTTCTCTCACCCTTATGTAGTCGGGATCCTCAGCATCAATTTTGTAGCCTCTGTTTTCTGCAAGTTGGTTTATGAAGGTGAGTAGATAGGTCTTATCTGGTAGGTTGGTGCCAGGAATCTCTGGACATACTCTAAACTCTCTTTCTGGTGCTGTGATAGTGACTTGAGCTCTCGCAGCTGCTTCTCTTATAGCTTCCACCAAATCCTTGGCATCATTCATGTTTAAATATAAATTGAATGCCTGATTGGGTGTGCCCTCGCAGTATACGGGTTCTCTGATGAAGTACCGGCACATTATGAAGCCATATTTCAAGCCCTCCCATCCATTCTTCAAGTGATCTGGGACCCAGCTGGCTTCTCCCTCTTTTGTCTTGTTCGTCTTGATAGGAGCATATGAGAACCAGCCTGATCCAGATCTTTTCTTTCTCTTTATTGGTTGAGAGTGGCTCGATCTGCTTGAAGATGATGTCTTTTGAATTTGAGCAGATGGAGCAGATGGTGGAGTTGGTCGATCTGGTGCAATCAGTTGCTCCTGTTGAGCCTCTATCCTTTCATCCGTGGCAACAGATTGCAACTTCCCCTTCACAACCATGCCCTTCCCTTTCTCAACCACTGTCTTCTTCCCTTTCCTGGATCCTTCCCCCTTTTCGACATCATCAACATACATCTGGATGAGTGCCTTAAGGGAGATGACCTCTTCTTTCAAGTCCTTCATCTCTTTCGCAAAGTCTATCTTTTGTGTCAGCAGTGCGTTGATGTTCAAGTTTGAATCATCAATTTTCTTCTCTAGTGAGGCTCTGGTTTTGATCAGATCAGCTTTGTAGCCTTCTTGGTCTTCTTTGATAATTCCAATTTCATCAAAGAATGCATCAATCATGGTCTTTGTTGGATAGCGCAGTTCGCTCAACTTTCTTTCCACAAAATTTTTGCCATTTGTCTCAAACTTTCTGAAAATGGCTCTGGTTTCAGCATTGGCTTCTTTGATCACATCAGCAGCTATTCCATCAGTTTGTTCTTTGACAATGGCATGAACCATGTCTTTTTCTTTCTGTGCAAAATCAGTCACAATCTTGTACATTTCTTTGACTTTGAGCTCCATTGTGAATAGAGTCTGATCGATCTGTGCCTTCCTTTCCTCTGCAGCAGATCGATCATCATCCATCTTCTTGCTCAACTCTTCAAGCTTCAATCTATAGATTCTCCTTAATTCTGAGTCCACTTTGTCCACATGTGACTTCAGATGATTGTTGAAGTCTGTAAGAATTTGAGTAGCCTGGTCTTGGACTGTGGATAGAGTCCCGTACATGTATTTATCCACCTTTTTGGAGATCAAGTCTTTTACTTGGTCGTTGGATAGTGATTGATGTTGGGTCATCAATATATCCTCTAAGCTGGTTGACTCTACGAACTCTTTCATTGTTGCTGCGACACCCGGGGTGTAGATGTCATCTGTTTGTATACCTCCCACCCTCTGTCCAGCTGGTTCAGATTTCTCTTGTGGATAATCAACCACTGCAATTTGAATTGTGCTTTTCTTGGCTGGTTCTTCCTCAGCCTGTGCAGTGGATTCCACGATCTGTTCTATGGATTCAGCCATCTGCTGATCAGGTTCTAAGACTTGTGTTGCTGCACCCTGTTGGTGAGCGTCAGTAGGTTCTGCTTCAACTCCGACTTCCTCAACTACTCCCTCTTCAATGCTTTCATAAAATTCCAGCATGTTTGCCTTTTCATATTCAGATCTGAGGTCGATCTGGAGTTCGTTGGCTTCAAATTTAGACATACCTAGGATGTCTGGTTTGTATGTCTCCCTTAACTCAGCAATAGAAGAGACAGTGAAAATGTTGAGTAAGGTGGCTTCTTCAATCTTCAGATCGTGTATTGATTTGGTTCAGAGAAGGGCATCAAGGACATAGAACTCTTTATCCTTGATGAGCAAAAGGAATTTGAGTTGTCTAGCTGCTTCATAAGTTTCTGGGGTGAGCTGTATCCCAGGGAATGTCCTGAGTACAAAGTGATCAGCTTCTGTTTCAAGCATTTTCACAACAGTCTCTGCCTTTTTCATTTCTTCCTCCTCATCAGTAGATTCATCTTCTCCTTCGACTTCCTCATCGATCTGCTCTAAAGGTTCAGCAGATGATGGACTTGCAGTATGTGCTGAAGAAAAATCCTTGTCCTGTCCTGTGTTCAAGGATGAGATAGGAACCACGTTCTCTAGTGGTCCAACCACCAAAATTTCCTCCTCCTCAACCTCCTGTTGAGGGATGACAATTGCTTCAGCCTGGGCTTCCTCCACAGGGTCTTCCAGTTTTTGTAATCTCCTTTTCTTTTGTTTTGGTTGTTGAGCTGCAGTGGAGGTGTCAGTATCGACTGAGCTCGCCCTCCTTGTAATTCTTTTGGTTGGGGTCCTTTCAACTTGTTTCTCTTTTGTAACTTTGGATTTTGTAGACTTCTCAGCTGGGGCAGATGGTGGGATCCAGATGGGGTTAGAACTACCCATCTCTATCAACGCATTTGCAAAAACAGGGTCTGTCACCCTCGCAATCAGATTAGCAGATATGCCCATAGACATCTCTATCTGATGTTGGTCTTTTGGGAAGTGTAATCTAGTGTTGAACTCGACTGTGTTATCCCATTTGTGTTGCTTGAAGAATGACTCCAGCATATAACTGATTTTGGTGGAGTGTCTCAAACTGCTCCTTCGAACTTCTATTCCAGGGTTGCCTCCTTTAACAAAAGTAATCATCTTGGCCTCCTTAGCCAAGGGATCAAATAGTATTCTGCTCCAATTAACCGGTAGGTTAAGCACGACGGCAGCTAGAATCTTGAACTTCTCTGGGGTGACCTGATCGTAGGAACCATTGTGGTTCATGAAGATGCGCTGGACGAATTCAAAGATGATTTTGAATTCAGGAGCGAGGAGTGCCTTGTTGAACATCTTGTTTGTGTAATGAATGGGCACTACCATCAGTATGGAAAGCAGATTGCTAACGGCTTCTTTCCTACTTTGTGTCAAACGAAGATTCTCTTCCCAATCCCTGTTGGATGGACTTCAATTTTGACGTGGCAAGAGGGTATGATGTGTAGGATGATGTCATCTGGTGGTTTGATGACTCTATCGATCTGGTCAGTGATCTGGTTGACAGCAGATCGATTTTTCCTTCGAGACAGAAGTTGATCTTCATCCTATACTGTTACAGAAATGACTTCTATAGGAATGATTCCTTTACATGTTAAGTCATTTCCTAATCTGTTCTCTAACAGAATTCACTTTATATGTAGTGATCTGTTTACACGTAGAACAGTTTAATACTAAAAAGAACTAAGTGTGTTTCGAAAGGTCATCATCAAAACCAAAAATGCATTAGGGTTCCCAACACTAACTTAGATATTAATGATGATAATCATTTTAATGTTTCATCTACAGATCATCCTGAGTTTGAAGATTCACTTGTTGAACCCGAACTCGAAGTTTCAGAGGAAGAAAAGAAAAGGCGTAGGAGATGGGTAGATAGTCACGCAACCGAGCTTATTGTTGGGAACCCAGCTGATAGAGTAAAAATACGAAGAATTCATGGAGAAAGTGAACACATAACCTAAAGATGCCTTTGAAGCGTTACAAGAACAAGAGGGATAAAACAAAATGCCATGTTGGACTAATGTCATGCAAGAAGAATTGAATGAATTCAAAAGGAATGAATTGTGGTACTTAGTCGATCGACCTGTGTATCAAGGATTCATAGGGGTGAAGTGCATTTTCAAGTACAAGTGTCACGACCCACCTTCACTAACTTGTAGTAATGATGGGTATAACCGTGACTCAGAAATAGAATATAGAAATGAATAAGAATAATGGTTAATAGCTCGAAGGTGAATACATGATAAGTACTTCAATGAATAAGATTTCGTGCGCGAAACAAAACGTCTAGAAATACTAAATACTGAAAAGAGCATCGCCACTCGATCTGGTTGCTGAGAAATCCTTCACTGAGATTGCAACCATGCTTTGGAGCATTTTGTTGAATCAGATTGATGTTGGACCAGATCGATGTCAATCTGTTATGACCAGATCGTTACCATAAAGTGAGCCAGCCTAGGCCAGATCAACCACAGTCATCTGACATTCGATTATATGTCCAGATGTACTTATGTGAATCTAAATCACCTTGCCACATCAGCGCATCTCACAAAGATGGAAACCTATCTATTGGAGATCAAGTTTTGGAAGGAGAATCAATCACTATGCGAAGAAGGAAAGAAACCTCAATCACGATTTGCTTTCCATTTTTCAAGGGATTGGTCAATCTTTCACACAAGGCAAGATGAGATATTCTGGGATTAGAATTTTTGATTGGCAATCAACATTTACTTCAAGTCAATCAAGACCAACTGTTAGAATTTCAAATTCTAAACCTATAAAAGTTTGGAACCAAGACTGGAAGAGAACGGATACTTCAAGATTATTATCAAGTTGTTACTCTGCTCAGAAATCAAGTCACTCAACGAAGAATTCTTTGAGAAGATTTCAACATACCAGATCGTGTTCTAAGCCGTTCGTGATCAAAATCACACCACTCGATTCAAGTCTGTCTTATCAAGAAGGAGAAGGAAGATAGCTTCACAAGTTATTGCAGTTGTAAACTGTACGTTGTATAGGGACAACCTTTATTCTTGCATAAGTTTAAACCAGATTGTGTTTGAAACTTGTGGCTCGTTCTCAGCGAGTATAAAGAAGAGAGTATCCTAGTAGTGGATATCTAATCCAATTTGGATTGCACTGTGGACGTAGGGGGTTTCCCGAACCACGTAAAACAACTGTGTTATTTATATTATCCATATTTACTTTCAGTTGTTTATTCACTAACCAGCACATCCATACAATCTGCATTCTTAATCAATCTGCTAAACTATTCTGTTAAGATTTGCAAAGGTTTTCTAATAAAGAGCACTGACTAAGTCCACCATTTTCCGCACACAACGCTCTGTTGGATAATAAGATCACTCTTGCTATCTGTTAAGTGTTTTTCACAAGAGAGTTAATCTGGACAGACCGTGTATCAATATGGCAATCGATCTGGTCAGTCACACTTAAGCAATCTCTTTTCGAGATAGCTTAATCTCTCTAAGCTATTAAGCCAAGTAAACTGAAAAGTTTGTATTTGGTGTATTCCCTCCCCCCCCAATACACCAAACCTTGCTCTTTCGGGACCAACAAGGAAGCTGAAGCAAAAATGGTACTCAAAGTGAAGAAAGTTGTGAAGCAACAATACATTGACATGGAGAAGAAAACCATACTAGCGGTTGCCAAGCAAGAAGTACCCACTGTACTTAAAGATGTTTTGCCAAAAGCTTTAAAGGAGGTGGATGTGCTTACAGGTGATGACATCTTTACCATGAACAAAACCATCATAGAGAGGAAAGCTACTGACAACGATTGGTTGGTGTAGCTCATCAACAGACTTCCCTCCGACTCATCGTCTCTAAAGACTTTGTTGGGTCGGGAGCGCCCTTCAGAATTGACAGGCTGACCCAGGACACTTCCCAGTAGGTCACCCATCATAGTATTGCTCCAAGCCAAGCACGCTTAACCTTGGAGTTTCTACTAAGGGGTCACCTGAAAAGATGATACACCATGTTGGTATGAGTAGTACTAATCAATTCATTTAACCTCTCGTCAACAATGGTAGTGCAGACCATTTTCGACTGAGGTAGGCCGCACTCCCATAAGCTCTATCGGGTACGATACACTAAGGACCCACCCTCCAATTTCATTGATGATGTCGAAAAGGGGGAAGAGAAAGGAGGAAGACAGCCCACTGTACAGATGAAGCCTGCTGCAAAGAAGAAACCTGCTGCTACTAAGAAGAAACTAACTGCCAAGCAGCTAGCTGAAGCTGGGAGATTAGAGGCAGAAAATGCTACGAAAAGGTTGTTGAGAAGGAACCACCTGCTCGTCCTGATAAAGGAAAGCTCACATACACAGATAAGGACGAGGAGGAGGAAATGTTTTTGGCTGGATATAAGGAGGATCAAGTCATGAATCTAGAATTCAGAAAATTATGGAGAGCGTAGAAGGCAAGAGAAAAGGAGATGGCTGCTAAAACAAAGGAGAACAGTTCGACTCCTGAGGAGGAGGAAGAAAGCACCAACACACTGGCTCGATTCTTTGACAAATTCTAATTTTTTGAGCCACAAAATCTAATGTGGATGCACAGGAAGAATGCAGTAGAGTGGAACAAGATTGTAAAAGGATTTGTAATGCAATACTACTACCTGCTGGAACACAATATCGAGGTGGTTTAGTAGATGAGATGTTCAGGGAATATCTAAGCCAGCATAAGAACCAATCTTTCGTCGAATATCTCTACAGACAGTCAACTATGACTAGTGTAAGCTTAATTGCTCCAAAGAAGACAACAATGGTGCCTCCCCGTATTCGAAGAACAACAAAGATCGATCACACCGCCATTCACAGCGTGATCAATCAATCAGCTCAGCACATGGGCTATCCCATTGACATGGAATATAAAGAGGAGGATATTCAATGGGATTTATGCTTGCTACAATGTGCCTTGAGAGCTAAGGAAGAGAGAACAGGTCGAGAGGAGAAGGGCACAGCTTGCTGAACGACAACGTCAACAATCTCAACAGAATGATCAACAACAGCCACCTCCCCAATGATTAAGATTTTAAATTTCAAACTCTTTTGTAATATATTTTCACAGTTAGTTGTCTGCATTAATTATGTCTATTTGTAACAACTAATCATATCAATGAAAGTTTGAAGTTTACATTTCCTAAAACAACCTGATTACAATATCTCTTTGTCCATGCAATGTTCTTATGCTTGTTATTTAATGCTTTAAATTTCTCTGCATATTAACGGCTTGCTATTTCATCTGTTGTTTCAACACTTAGAAAATTTTGTAAGTGTAGTTTCGACATCATCAAAAAGGGGGAAATTATTGGGAACCCCACGGATTTATTTATGTTTTGATGATGATTATCGAAACAACACTTAGTTAATTTAAGTTCTTTAAAACCAAGTGATCAATATCATCTTTTAAAGAACAACTCGCTTATAAAAGGACCATGTCGTTAGTTATACGATCTGTATTATTCTTATGAGATTTCTTGGACATATTGATTACTAATATGATGGGTATAAGTTTATTTTACCAGTTGGCTAAAATGTAAAGGAACAGATCGATATTAAACGATTTGTCTCTACTTAGCAGCTAGCTGTATTTCCTTGTTTAGACTACCTGTCATGGTTTAGACTTAGCATGTTTCTAAGTATAGATTTTATCAAATCAATGTTGAAAAAGAAAGCTTTTAATCTCAAACTTTTCTTTAAGAACGATCTGTTTATCTAGTTCTTTAAAGAACAGTGAGGTAGTTTGTAAAGAAATAGGTAGATATAAAAACCACTTGTCCTATAAAAGTCGTTGTTCTTTAGTATATGATCAACGAAGACTTGAGTCATCTTGAGTAAACGATCTTGGCACAAACAGGTCGTTTATCTCACTACAACAGCGCACTGTGACTAAATAGCATATCGTTATTTAAATGATCTGTCCCCATGTAATCTCGCTGTACACCTCAAGAAGGGCTCAAGAATCAAGAGGAATAATCAAAGTGTTAATTTTTGTCTCAAACAAATTAATGCTTGATTCGACAGCTCAAGGGACAGATCGTAGGAAACGATCTGTTAGCTTAGGACAAACTAGTTGTTCCATACCATAACTATGATGGACTGCCGACATACCTAAATTTGTCATAAGTCAACCACTCAGTGTATTGTCACATCAAAGAGAATATTTTAAGGAATGAAGTACAAGGATATCAAAATAGAAGTACAGAAGATCGTTCCTTTTAGGGAAACTACACTAGGAAATTGAATGAAAGGTGGAACAAGACGCATTGCAGGCGGCGCATGTAACATCAACCATGTCATTCATTTAATGATGCCATTAATGAGAAAATGAAGGACTCATCTCTGTCTAACGGATAGTTCCAGCAATGGTGCTATAAATACTACCTTCACTTCCCGAAAAAAGCACTAGAATTCAAGCGAAAAATCTGCAATTACTCTGCTCAAATATCTTCAAGCTTCCAACGTTAAAAAACACTCCAAGTTCAACCCAGAATTCTCTGAGTGTTTATAAACTCAAAGTTAAAGAACTAGCTTAGACCAAAGAATAGTTTCCTTTCTTAGATTGTAGTTATCAATCTTCGAAAGAAATAAAGTGTGATCACAATATAATATTTAGTTTTGATATATTCTTGTGGCTCGTACTCAACTAGTAAAAAGAAAGGAGAACATTAGTGAATTTTTGATCTTGTTCTTGATCAAACCGTGGACGTAGGGACAATTTATCCCGAACCACGTTAGATACTTGTGTTCTTTATTATTTTTACTTGCTTTGATTATTCATTCTCATACATATCATTCTCTTAAAATCGTCTTGCTAAGATCTTGAGTGAGAAAATCATTTTCAAATTAAAAAGAGCATTAACCACCAATCTTCCGTACACTACTCAGTTTAAGTTAACATGCTTAAGTTATTCTTAATCTAAGTTATTCACATATCAAGATATTAATTGTATGAGTTTAGTTCTTTGTATATTAATTAAGAACTTAATTTGCTACTCAAGTTGTCTTAAAGTTATTAAGTGTTCTTAAACCTTGTTTATCAAACTTAAACAAGAAAACCCTAAATGTTTGAATTGGTGTATACCACCTCCCCCCACCCCCACCCCTCTCCCTCCATACACCAAACTTGCCCTTTCGGAACCAACAAGTGGTATCAGAGCAGTGGTCCATTTTGGCCATTGTGGTCATCTTGGATAGATTTAGGAAAACGTTTTCATCTCATAACACGTGCATTTATCTAATCTTCTACTTGAGTTATGGAAGGTCAACTAGTTCACGCATGCTAGGATTTTTCCATTGCTGGATACAATGACTGAAGCTTCAGAATCGAGACATGTTTGAGGGCTCAACACATCAAAATGTGGAAAGTCGTCACCGATGGTCCAATCAATATCATGTGCTTAAGCCTTGTTTATCAAACTTAAACGAGAAAACTCAAACTTTGAATTGGTGTATTCCTCTTCCACTCTCCCTATACACCAATCTTACTCTTTCGGGACCAACAAATTAAGATTTTGGAAATGTGGTGGGCCCTATTTTGGTTGAAGGCTATTAGGCCTTAAGAGGATTAGGTCTATTGGTTGGAAATATTTAGTTCCAAAAATAAGAATTATTTTATATTATGGTCAAGGTGGTGGGTCTTTAACTTATATATTTTTGGCCCATTTTGCTAGCTTGGTGGCAAGCTCCTTTACGTAAGTGCAATTATTTTGCATGGCTTTTGGTATTCCCACTACTTGTGGGTATTAATTTGATATTATGACATTTATGCTTATGATCAACCGAAGGTTGTCGTCTCTCATAATTGTGTGACTTATGGGTGTCCCCCGTGTGGCTATAAAAGACATTGTTGAGAGAGAGTTTGAACACACTTCTTTCATCTTTCTCTCTCTTATACTATATCCTCTTATAACATTTTCCATATAAATGTTTAAGATTTCATTAGTTGTTCGATTCCCTTCCGAATTTTGGTGCTTATTTCGATGGGGATGTAGTCGTTTTATCTTTGGGGACGATACGCCGAACCGTGAGCACTAGCCGGGGCATATCTTGTCTTGCGGAAAGAGGCATTCCTCGACTCGACTATAGTTACTTTAATTATAGTGTTGTCATCTCCAAGTATTATAATATCCGATTTCTCAATTTTAATAAAATTTTTATTTTATTATTATAATCATAAGACGAGATACCGAATTTTCTTTTAAGATGTGCACTTCCTCGAATACCGCAGCCGCTTCCTCGACTGCCGCTGCCGCTTTCTCGACTGCCGTCGCCGCCGCCGTTGCCGCATCTGCCACTACCTCGACTGCCACCACACTTATCGGTGGCTCCGCTCCTGCTAATACCTCTATCGGGACAAACAACATGTCCATGATGGCTCCTCTTTCGAGGGCGTTGCCTCAAGGGGAGATATCCGAGAAGTTTGCGGGTGTTGACTTTAAGAGGTGACATCAAAAGATTTTATTTTTCTTAACAACATTGGGTCTTGCCAACTTCTTGGATGAGGATGCTTCGGCTGTACCTGGGGATGCAGACTTCAATGTTCGTACTGCCTCTAATATCTAGCATCAAGGAGACTTCCTAGTGAAGAACTACGTGCTAAACGGGTTAGAGGATACTCTCAACTCCGTTTATGCCGGTGTGAAAACGGCGAAAGTACTGTGGGATGCTCTTGAGAAGAAATATTGTGTCAAGGATGCTGGAACGAAAAATTTTCTTGTTGCCAACTTTTTGGACTTCAAGATGATCGATTCTCGATCCGTGATAGAGCAAGTGCAAGGTTGCAAACTTTTTGCACGACATGCAAGTGGAGCAAATGAAATTGCCGACTCCGTTCGTTGTTGTTGCCATGATCGAGAAGCTTCCACCGGGTTGGAAGGACTTCAAGAACTATCTTACTCACAAAAAGAGTGAGATGGATATTGAGGATCTTATTGTCAAACTTAGAATCAAAGAAGATAATGGGATGTGTGACCCAAGGTTTAAGCTTTTAGACAAGGCGAAAGCCAATCTAATGGAGTGTCATGAAAACTTCAAAAAGCATGGCCGCCCTAATGCCAAAGGAAAGGGAAAAGTTGTTGCTCGAAAATTTGAAGGTACATGCTTCAATTGCGACAAGCTGGGCCACATGGCAAAGGACTGCACCAGTCCAAAGAAGAAAAAGAAGCAGGTTAAGCAGTATGCTCACGCTGTCGAGAAAGATAAGTGGGGCGAGGATGACTTGGCCGCCGTGGTTTCTGAAGTTAACCACGTCGATAATCCCTATGCATGGCTTAAACTACCATTTCACTTGATTGAGAGAAGCACCGAATCTCTACGTTTAACTCACACGGATGTGTGTGATTTAAAGTTTGTGCAAACTAGATGGGATAAAAAGTATTTTATTACTTTTATTGATGATTGCACACGATATAGTTATCTTTATCTTATAAGAAGTAAAGATGAGGCGATTGAAGCTTTCAAAAACTTCAAATCGAAAGCAGAAAATCAACTTGATCATAAGATTAAGGTTGTGAGAAGTGGCAAAATTTATCAAACTACAGCCCCATATTCACATCAGCCAAACAAGGTTGTTGAACGCAAAAAATAGTACTCTTAAAAATATGATGAATGCCCTGTTGATAAGTTCAGGATTACCCTAGAACATGTGGGGGAAGCTGTCTTAATGGAAAATTATATTTTGAATAAAATTCTGCTTAAAGGTAAGGATGTAACTCCATATGAGTTGTGGAAAGGACGTAAGCTGTCTTACAAATATCTCAAAGTGTGGGGGTGTTTGGCTAAAGTTCAAGTGTCTTTACCGAAACAAGTTACAATTGGCCCTAAAACATTTGATTATATATTTATCGGTTATGCACTTAACAGTAGTGCGTAAAGTTTTCTTGTTCACCGCTCGGAGGTTTTCGATGTGAAAGAAGGTACTACGATTGAGTCGAGAAATGTTATATTCTTTGAGAATATATATCCTTGCAAGGACAAGGATAAGGAAAGTGAAACATTTTCCAATAGCTCTGCTAAAAGAAATATTAAAGAGGCTACGAGTTCTCATCCAGTTGATGATGAACCAAGGAGTAGCAAAATAGGCGGAATTACCAAAGATTTTGTTCCTGACTTCATGTTTATGTTAGATGAAGCACCAAAGTCGGTTCGTGAAGCCCTCTCAAGCCCAGATGCTGCATTCTGGCAAGAGGTTGTCAATAGTGAAATTGATTCAATAATGAAAAACCACACGTGGGTGTTGACCGATCTCCCGGAAGGTCATAAACTGTTAGGTTGTAAATGGATCCTTAAAAGGAAATTTAAACATGATGGAACTATTGAAAATTTTAAGGCTAGACTTGTAGTTAAAGGCTTTAAACAAAAGCATGGGTATGATTTCTTTGATACCTATTCACCAGTGATGAGAATTACATCCATTTGGGTGCTTCTTGCGATTGATACTTTGCAAAATCTTGAAATTCACCAAATGGGTGTAAAGACTGCGTTGTTGAGTGGTGAATTAAAGGATGATATATACATGGAAAAACATGAGGGATTTGTTACACTGGGTCAAGAGAATAAAGTGTGCAAATTGGTTCTTTCCTTGTATGGTTTGAAACAAGCGCCTTTACAGTCATACTTGAGATTTGACGAAGTTATGTTGTCAAATGGTTTCAAAATCAATGAGTGTGATAAATGTGTTTTCATTAAAGGCTCACCAAACAGTTTTGTTATTGTGTATCTTTATGTAGATGACATGTTGATTATGAGGAGTAATAATCAAGTTATCGTTGATACGAAATGAATGTTAAAGAGAACTTTCAAAATGGTTGATTTAGGATTAGCGGATGTGATTCTTAGGATAAGAATTTTAAGAACATCCGATGGAATTTCTTTAACACAATCTCACTATGTTGAGAAAGTGCTAAAGAAATTCAATGCATTTAATAATTTGTCAGCTAAGACCCCTTTAGAGCTCAACGTACACTTGAGTAAGAATAAGGGTGATCTTGTTGCTCAATAAGAATATGTTAGAGTTATAGGTAGTTTGATGTATATCACAAACTACACTAGACCGGATCTAGCTTGTTATGTGAAGAAGTTGAGCAGGTGCACGAGTATCCAAGAAAAGAACATTGGAAAGCTCTAACGAGAGTTTTGAGATACTTGAAGTATACTATTAACTTCTGGTTTGCATTACACAAGATATCCCCATGTACTAGAAGGTTATTGTGATGAAAATCAACGAAACAGAGGTGTATAGCCCGGTCCACCATGGAATATGAGTTTATAAATTTGGATAAAGCGGGAGAAGAAGTTGAGTGGATTGGTAGTTTTCTAGAAGATATTCCATGCTAGAAGAAACCCGTGTCGTGAATGGTGATACATTGTGATAGCCAAGTAGTTATCGGACGAGCACATAATGGGCTTTATAACGGTAAATCTTGGCATATACGACATCGTCAAAATACCGTGAGAGAGTTGATCACGAGTGGTGTCATCTCAGTTGATTATGTAAGATCAAAAGATAACATAGCGGATTTGTTAACTAAAGGTTTGAATTGTGATCAAATGGTTAAATTGTTAGAGGGAATGGGATTAAAAGCCACATCTCAAGGATGAGTATAATGGTAACCCAACCATGATGACTGGAGATCCCAAGAACTTGGTTTAATGAGAAAACTAAGCTATAGGAGTTTGTGTTGTAACACTCGACCCTTCCCTAGAAAGCAATGAGTGTTGAAGACTTGCAATGCGGTGAGGTTAAGTCCTTTGAATTTTAATGATTCTTGGTAAATGAATACGACAAGATACTCAATAAGAGTCATCTATATAAGTGAGAAGTGGGGCCGCTTCATGTGAGTAGTCACTTATGAATCCAAATAGGGTGTCAATGGTCGAAATAGATCCAAACGTGAGAACTGACGAGGTTGAGGTGATATTTTGTTAATACTATTGACTATGGAAGGTTCAAAACCACAAGTTACCTTTCTGTATGTGATATTGCCTCACGAGGATTGAGCTTGTGTTTGCATTCATGCATTTGCATTTTCATTCATGTGGGAGATTGTTGGAAAATTAATTTTTATCTTGTAGGGTTCTTAATTAATTTGAGGATGTTTATTTAATTCTTTTGAGAATTAAATAAACGAGGCTATCTTCAAAATCGATTTTTTCGATGAGTAAGAAATATATTGTGTTAAGATTTTGGAAATGTGGTGGGCCTATTTTGGTTGAAGTGTATTAGGCCTTAATAGGATTGGGCCTATTGGTTGGAAATATTGAGGTAAAAAATAAGCAATATTTTATATTATGGTAAAGGTGGTTTATTGGGACTTTAACTCATATTTTTGGCTCATTTTGCTAGCTTGGTGGGAAGCTCCTTCTTGTAAATGCAATTATTTTGCATGGCTTTTGGCATTTCCACTACTTGTGGGTATTAATTTGATATTATGACATTGCAAAAAGAATTGTTATAATCCATAACTTCAATAATCCAGACGTAATAATCCAAAAGAACTATTGATCTGTAATCTAGACTTAATAACCCAAACTTTGGGGAAAAAAGACTGTTTACATGCTAAACAACTCCTAAATCGTAGGCATTGGTTATACTATAAACCACATCAAAATATAGAATTGTTAAAGCTATTCTTAAATACCAAAAACTGTTTATAGACTTCCAATATTGTAGGATGCACAAATGTTGTTTTCTGGAAATGACAAAAAATCCAAACTTTGCGTTATTAGTACCTCATCCACATGTAGACATTCTGAAAGTGTTCCATCCCTAATATGCTTAGCCTTGTTCATGTGGAGAATCTTATAGTTGTTGCCTTCTCTCACCTTCTTAATTTGTGTATAACACCCTTGAAGTGTGATAAAAACATTATTCAATGTGACTGCTGAGAGTTCTTGAAATGCATCATCCACATTCTTAACTAGATCTTCCACACCTTTAGTCATTTTGTCATCTTGCAGACTTTGTATTGCTCTGAAAAAACATAAGTCATTCACATTGCAATCTGGAGAGTTTGGTGGCTGACACAATAAATTGATATGGAAACCATCTGAATTTGTTGCAACGATGAACTATGTGTCATTTTGTGTGATGTGTGGCTTTGTGTTATCTTGTTGAATGATGATTTGATTGCTTGTATTTGATGGCCATTTGGCCTTTATAGCTGGTATAATTTGCACAATGACAAGCAATAAACTATATGATGACTTCTTAAAAAGAAATATGATAGTGCAAATCTGAAATGCAAAAATATAAATGCTGAAATGTAAATAACTTGTTGATGATGCAATCTTTGATAACTTTCTTTGTGATTGAGTGTATTGGTTTGATCTCGAATGTGCCCCAGGGTCTATTCTTTGATTTCCTTTTTGCTAACTCTAACGTAGTGAATGGAAATATCCCCAATTTTCCATCAAATATTATGCTTCCATCTATTCCAATTAATGGTCTAGTAACAACACACATAAATATTACCTTTGTCATGAATCTTTTAGATTTGCAACTTCTATATGGCTCTGTCTCATTGGAAAGCAGGTAATACTTATCGCTTGTCTTTGTCAAATAGAATAATTTCTCATCTATGTGCACCACATTATGCATACATTCATACTTCACATCTCCATTGCCCAAACTTGGATCAAGGTGTTTCGAATAATATTGTTCGAGTCACTTGCAATTTAGAACGAGGTCATCTGGCAATAGTAAGCCAACCCAAGTCGTATTCTCAAGGAAGACATAACAGGGAAATTCGATTTTTTGTTCATAAAAGGAAAGCAATAAAAAATGATTTGATTTGAAGTTTTATATCTAGGCGAAGAACGTAAATAAGAAACACAATTTAAATCTAATCTAAGAAAGCGAATTAAATCTAATCTAAGAAAGCGAATTAAATCTAATCTAAGAAAGCAATTTAAATCGAATCTAGGAAAAGAAATAACTTGGGACATGAATTAAATGAAGTACGGTTAAGAAATCGAGAAATCGAAAACGGAATAAGAAATCGAAAGCATAAACGATAAAACGAATAGAAGCGATAAACAGAACAAAAATAAGTAAAGCGAAACGAAACGAACTTGAATTAAGAACTGGAAACGATCTTGAATCCACAACGAAATTCTGAAAACGAAGTGTGAAACTAAGAATGTTGTAATCGGCTAACTTGAATATGAAAACAATGCAAAAAACTATCTAGGTCTCGACTCTCAGATCGAGGTCGAGACGAGCTAAAACTATGAAAGGAAAATGTCTAAAAAGTCTTTGGAATTGTGTGCCAAACATCGTGTCGAAAGTGATGTTCATCAAATGAGAATCTCGTCGAGTGTATATAGGTGAGAGGTGGGTCAGCGACTGCGTAGAGGTCAGCGGCCGCTGACCCGGTAGCTCCGTGTCACTCTAGGGTTTGTTGCAACGGCCCCCGTAATGTCCGCTAGGTCAGCGGCCGCTGAGCAAGTTCAACGACCGTTGACTTGCTCTGGCACGCGCTCCTTCGGCTGGCTCGGTTGCTGGCTCACATGGCCTAGTCAACGGCCGCGGCGTGTCACACAACCGCTGTCTAGTGTCTCGGCACTAGTCTTCATTTTCTCCTCGTTTCTTGATTTTTTCTCGTTTCTTTTCCAACTTCGACGCTCATTTAAGCCAATGATCCTGAAATATAAATCGGGCCAAAACATCATGGAATGAGGAAAAATAATACGTATAAAGATACAGAAAATACGAGTTTAGACTAACAAAAAGAGGCTAAACAACCCCTCCACACACAAAACTTTGCTTGTCCTCAAGCATAACTTAGTCTAAACTATCGCTAGGGAAAAATCTAATCACGACATGCGTTCTTGACAAGACATCAAATTATTCCAAAATTGATCTTCATTTCATCATGTCACGTCACATAGAGATCATAGAAGCAAGTAGACCATCTAGATAGATTATAATCAATTTGAACAATGCAAAATAATGATGCAAAAGATGTTATTGAGATCACATAACTGGCTAGAGTTTTTATCCATCTTAAATAGCATATCTTTTTCTTTTCTTTTCTTTCAATATGAGGAATATTTGAGGACAATATTCACCGGGTGAGTACTCCAAATGTTCGGGTTTCCCGGTGTGGTTTCTCATACCCATCTCTTTTATAAATTTGTATTTGTGATTAAGAGAGCGGGGTAGAATCCTTTTTGTATTCCTATTTTCCAAGAACTTAAGAAAATTACATAGAACAATGTCAAGTCATATGGTTATTGTCGCGAGGTGTGAACAATTAGGGGTTACCTAATGTATCTTCATGCGGTTTCCCATGCTCATGGTTTCCATAGGTACAGAGACCTCTTGACAAAGTTCAATTAATAAAACACGGATATGCAACAAGTGGTCATAAAAAACTAGCCAATTGAATCAATCAATTTATATCATTATGCATCACTATTTTAATCGTTCTACTAAGATCCACAATCCGGTCATAATGTTCCACACATTCCTAGTTCATCTACGTTTCACAACATAAATCAATGCAAATCAATCAAAGTTTTCAAATCAATCTCATCTTAAACATATGCCACGACTCGATTTACCCACGATGTATCAAAACAAAGTAGCTCTAAAATAATCAAAATTTTGCATGCTTAACACTAGAATAAAACGATGAATGCACGCATGAAAAACGACAACCCTCCCCCTACAAAATAGAGCAATGCCCACATTGCGGAAAGTAAAGATCTAAAGAGTAAGGATAGAGAAACGTCCCTGAAATGCGGCATTTAGAGCAACAAACGGAAATAAAACCTGAAAAACGAATACTAGAGGGAAAATAACGGTTAGGCAAATACACACTCCACAAAAAGAAAAGAAAACAATAAAGGTACATCAACAGTGAGATAAAGGCTCATTGTTGATCGGGAGGAGGGTGGGTGGGTGCGCCGCCAAGGGTCCAAGAAGACCATTGTTGTTGTATCTCCCAGAGTAGCCGGTTTTGCTCCTCCATCGCCCAGTTCTGAGCCTCCCATTGATGTTGATGTGTGTCGAGGCGTGTGTGGAGGTCGCGGATGTCAGATCGCATCTCGCGTATGCCTGTGTTGACCTCGGAGGTGAACTGCTCTCATTGGGCGTTCCATTGAGGTTGGGTGCCCCATTGAGATTGGGCACCCCACTGAGACTATCCACCCCATTATGACTAGGTACCCCACTCGGATCCGCCGGCGGTGTCCATGGGATCATAGCCTAGACAAGCGGCGTCAGCCTCCTCCTCGGCTTGCTCGTCCTCCTTATGTTCTGACTGAGCCTTCTCATCTTCTTCCATGTGAGCATCTCCTGGTTCTTCGGATGCATTGGACACCCGGGCTGCTACTTGGGAGTTTAGATAACGCCGTACGCAATTCATTCGCTCTTGTGGCACCAACTCGGTGTGAGAGAGAGCAAATGGTACACCCCTCAACTCGTTGATGTCGATGTACTTCGTGAGGAGTGGCTCATGGTTGGGAGGGCCATTGGCACCGATAAGTTCAAGGTGCATGGCTAGTGGAGTGGCCAGATGTAGAAGGGAAGCATGAGCCCGCTTCCGTCGTTGAATGGATTGGATGGCCTCGAAGATGAACGAGGATGGGCATATCTTCGTCTTTTTGATGTCATAATGGAGTAGGAAGCACTCCACTGTGTTCACTTTGTTATCTTGTCCATTGCCCGAGATAGAGTAGGCAATGAACTTGTGGAGGACGCCAATCTCGGGGTCACGAAGAAAGCCACTGGACATTCCTCCCGATGCCCAATTATGAAAACCTGTGAGCACAAACCCTACTAAATTTGGGTTAAATTCCGGGGGCTCCCGATGGAGCCCCGAAATGGGAAATCCAAAGATGGATTTCATCATAGCAGTGGTAATAGTATGAGAAATACCTCGATAATGGAATTTAAACGACTTAAAATCTGAGGCAACATCAAAAGTAGTGAGGAATTCAAGTCCTAATTCTCTATAGCCATCAATTTCTAGCATAGCATATTTTTCTAAACCAATGTTCTTTAAATAATGAGTCAATTTAGAAGCAATCCTTAAGTTAGACATAAGATCTCAATCCAAAGTACGAGGAAGAGTAAGATCAAGAGAAATAAACCGAGTGTAGAGTGTACCCTCTTGATTGTTATAAATTGGGAATGGGGCACCGGAAGTCGAGATGTGGTCACGAACGGGGTGGAATTCCTCGTCGCCGTCTCCGTGTCGGCTAGATTGCCCCACCTCACTAATATTTGATCTTTTTCTCCCCATTGAAATTTTGACAAACACTTGGTGTGCAAAAGTAGAGATGGAAGAAGGGTTTGGGATTTTGAGTGAATTTGTGGATGGAATGGAAATTTGATATGATAGAATGATAGAGAATGGAAAAGTAATGGTGAATCCAAAGAATTGGATGGAATTATGGAGTATTGAAAGAGTAATTGGAAAATTAAAATGGATGAGGGTTAAGGTTTGGGAGAATTTGGGGATGAAGAATGGGGAAAAGTGGGAGAAATAAGGAGAGAGAAGGTAAAAATAGGGAGAAATCGACCACCTCAGCGGCCGCTAACAAGTCAGCGGTCGCTGAGTTAACCTTCGTAAATAGCCTGGGCTGATTCTGGTGGATTCGACGTGGGAGAGGTCAGCGACCACTGACTCGACGTGGCACATGCCCGCTGGCATTTGCGCGGGGCTGGAGCGCGAGGTCAGCGGCCGCTGAGTGTGCCGCGGTCGCTCACCTTGCTCTCGTGAAATCCCATCTTTTCTCCTCCGCGAATTATTTTCGACTCAGTTTTCTCCCAACTCGGTGGTACCTACGAGCATCAGAAAAAGACTAAAATAAAATAAAGAAGATAAAACCAAATAAAAAAAATTAAAATAAAATGAAAAACGGGAAAAATGAGCGTGGATTGCCTCCCACGAAGTGCTTTATTTTACATCCTTAGCTCGATGGAAAGGAACCAATTTCAACTGGGAGTGTAAGAATGAGAACTTGACTCCGCAACTTCGGGTACGAGGTTATGTTTGAGGTACAATTGAACTCGTTTCCAATTGATTTGAAATGATATCTTCTCCCTTTTTGCATGTGGTGCGTTGCCCTTTGATGGTGAAAATTTCTTAATGATGAGCAATCCTCTCTTATGAGATTTGGCCTTGTCGAGACGTGGCTTAGATGTGGTGCTTGGGTGTATAAGAGCTTCCGCATAAGTAGACGAGTAATTATATTGAGAAGTGACGTTCGTGAACATCGGCTTGGGTGAAAAGTGTAATTGTTGGCTTCTCTTAGAGTGTAGCTCGCCTCCAAACATCTTCACTTGGCTGGTCTCTCTTTTCGCGTCCAAACCCTTTTCTTGAGCAACGTCCTTACTATGAAATTCTTGCAATGTAGAGTTCTCATCCAAAGGATTAGTAGCGTCAATATAACATGTATCAATTCAATTGAGAGAATGTGCAGTGTGATTCCGATGCGTAGAGAACAATACTTCCTTATCGAGGACAGATATTTTAATGGTATCATTCTTCACGTCAATGATAGTGTTCATGGTAGTCATAAAAGGTCTCCCTAGGAGTAGTGTATGTTCAACTCCATCCTCACGTACATTGCCTATCTCAAGAACAACAAAATCCACAGGCACGATTAATCTACCAATCTTAACAAGAATATTCTCAATTATTCATTTAGGGTGTCTCACAGTTCTATCAGCTAATTGAAGGGACATGCGAGTGGGTTTTAATTTACATAATCCTAATTGTTTAAAAATAGAATAAGGCATAAGATTAATTCCCGCTCTTAGGTCAAGCATGCCAGATGTTGCCTTACCGTTACCTAAATTAATGTTAATAATGAAGCTACCTGGATCGCGTCGCTTAGGAGGTAAAGGCTGCTACATGATAGTACTCGCCACTTCGAAAACTGTCACTAACTCTTGATCGTCAAGCTTCTTTTTCTTTGCCGCCAATTCTTTAAAGAATTTGACATAGGCAGGAACGTTTTGGATGACATCCAAAAGAGGTAAATTCACGTTTACCTTGGACATCATTTTGTAAAAATCCTCGAACTGCTGATCCTGTTTCGCGTTTGTTAGTCTTCTAGGATAAGGAATTGGCGGAACATATGGATTTGCTGCCTTGTGCAATTTCTCGCCAGATTTGGTTTCCTCAACGTCGGATGGAAGTCCGTCCTCCTTGTTGATGGTGAATGGTGGCATCTTCACTTTGTTATCCACCGTTTTGCCGCTCCTTAATACCGTCACGGATTGAGCCTGATGGGGTTGATGACCTTGCCCCGAAATCTTCCCCGTTTGTTGGCCTTGTTGCAACTGGTTCACGGCGCCAGAAATCTTTCCCATAGCCGTCTCGAGACGCTTAATTGTGGCGTCTTGGGCCTCTCAAGCCTTCTTGCTCTCTTGCATAAAAGCGGCCAAACTTTCTTCAATCGATGACCTTTGGGTCGGAGCAGGTAGATGCGGTTGTTGCTGCACCAGTGGTGGATAGAATTGTTGTGGCTGTGGTGGAAAAAATTGTTGTTGTGGCGATTGTGGGTGATAGTATGACTGCGGTTGAAGCTGGTACTGAGGCTGTAAATTCTGAGCTTGAGGGTGTCGATTTTGAAAATTCTGTGCTCTTTGAAATTGAGACCACCACCCCGCGTTTTGCTGATTTCTCCATGTGTTTTGTTGAGGAGGTGGTTGAGGCATAAATCCTTGCGCGGCATAAATTTCCACCTCGCCTTCGACAGTCATCTCCGTCATTCGTGGGCACTCGTCCGCTATGTGGCCGAAGTCGCTACAAATGCTGCATGGCTCAGGTGCAATTTGCTGAACAGATGGTGATGGGGGTCGGTTCATCTTCAATTCTTGTGTCACGCCCGCACTCCACTAAGGGTAGTAAAGTCGGGGAAACCGTGACTTTGGAAGGGAGTAAAGAATTCGGGATAGAAATGGGGTAATGGAACAAGGACGAAACTGAAACTAAACAACAATATCATAATTGGGCGAATAATTCATCGTATGATTAGCAAGAAAGAACTTGAGTCTTATGCTCAATACATAATAACTTGTCATGAAAGAAATTCGAGTCTTAGGTTTAGTACATAATGATCTCAAACTAGCAGCGGAAAGTTACTTGGATCGCTAAAAGCTCTACATGTATGAAGACATGTAGAACCCCCAAGAGTCAATTAATAAGAGATCGACAAAAGCCCGAACATAGCACTCCTCCTTCATCATCGCTCAACCTGCACATTTATAAATACATGCAGGGCTGAGTACAAATTGTACTCAGTAGACACATGCCAAAATCGCACACATACATATATAATTGTCATGCCATTGTAAGTGAAACATAGGGATTTTGTCTCTAAAGAACCTATGTTCACTAAAATCCTTTTGTGAAATCTTAAAGTTCGATCGATCTAAGTTCTTTTGTAATCTACCATATCTGTAACTTCTTCTTCTTTGTGTCGGGAAGGTGGCCACCTTCCACGAACACCTTGACCGGCCAACCCGCTCGATGACTCACGGTCACTTTAACCGGCCAACCCGCTCGATGACTCACGGTTACTTTGTGTACACTAGTCCTAGCAGGATAGCTATCCCACTGGGACCCAAATTTGATTCTTTTAACTTAACTGAGCAGATAGGTATCATACGAAAAACATAAACATTTTATGGCAGACAATACTTGCAAGATAAATTTCGATTCAAAGTTTTTGAAAAGAAATAGCATAAATGCGGATAAACACGCATATTTTCTTTTAGTATAAGAAAGTCTACACTTGATGTATAGGTTAGAAAGCCTACCTGGCTCGCTTCCTTTTCTAATTAAATTCGACCTTCTGGCTTAGTGCTTCTTCCCAGCGTAACCTTAATCGAGTTTACGAGGTGAGATACTCATCTGAGTATATATATTTTCTACTTTGAAAGGAAATGACATCCTTATTATTTCAAGAGTTGTTCTCAAGTCTTAACTTGACTAATATTCGAGTGCTTAAATCATTTCTAAAAATATTCTCTTAGGATTTCTAGTCAAGCTATAATTTACTTCAATCCTAATTTATTTAACTCAACTAATCTAACAATATGAAATAGAATAATAAAAATTCTTACTTTATACTCTTGTATTGGACTTCAGCATTATCTAGTACTTAACATAATCCATCAATTGATTCCAAGTGCGAGGAATTATTATTCTTGGCTATTTTGAGAGTTTATTCTTGATCCTTTTAACTCGACTATTTTACGAGTTTTGGAGTTGCATTTCTAGAGGTGTCGTTTGAAGATTTCTAATCAAGCTATAGCTTAGAACCTTCTAACCCAATTAACTAACTATTGGGTGAAATAATTTAAGGACATTCATAAATTAATATCTTGATTTTTGAATCAAGATAAGTAAATTTCTAATTAGGCTGATTAAATTCCAATTATCGCACTATAAGCATGATTTCTTAATTTAATCATTTCTTATGATTAAATTCTAATAAATCTATTAAATTCTAGTTGGGTAATTAAGTTTCTAAATAATAAATTAAGTCTTCTAACTTAGCTTTAAAATTCTATTCTTGAACTGAACCCAATTAAATTGGATCTTAGTCTATTAAAATGTTATTAGTCCATTTAATTTATTTCGGTGAGCCTAATTAAATCAATTAAGTGAGCCTACTCTTAATAATAAATCAAGCTCAATTAAATGTGTCATTTGGCCCATCAATTTACTAACTCTCAGCCCAATTGAACCTATAACTCGGCCCACACCTTATAGAAATTCCTTGGTCCATGATTTAATTACTCTAATCTATATATTCAATCAATTTGCCCAATTAGTTAAATTCTGGAGCCCAGCAGAATATTTGTTTGGCCCGTCAACCCGGCCCATGACCCGGCCCAAGTTCTAGTATCTTCCTATCCTAATTAGACACCAACACTCTCCTCACCTTCAACCCTTACTTCCTTTTCTTTCTCTCCACAGAATGAGATCGTTCGTCTCGATCCCTCTCCTCACTCTCCCCGCGATCCTTCCTCTTCTTTCGCTCAAACGAATGGGATCTCTCGCGGTTTCTGCGCACATCTCGATCTCTGCTTCCCTCTCTCTCAGCTCTGGAATCGGAGCGGCGCCGATGGTGATCGTCGGATCTGTGGTGGCCATCCTCGTGTTTGGAGCGGTGGTGGTGGTCTCTCGATGATTCTCTATCTCGATGCGAATCGGATTCTCTACTTTTACGGCTCGAAGTTTCCTTCTCCATGGCTATGGCTACGATTGTCTCTCCACGATACCACTACTCTGCCGCCATAGCTCACCAAGGTAATTATCTTTCTCTTTTCTTACTTCTCTTAAATCTCTATCATTTTCTCTAGTTCTTTCTCTATTTCTTCAACTCTTGATTCTCTGTCTTACAGTATACGCCCAACTCTCTCTCTCTCTCTCTCTCGCGGGTACCTCTCTTCGGTGCTCTGGCGATTTCGCCACCTCTCCACTCGATGTTCGCTCTTCGCCCTCCCCGTCGACTCGCCGACTCATTCCGGTCCTCGGCAGACAGAAGGCAGCGGCGAGTTCCTGTCTTACTGCTCTATCTCCATTCCTAAATCTATAGGTTTTAAATTTCCTTTCTAATTTCCTTAGTTTAAATTTTAATTGCTTCCTGGGCAATTCTTTACAGTACTCCTATCTTAATTGGTTTTGTTCCTTATTGATTTCATTTGGCTTCTTTCTATGATTGAGGAATTGATTGGGTGGAACCTGGGGCTGGATGGTTTGGTCCTGGTGTGGACGGCTCGGTGGGGTTCTGCCCTTGGGCAGCAGTAGCTCTTGGAGCCCGCAGCCGTTTTGTTTTGTCGACTAACGGTAGCTAATTCTCAATTCCTTATGTATTTCATCATTGTTTCTACAGTTGTAAAGTTGGGAGTTGATTTTTGTTATTTTAATTGCAACTTATATTCTGGAACCAGCTCTTTACAAAAAAAAAATTGAACATTAATTTCAGTTTGTCTAAGTCTCAAGTGTTTAGATTTCTAGATAGAATCAGATTGACTAAGAGTCCTTAGCTAAACCTTAGTATTTCTCTTATGTTTCAGATTCTGACTACTGAATGTTCATAACTTCATTGCAAGCTTAAGTTTTGATATCTATTGTGAGTGTGGTTCTAAAAGAGATTTCATAAGTCTAAGATTGATCCTCTGCATTGTTTTCTAAATGCTCTAAAAGAAGACAGTAATATGAACAAATTTTCAGTCTCTTAAGTTCTGGATAATGTTTCTAAGTTCAAAGCTTATGTCTTGGATTGTGCCCTTTTTTTTCGTTTAAAGTTTGCTAAATCTTAACTTAAGATCATTTAGAAGCTTTTAAACTTCAACACTGAATCTTTTGGATTGCTATGTTGTTTCTAATCTTAACTTGAATTCTAAAGTTCAATATGGAGGATATATTTTACAATAGATGTCTTTACTATCCTTTCTAAAGTTACAACCAAAAATAGAGCATAACGTGTTATGGGTTTCTTAAGTTCTGTAATTTGATTGAGTGTAGAAGATGGTTTAGTCTTTACCTTAATACTAAATGTATAAAAGCTGAAAGTTTGATATTGTTTACCTCAATGTTTTCTTCTGGTTTGAACTTGTGTGAACTTCCTAATGGATGGATATTTGGGCAGAGTTTCTCCTTGAATTTTCCTTCTAAGATTTTCTATGCTAATGGGGTTGGCTATTTATAGAGAAATTCAGGTTAGGGGATGAGGTGAGGTTAGGGTGGGGTTATACGACTGTTTTCATATGATCTTACAGCACCCAAATCTCTGATTATTTTGATCTCCTTCACTTTTCCTTGTTTTATGCTGCAGAGGCTGCACCATGGTTGAAAAAGAGAAAGGCAGCAGGATGTAAAAGTCTTATGTTGACAGCTTTTCCTTTATTTATTCATCCTTTTTCTTTTGTTTATTCTATTTCAAGGAGACTTCTACACTCCTTCTTTGCTACACGCTATACACCTAATCCTTTCCCTAATACTTCTCTTTTGTCATATGTTGCAGAGAATCTCCTTTTGTGGCAGCAATATTCTAAGTGTTGATGGAAAATAAGGCTGCCTTCTTTCAACAAAGAGGGCTCAAATCCACTGCTCGAGACTTATGCCTAACTTTGAAAGTTGCTGTCCCTTTCAACACTTCTACAGTGTTTGCAGCTTTTTACTACTTTTCAAGATTTGTATGTTTACAAAATGTTGGTCCCGAAAGAGCAAGGTTTGGTGTATGGGGGGGGAATACACCAAATACTAACTTTTCAGTTTACTTGACAATTTATATGAGAGCTCAAGCTATTCTGTATAAGAAATTGCTTGAAATGACTGACCAGATTGATATACAGATCAGTATCTGGTTTTGTCCAAGCAGATTACTCTCAAGTGTAAAACACCTAACAGATAATAAGAGTGATCTTATTACCTCTTGAGTGTAGAGTGAGTGCGGAATAATGGTGGATTAATGATTGCTCTTGTTTAGAAAACCTTAAGGAATTAATCAGATTGATTAAAACAGATTGATTCAGAATGCAGCTAATATGAAAGTGCAGGAGGTTAGGATAATAAACAACAGATAATAAGAGTGCAGAAAAGTAAAGCACACGATGTTTAACGTGGTTCGGGAAATCCCTACGTCCACGATCTGGTCAAACCTAGACCAGATTATCCACTACTAGGATACTCTGCTTCTTTATACTCGTGGAGAACGAGTCACAAGTACCAATCACAACTAGACTGATACTTATGCACGAATGAAGGGTCGTGTCCCTTTACAACAGATTACCTCTACGTTACCACTAGAAAACTACTAGCTAGCAGGGTGATCTCCTTTCTCTCGACAAGACAGACTTGAATCGAGGTGGTTGGTGTGATGTAGAATCACAAGATGTTGAAGCTCTAAGTCTGGAATGCAGAGTGCTTGAATGATAATTGCAGTATAGTTCGTGCGTATTCTCCCCCTTTTCCAGATTGTTGACTTCAACTATATAGGCATTGAATATTGAAATTCTAGCCGTTGTTGATTGGCGTGAGATAGATGGTATATTGCCAATCAATGGTTTCCATCATATCTGTTATTGCCATATAGGAAAGGTTGACTCAATCTTTGATTTATGGAAATCAGATTGTTAACGGTCTCTTTCCTTATATGTTTTAATCGTAGATCAACTTTCCAAACCCTGTTGGATGGATCTTGATCTTGACATGGCAAGTGCATATGATGTGTAGGATGATGTCAGCAAATGGCTTGATGACTCAATCGCTCTGGTTCTTCGCTGTAGACATCGATCTGGTCATCGATCTGGTCATCGATCTGGTCGCTGTCTGTTACAGCAGATCGATTCTTCTGAGCGTGAAATCTTGACCTTCATCCTATTCTAAGATGAGAATGACTTCTATAGGAACTTATCCTTTACATTATAAGTCATCTCCTAATCTGTTCCAAAACAGAAATCACTTAACTTATAGTGATCTGGTTTTTACACAAGGAACAGGTTAACATACAGACCAGCTAAGTGTGTTTCGAAAGACTATCATCAACACTAATCTTTAGGGTTCCCAACAATTTCCCCCTTGTTGATGATGTCGAAACCACACTTTTACAAAAGAATCCTATCAGTTAATACAGATCGGTCTGGTCTGGTTTTCCAGTTTGATCAGATTACGTTATTAAGTTTATAACGTTTTAGAATATTATTATATGTGTTCTGGACAATGAAATGTTGTCATCAGAAACTCAAACTGGATCATATATTGATAAGCAAACAAGAGAGGTTACAGATAAACAGAACAGATTACAAGAAAAAGGCAGATCATAAGGATATAAGAAAATCGGGCTACTATCTGCTTTTTCTTCTCTCCTCTTGCTGCTTCTTCAGCTTTGCTCTGGTCTCATCAGAAATGAGCTGAACGCTCTCATATACTCCTTCTCTTACTCTGATGTAATCTGGATCTTCAGCATCCACTTTGTATCCTCTGTTTTCTGCTAGCTGGTTAATAAAATTCAGCAGAAAGGTCTTGTCAGGGAGATCTGTCCCAGGAATAGTAGGACAGGTCCTGAACTCCCTTTCTGGAGCAGTTATCTGGACATTTGCTTTATCAGCAGCAGCTCGGATCTCTCCCACCAGATCCTTTGCATCATTTCTGTCCATGTATAGCTCAAAAGCTTCATCTGGAGTCCCCTCAAGATAAAGAGGTTCTTTGAGAAAATATCTGCACATTATGAACCCATATTTCAACCCTTCGAATCCCTCCTTCAGATGATCTGGGACCCAGTTGGTCTCTCCCTGTTTTGTCAGTGATCTGCGTATGGGGGCAGAAGAGAACCAACTTGATCCAGCTCTTTTCTTTTTCTTGGAAGGTTGGGATGAGCTGCTTGGAGTGAAGGTTTTCTGTGCTTGGAATGAGGGTAAG
>JAPKLX010000247.1:227150-254770 GCA_026898415.1 Leonotis leonurus | reverse complement strand
ACTGTTCATCGATTTATTCACCTGCTAATGCTTCTTTTCTTTACTTTACTGATTATTCAATTCATGCATGTGCTACATACTTGAGTATTTAATATCTCCTTCTTTCCCCATGAATGATATCTTGCAGGTTTAACATATATATCTAGTCTCTTACGTGTGGTTTTTACTTTCTTGTCCTTCCTTAATAAATATATATATATATATATGTATATACTTTACTTGAGTGAAATCTTACTTCTCTCAACCAATTGATCTTGAAAGCCTTACTATTTCCACAAGCTACTGTATGTATATATATATATAAATCATGCGCGCATCTCTATTTATATATCTAGAGCTACTTTAATCTATACTACATATATGGTATGCATCATCTTTATATTGATATAGTTCTAATATAACTATACTTTGATATCTAAACTTTATTCATTTTAATCAAACCATATTTCTTAAGAATTTTAACTAAATTAAATTCTTCACTTCTTATGTTCTTATTAGTTCTAAATTGAAACAATTCAACTTAGACCATAAGGAGTTAATATCATCTACTTATTCGTTGATAGACGATGCATAACCGTAATTTGATTAATTACGAATCATCTAATACGGAATAGTTCTTGATGAAAATTTCGGGTCATTACACTAGCACTGCGGCGACCTTGCATAAACAACACTCAACAAAAACGTTACGCGTACCACAATATAGAAGAAGAAAGTAAACATAATAAATAAAAAAAAATAAAAAGAAAAAAATAAAAAGAAAAAGAACAACGTATTAAATCGCCTAAAGTCTTCCCCGGCAAAGGCGCCAAAATTTGTTTCGACTAATATTGTTCGAGTCGCTCGCAATTTAGAACGAGGTCATCTGGCAATAGTAAGCCAACCCAAGTCGTATTCTCAAGGAAGACTTAACAGGACAATTCGATTCTTTGTTCATAAACGGAAAGCAATAAAAAACGATTTGATTTGAAGTTTTATATCTAGGCGAAGAACGTAAATAAGAAACGCAATTTAAATCTAATCTGAGAAAGCGATTTAAATCTAATCTAAGAAAGCGAATTAAATCTAATCTAAGAAAGCAATTTAAATCGAATCTAGGAAAAGAAATAACTTGGAACTTGAATTCAAAAGAAGTACGGAAAGAAATCTTTAAATCAAAAATGGAATAAGAAATCGAAAGCATAAACGATAAAACGAATAAGAGCGATAAACGGAACAAAAATAAGTAAAGGGAAATGAAACGAACTTGAATTAAGAACTGAAAACGATCTTGAATCCACAATGAAATTCTGAAAACGAAGTGCGAAACTATGAACATTGTAATCGGCTAACTTGAAGACGAAAACAATGCGAAAAACTATCTAGGTCTCGACTCTCGGATCGAGGTCGAGACGAGCTAAAACTATGAAAGGAAAACGTCTAAAAAGTCTTTGGAAGTAGTCTCGAATTGTGTGCCAAACGTCGTGTCGAAAGTGATGTTCATCGAATGAGAATCTCGCTGAGTGTATATAGGCGAGAGGTGGGTTAACGACCGCGTAGAGGTCAACAGCCGCTGACCCGTTGGCTCCGTGTCACTCTAGGGTTCGTTGCAACAGCCCCCGTAATGTCCGCGAGGTCAGCGACCGCTGACTTGCTCTAGCGCATGTTCCTTCGGCTAGCTCGGTTGCTGGCTCAGATGGCCTAGTCAGCGGCCACGGCGTGTCACGCGACCGCTGACTAGTGTCTCGGCACTAGTCTTCATTTTCTCCTCGTTTCTCGATTCTTCCTCGTTTCTTTTCCAACTTCGACGCTCGTCAGGGTCAATGATCCTGAAACATAAAATGAAACATAAATTGGGCCAAAACATCACGGAACGAGGGAAAATAATACGAATAAAGATACGGAAAATATGAGTTTAGACTAACAAAAAGAGGCTAAACACAAGGTGATGCAAACACTATCTCAATCTTGCAATTTTGTTTGTTTCAGTTAGTGTAGGTTTTATTGCACTAGTATGTGCCTTCAATTTCTTCTTTATCCAGTTTCCTAGCAAACTCTTGTTTACACTAAGCGTACTTGTCATTTTCCTAATTGATGACCTTTGAAGCATTGTAAGTTCTTTAATTTACAGCTTCAACATTAATCTACACTTTGTCTTTGTGAGTCATAACTTTTGACTTGAATCGTAAGTGCAAAGGCTTACCCATCTCAATTTGTTGCTTTGTAGCTTTCCACCACATCGTCACTGTCCGTCGAATTATGCCAAAAAAGAGAGCAACTTCAATTTGTGCTCTGTATGACAACTTACCATTGACCATCTTTTGCATTAAGTATTGTGTTAGTTTATTCATTTCTTCATCTGACAGCCTTTTGTTTGTAATTGTCATTTTATTTTCTTAATGGCTTTTTTTGTGCTGGGGAATGAATGTAGTAGTTGAACATTTAGTGTGTATTTAAAGATTGGTTTTGCCTTCTAATTTAAAGCAGTCAGGTTTTGAGAGGAGCTTTTGATGACCCCATTTTTTTTTGGATCAAATCAAGTGTATATTTTGATTTAAGTTTATATTTTGATTAGTTTAATGGTATTCCAAATGAATTTTGTGCCTCCACGTGAACATTTACTATATGCATTATGCTCCAATTAATTTTTTTAATCTATCTAAACATTCATAATAAGTTAATTATGCATTTTAACATTACGTAAACATTTTAAATTTATGTAAATATTTTAACCCATTTCATTTTTGCAGTCTCTACATAATTAAGCAATTAATTATTTAATTACATTTCATTTAATTTAATTTAATTAGTAAATATTTTATTCAATTAATAATGATTTATCTAATTAATAATATTTTATACATCAAACTACAATAACATTAAGCCAAAGCACTAGATTAAAATCCACACCGGGTTAAACTAAAAATATGTTTAGTGTACAAGGGAGTATATTGTATAAATTCAAAAATTGGTCATCATTACTTTTTTATTATACTCCCTCCGTCCCACTAAGTATGACATCTTTTTTTTGGCACGGTTATTGAGAAGATATAAAATAACGTAAGAGTGATAAAAGTAGTAGGGTCCACATTTTTTTGAAGGGATAACTTTTACTATTTTTGGAATGTATCAAGTTTGGTGGGACGTCCCAATAAGTAAAGTGAGTCAAGTTTAGTGAAACGGATGGAGTAATATTTATGTCGTTATCTCGTATAACTTTAGTTTTTATCGTGTTGATAATGTGTCATGTCAATACGAAAATTATCGTGTTTGTGTCGTGCTCGAATTTGAGCTTAACAGCTTTGTTCATGTTCGGATTCAACATAACCTCAACAAATCAGATTCTAATTTGACCTTAACAAGTCAAATTTTTATCAGGTCGACCCGATGACGATTTGACCCGCACAATTTATAAAGTCGAAAATGATAGAGAGATCAGAAATTATGTTGCGTTTCAAAAGATAGCTTTAAATTTGAAATTACGCTATGTACTATATTACCATTATGACTTGGGATCCAACTTAATTATACAAGTTAATTACAAATTCCATCAACAACTTTGTATCCCAGAAAATAAAACCAATCTTTATAATTTTAGTTCCCACTTCGATACATTTTCTTGATCACGAAATAAAATAAAATAAAATAACCAATGAAACATAAATTTTTGGAGTAAAAAAACGAAAAACAAAAGCCTATATATGTGCAACTTCAACTATTTTACATTAAATAAATAAGGTTTATATTAATTGAAGAGGTTTAAGCTGAGTCACTGTCCTCCTTTTCCACAAATTAATTTCCTTCCTCGGCTCCAAAACGGCTCGATCCACCGTCATCGGCGCCGAGAAAGTTACAACGGCTGCATCATCACCCCCGCCGTAAAAGCTCCCCCAATCTTCACCGGAGTAAAAATCGTAATCGAGATACGCACACTTGTCGCGGCTGCTGCCGGTTCTCATCATCTGGCTCAGACACGGCGCCCTATCGGGAAGCGGCGGCTTCCCGCCATTAACTCCGCCTCTCAAAATTCTCTTCGGCTCAGCCGCGGATAGGGTTCGGTTTATTTTGTCGGGCCAAGAATGTAAAACGGGCTTGAATTCTGTCGGCGAATGTTGAACGGGCTTGTTGGAAACCCTTTTCTTGTGCTTGATTTGGCCCATGCATGAGATTTTGGGTGAGGTAGGCTCTTGGGATGCTTCGAAATTCTTCGACTCTTCGGAGGGAATCATGGAGATGAACGGGCCGGAAAGAGCCCGGAAAAGGTGGGACTTGAGCTTCTGGGAATTTCCTCTACTAAGCCGCTTATCTCGGGCCGGGCTTAAGGGAGGGCTTTGGAATGAAACTGATGCTTGAGCTGCTCTTGGTAGAAGTCTCAGTATCTTGCTCTTTGATTTTGATGATTGCTTTTCCATTATTCTAAATATTTCTCGTTTCTATGATTTGTTTATGATGTAATTTATATACCTAGTTTGTGATATGCATATATATGTAAGAGATTATAAGAGGATGATGTGTAACAAGGAGGATCAAGTTATTATAGGTTTACAATATTGACCATTTCAAGAAAGAGTGGAGAAAATAAGAGGGGATTTTTATTTTTTTGGTCAAATAAAGAGAAACGAGTAGGCAAAACAAGTGCTACTAATTATTAATTAGCATTAAATATATAATACAGTTTCACTAGCCAAGTTGTCGGCAGATAATATTCTCTAGTGTAATCCCGGGATATATTTTGTTGTATTAATATGAGATTGAAACGGAACATGATTATAATTTAATATTTAAGATATATATATATATATAAGGAAAATGAATATATATATATATAGATAATATTAAATCTTAAGTCATTAATTATGACACGTGTTATCTTCATATTAATGAACATGAAATGTTACACGATTATACGATCATAATTGAGTTCAAGGTCCAAAATTGATGAACATTAGTTTATTGGTATAATCATATATTGATAATTAAAATATAGGCACGCCAATTTTAAAAAAAGAATGAGAAAATTGTGCGTTGTCGTTATATAGATATTTAAGTACAGTTCTGATGGAAATCGAGATGAAGACATGTAGAATTATTGGATTGGTGATTGGAGTGATTAGGAAGAAGAATATTATGAATATTATATTGTGTATATGATTAAATATATAATTTCGGTGGTTATGAATTTGGCACATGCTTGTATTTAAAATGTTTAATAAATATGCAATTATTAGAAGGTTATCGATCGACTATATAGATTGATTTGTTGAAGACAAACGAATAGAAAAAATTAAACTTGATTGTAGAATATTAATTAAATCTACATTTGAATAATGAAGCATTTTAGAATTTATTGTTTGGTTTGCTTATTAAATAGCCGCGCCGGAAGTAGTGGTGTTCAAAGGAACCGGAATTGCCGGAATTGAAGTGTAATCGGACCGTATCTGGCGGTTTCGGAAATCATAACCGCACTCGATAGTTCAATTTTGAACTGTAACCGTATAGAGGAAGGTTCGGCTACGTACCAAAATTTCGAAATCGTAAACCGACAGTTTGAAACCATAACCGTGTATTTGGGATTGTATCTCATTTTTATTATAAAATTCAATTTATTTCTTATATTACAAATAGTCATTTTTTATAATTAATTTTTTTATAATTCATAATATCAAATTAAAACTTATAGATATATTAATAATTAAATAAAATATAATTTAACTAGATAAGAACCTAATTAAACTCTAATATTATAAATTAAAATAATTAACTTTTTTTATATTTATGTATATCAGCCTTTTATTTTATTTTATTTCATTTCATTAATATATTCATGTTTAATGTATTATTCAATTAATATATTTATGAGATAATAACACATTAAAATCTTTAATTATTTTTTATTATTAAATTTTTATTAACATATCATTATATTGGTATTACATATAATTAATATTGAATTAAAATAAATATTTACATAGTTATTCTAGTATCACATTAAAATATTAATTATGTGATTAAATTAAATGCTGATATGCACAAGTATGTAATTAAAATAATAATTATTTTTAAATATATTCGTATTAATTTTTTAGATGATTTGAAACCATAATAGGAACCGTTCTACACGATTCGGTTCCAAACCATAAACCGCCGCTATAACGGTTCGATTTTGAATCTTAATCGTGAATTGACAATTCGATTATGATTCGATTTTGAATCTTAATCGTGAACTAAGTCTTGATGGAAGCAAGTACATTTTGGCCAGCAAAAGTCAAATCCTTTTAACTACAAAACTCTTGTTTTATTAAATTAATTAAATATCATTTTCCCTATATTCTATATAGATATTAGCAAATGCCATTGAGAAGGTGTAAATAATAGATGATCTATTGGGAAACTTGTGTCAACGATGACCATGAACACAATATTACGTCTTGTGTTATTTTATTTTATTTCATATTTTTATTTATAATTTTGTTAGTTTTTGTTGCGTCTTTTGCGGAAGAAAATTCAACGAATTTTAACAGAATTTGTAATAGGGCGACTGGTCCAAGCATGAAAGGAAATGTTTGATTTCACACCGCAACATATATTTAATTCAGTGAAGCTGCAGTGTGTACTATCTGTGTGTTGACTGTCTACAGGGAATGTTGTTAAGCCTCTTTTATATTTTCAACTAACTAAGCCAATAACTGTGTGCGCTAATATGGTCAAAATATGCAAGCTCTTTTAAATTCAATTAAATACACGTTACTACGTAAATGCTTACCCGTCCGCGACTGGCGATGTTAATATGCTCGTGAATTATGTGACATATATCGTAGATAAATATTAAATTTTTAATAAAAATTTTATTAATTCTCACTTTACGATTATGATTTATTGATTAAGATATATTTAAATATTAGTAAATACTGAATAGTACCAAAGAAAAAAATGACAATAAAATGAAAATTACAATAACTCATATGTTGATGTTGCAATGTTACATCAGTCGTGATCCGTGGGCATGTTAAGTTGTGCCCACTACGGGCGATGGAACAATCCTTTATACTTTTATATATAATTGCGGAAATGCTCACTAACTCACAGCGGGCTGGGTTAATATGTCCGCGAACGATATATCATGTCTTATAGATGAAAATTTATTAATCTTCACTTTTCGACTAGAGTTTATTCATTATGGTATAATTTAATATTATTTAATAAAAAAACGAATATTATAGTAGCTAATATGTAATGTTAAATTGCGACATCAACCATTGACACGTTAAGTGGTTCCCGTTGCGGGCGGATGAATGGTACTATATATAATTGATGCAATACTACAATGAAATTACAAAATGATAAACTGAACAATATATAAGAAAAAAAAACTACATAATATATTATACATAAAATAATCATCCTAATTACATTAAGCTTGATTTTATGTACAAAGCAACATGATTCCTAAGCTACTATTAAGAGCGAAAAAATTCTACTAGATACCATCATGCATTGAGAAAATCAGATATTTTCGACAATAGAAAGGACAGTAGGTTATTTTAAGAGAGATTGTATGTTGTTTGCTTGATTACACTTAGAAAGTGAGGTATGTAGTTAACTAAAATAAAATATACAATTAAGGGGGCGTATAACTTAGATAATAATTATTTTGTGTTTGGTTTACAAGATAGAATACAAAAAATCTATTTTGGATTACATAATACTAATACTTTTAGTCTTGTCATACTCCTATGATAAGTTTTATCTTGGGATAGAAATATAAGATTGAATCTTGATACTATATGACTCACTAACCAAATAGGGCCTAAGGATATATTGTCGGGTGCTATATATAAAATAAATAAAAATCTAAATATTTAAATATTAAGGACAAGTGATTTTTTAATAAATATTAATTGTATGGAAAATAAGACACAGTCGTGCAGGTATTTTAATCACTATGCCAAGTGGAAAAGTTGTGATAACTTCAAAGTTTGAACCGGTGATTTTTTTTATATATATTAATTTGAGGGATAAATGGTTTGCTACTTGATAGTATCTCGATAAATGTTAACGGTCAAGGTAGGCTCATTTAGTCGTAAATATATTTGACATGTGATAATAATAATATTATATTGAGAATCAACTCATCATTAATTTTTAACAAATATAATAATAAAATTTAGTTTGCGAAACACTAAAACATTATATTTTCCAATGTTCTAATAGGGTTATAGTTGGGCATGGCAGTGCCAAATATTTGATTCCAAAGACTAACCTATATAAATTAAAAGAATAAATAACTGAAGATTTTATCATATCAAACAAATATATTAGGACAATATGATAGTACCATGATTAATAAAAGTAGTCCAACTCAACTCACTCATGAATTTTCTACTCCATCCTAATTATATTAAATGTCATTTTAATTTAAATTTTGTAATTATTTATAATTTAAGTGATGTTTTATAATTATTACCAACTTTGCCCTTAATTTAAACTTTTCTAAGAGTGTGTAGATATTTTACATGTATTTTATTATACTTTATATGTATTAAAGAGTTCATATTATTTGATTTTTTTAATATATATAATTTAAGAATAAAAGTTTAAATAATCATTTTAATAAATAAAAGATACAATAACATTCATTTAAAAATAAAAGATAAATTTACCTGTTTACATAAGCATATGAAAAATTTGATGATGTGTTAATGTATTTCATTTCACATAATTATGTATATTATATGAGCACATAAGAAAATGTATGCATTGTACTTACAAATAAATAATTTTAATAATTTGTCCACACTCGATAAAACTATATTTTTAATTTTTGAAGCAAATAAGAGTATATATATTTAATTTTTAATCATATTACAAATGTATAAATGCATATAAATGAATGAATTCATATAATCTGAGTTTATTTTCATACGAGTTTGGATATGGATGAGTAATTAAATGATAAGGATGAGTAACAAGACATTTATCGACTTTGAGATAAATACGCATACATGAATACGCTCTCGGAGTAATATTTATTTATAATATATATTTTATATATTCAAATTTATAACACATATTATTATACGGGCGTAAGACCAGAACCAATTGGTTGGACATAAGTACATGAATTTAAATTGACTCTATCATGTATATAGATGAACAAATTAAAATAATTAATTAACATTATTTTTTTACGAGATTGGGACATAAATGAGTTATTTAAGAGATGATAATTAGATGTTTTCACAATTATAATTATAGTTCTAATCGTAACCGAACTGTCAGTTGACATTTCCATTATTTTGAAATTGTGACCGTGATTAATACGGTTCCAATTATGAACTGCGGGTTTTTTCAAAAACGCCTTTAAAATATATTTGAAAAAAAATAATAAGTCGTAAGTACAAGTCTAATAATAAACGAGTTTATGATGATTTAATATTTATGACGGATATAAATCTATGAAGTTGTAAAATTATTTTATAATGTTTGTAATTTTATTATAAGCAAATCTACATAATTAATGACATTTTACTATATACGTTTAATATATAAACAAGTAGTTCATATATCTATAATATCAAGTAATAATAAACGAAATGAATGTAAAATAATTTTATAAAATTTATAAAATATTTAATTCCGTCGAATTTCGACCGTTAATAAACTAGTACTAACTCTGTCCCACTAATCTTGGCCCCTTTCATTAAAATAATACACCCATTTGAATAAAGAAGGGGCCAAGCCTGGTGGGACGGAGGTAGTATTAATTATCCAAAGCTAAAAACAACACTTCAACAAGAAGTTGAACTTTTTATTTATCTTTTAATCTGATAATGACTTATTAGTTAATATAAATAATTTGGTATCAATTTTTATTATTAATTTGTATGTAAAAGCTTAGGACGTCAAATATAATAAATAGTGTGGCTCAGATAAATAAAAATTGGAAAAAGTATTACAAGCAAGATTAATGTACAACACAACAAAGTGATATTATTAATCGACATTGAAAGCAAACAAGCAACTCAACTAAACGCAAAACATCAAAACTAAGAATCATTATTAACACTCACAAATATAAAATTAGACAATCTCATTCTATTTAACTGGATGAATCCACACAACATGCCAATAACATTGCTATCATAAAAAATATGGAGATGATCCATATTAACCCGTAAATCTGCCACCTTGTTTCCTTCCCGAAAAAATATAGGTGAATCGAACTAGCTTCCATGTTCCATAACATGGCGTATGTTCGTTCCTTCTCATTTTTGAGCATGAAGCAAAGAGACAAGAACCAGCGCATGCATCAAGCTCCTCCCAAACACAATCTAAAAACCAACAACTAGCTCAAGTCCTTGTGCAAGAGCAAGAAGTTCGGCTTCAAAGTTTGATGTCATAGTAATAGGTGTACAAAAAACAACCAGACAGTGTCTTTATAGTCACGAATAATCCAACCGCCGACAACACTCAACTCATTAGGAAGAAATATTGAATTCCGTTACTGGGAAGAAATACTCCATCCGAATTCCGAACCAATAGGAAGGAGTAATATCGATGATAATTTGCATCTTGAATTCTTGATAATATTGGAAGTTCTAATTCCAAGTGATTCATGTCATTATTTCCGGTCACAAAGCATTAATTTTCTCCTTTTGAGTATATTAGTAGAGTAATATGTGCCACGCATATACGATTATAATTTTGAATAATATAAATTCTTCATAAATGAATCTTATTAATGTTTTGAAGAATTCTTAGTATATAAGGATTTTTATGTCATGCCAAATATAATTATAAACTCCAGAATATTACCATTAAAATCAATATATTAAAGATATATTTTAGCCATGTATAGAAATGACAATCGAGTACAGTGGGTATGACTATTTATACTTATACTCGCCAAGGAAGGTGATATATACCTATCACATGCTATAGGTATAAAAGTCACTCAAATCTACCACGCGACGGGTACCCGTCACCCACCACTCATTCGATATCTATTTATCTGCCACCCGTAGGTATCGATCATCTACAAAATATAATTTAAATTTTAAAAATAAATTTAATCAAAATAAAAAATTATAACACATAATTAAATAATAACATTTTTCAAATCGACATGTTTCATCAAAATTCAAATTCATAAATCACAAAGTTCAAATCCACAATTAATAGCGAAACATAAAAAAATATGATTAATATTTGATGGGTAGATAGATATTTCGCCGGTATTTTATAAATATTTCATATGTATTTCGCAGATAATTTTCACACAAATAAATTTTTCTAAGTAGATAATATATTTTACCCACAAACCTACCACTAGTTAGATGTCTTATCGGATAAGCGTGACTATATTGTCATCCATAGGCATGTATGAATCAATTATTGTAAAATTAGAAGAATATATTTTGTCATATATCCTTTCGACTCGATCCAAAATGAAGATGATTATTTGAAAATAGTACACAATTCATAGCAATATATAAATTTCAATGTTCCGTCGTTGTTTTGGTAATTACAGGTCATACAAATCATCTTCCTTTTGTGTACCTACTTTTCCAAACAATTGAAATCAATCATTGAAATCGTGCAATTTAAAATTTTCTACTCTAATTTAAAACTCAAAAAGTTTGACATTTTAGCACACCCGCCAATCTGGATACTTCCAAGTAATTGCACATCACAACTAAATTCATGCATGTGCGACAAAATTTATAAAACACCCAAATTTTATCTTTAGTAGCCTCACTTGTAACATTCTTCATCACTAATCCAATGCAACCCATATATCAATGTCTCTTGAATCTTGACCTTGTTTTACATCACAAATATTCATGAAACGACAACGCACAAACTTCTGATTATTCTCTTTTAATATTGATAAATACTATATAGTGTATCTGTGTATATCCCAATAAATACAATAATTGTGAACTCCGCTGATTTAGCCCAGAGATTTTGACCTTATTTTTAAATATAATCAAGACTTATTAGGTACTAACAATCAAGCAATCCAAGGTATAATTATTTAATTAATGGCAGTAATATTTTTGAGCATTTGGTTTTGTGTTTGCTCAGTCGTACTTTTCTCATTTGACCAAACAAAACCCCCTTTTCTTTTCTCAACTATTTCTTGAAAATGTCAATTTCGCAACCCTATCTTGATTGATCCTCTCCTTTGTTTCTATCTCCCCACACGCACAAACACGCACAATGTGAGATCTCATATCTCACACACACATATATATAAATAGATAGATCGAGAGAAACCCATCAAAAAGAAAAAATCATAGATATCTCCAAATTGGGTAATCGAAATGAATAGTCCCAAGATTTCATCTAAACCCAAGAACAAGATTCTGAGGCTTCTACCAAAGGCAGCTCAGGTAGCAGTTTCATTCCAAAACCCTCCTCCCTTCAGCCCGGCCCGAGACAGCTCCAAGCTCAAATCCCATCTACAAAGGGGCTTCTCCGGCCCGATCATCTCCATGATTCCCGCAGAAGCCCGAATCAAGTCGGCCAAGAATTACGAAACGCAAGAGCCAACCTCTCCTAAAGTCTCGTGCATGGGCCAAATCAAGCACAAGAAAAAGATGTGCAAGAAGCAAGCCTCTCTTCCCAAAGGGTTTAAGCCCGTTTTGCAAGATTCCCATCGGCCCGAGAAGATCGGCAAGGCCCGATCTGTGGGGCCCGCGTCTGAGCTGAAGAAGAAGAAGCCGTCAACTCTCATGAAGATTTTTAACGGCGGGGGAAGGAAATCTGACGCCGTTAAGCCGCCGCTTCCGCAGAGGGCGCCGAGCCTGAGCCAGATGAGGAGATTCGCGAGCAGCCGCGATACCTTCGCCAATTTTGATTGGTCGAGTTCGTCACAGGTGGCGCCGGAGGAGGATGACGGCGGAGATTTCTACTCCGACGAAGGTGAAGATAACGCCGGTATTGCTTTCTCTGCGCCAATGTTTGTGGCGGCGGCGCGAGCCCGAGAGGGCGGCGGCTTGGCTTTGGAGCCGAGGAAGGAGATTAATTTGTGGAAAAGGAGGACCATGGCTCAGCCCAAACCTCTTCAATTAACTATTGCTACATCACGTTAATAATCATAATAATTATTATAATAGTTTATAAATAGAAAATAGAAAATTTTCTATTTCCAATTTTGGTTCTTCCTAGAAAATTTAGTTTTCTTTATTTATTTTGGTCTTTTCTTCATTCATTATTATTTTGTTTCATTTGGTAATTGGGAACTTGTACAAAGGTGTGAAATGAAATTAGAATTTAAAATTTCTGTTAGTGTAATTGCTGTAAACAGTAAACTGCAGGTTGTTTATAAACATATGAAGGAGTTTGTTCTAAAATTTACATATTGAGTTATGGTATATTGGACTTACTGTACATGTATTTTTTAAGGATGTGATTTGGCCAGTGGGAATAAAATGAGGATTGAATGAATGTTAATAAGGTAAATTAGTTTTTATTTTTTATTTTTTATGAAAGATAAATAATATTTCATCTGTCCTGCTAACTACGGTCACGAGGGATCCGAAACTCTATCCGAAACAGAGTTTGATAAAGTAAAGTCACTACAAGAAAAACAGACATTTAATGACGAACAAAAAAATTTATCATCAAAAGTTATTAGTGATAAAATTCGAACTTTTAACAATAAATTTTACTATCACTAAAACTATTTATTTACAATTAGTGAGGATATATCCTCCTTCGTTAATACTTCCGTCATTCAATATCATTTTTCTTGTAGTGAGTATTGTATTTTAAAAAAGTAAGAGTGAAGTATTGTAAATGTAAAACTTTTTAGATTTTTAGGAAAGTAATCACTTTTAATGGCACTATCTAATAAAGATATGTGACCACATGTAGAGGGAGTAGTTATTTAGATAAAAAATAGTATAAACCTTTTTATTTCTTTTTGATAAAATTTTTTTATATGTTCATTTTTTTCCTAATACACCCTCCGAACTTGTGTTAGCGGAATTCGCATGTTTGTACATATTATAAAATAACACACGAATCTTGAGAATTTGAGTTCGAGGGAGTCGTGCATTAGTACAATTTATAAAGCTACACTCAAATTCCGCGAATTCGAATTTGTGAGGATCGCGTGTTAATATAATTTATAAAATAATACAAAAATCCTACAAACTCGAGTTTTCAAAAGTCGTGGGCTAGTACATTAATTTATAAAACAACATACAAATCTCGTGAATTTAAATTCGAATTCCCACTAATTCAAATTTACATGATTAGTGTGTTATGTGATTTTACAATTAATTTTTTTTTTACTTTTTTTTTTGAAGAATCGTCTTTTATCTTTTTTTTAATGAAAAAGGCTATTTTAACATTTATCTATACTACGTTATCACGTCAAAATCCTAGGTCCACACGTGTTAACTTTTACTATTTTAAGAATGTGTCAAGCTTAGTGTGACGTTCAAATAAGAGAATTTTGTCAAGTTTAGTGGGACGGAAGGAATATTATTTAGTAAAAGTTACTATTTAGAATATTAGTTTATTTATTTCATTATATGTATCCCTTGTAAAGTTAATAGTATATATAAATGAGAATATAATTCTAGGCTTTACAAGCCCCACAATTTCTTTTATTTCCGTAGCTTCTCTTGCGGTTTTTGGCAGCACAGAGTCTCTAATTTATTGATAAGCGGAGGAGACAGTTAATTTAATGTTGAACGCACCAAATTCCCAACCTCAATATTTCAGCAGTTGAATATTTTGGTTTTCTTTTTATATATACCAAACCCACCTTCCCTCTCTCCCGGCAGCCAAACTCAGACACCCGAAGCTCGTTCTTCGGCAACAATGGCGGTAGCGAATGGCTTCGCGATTTCAACATCATCTGTGAACTGCAATGCTATTTCGGATACTAGATTGAAGATTGATTATTGCACTAATTGTAATGGCCCGTAAAATTTTTCTACATATTATCATGTATCAGAAATCTGCTCGAGAAAATTTCGTTACATAAATTTAAATGTCGATTAGCTAATTGATATTAGTAGCTATTATATTTTTTTTCGTGCGCATTATAGTCATTGGAGTATTAATAAATTTAGGTAAGCTCGTTTAGATAATGGGGATATTTAAGAAGACGAACTAAATAATTATTTCGGTGCATAAATAATAGTTAAGTTTGTTATGAGAATTAAAAACCTATGCAAAGGCAAATCAAGTGCTATAATAAATTATGAAACTTTAGTTAGATACTAATTTAATTACCTAGAAGAGGCTATACAAATTAGTAGTGTAGTTATATACCATAGAATGGTATATTATTTAGCATTCATCAAGGAAGGATGTATAAGAAGGATTATGGTTTAGATTCTTATTAATCAATTGATTAAATTAATACAAGTGAAGTTGTATATTTATAAGATTATAGTATATTAATAATTCGATAATGATAATCGGTATTTAAGTTATCTATAATTGGGAAATAGTATGTTAACTAATGGTATTATGTAGAATGTTGTTATTTGCAATTAATGAAACAAGATATATAGTGTAATGCAAATTATCCACACAGGGTAAATATGTATATAAATATATAATTACAGATTGGAGTTTACATGTTTCAAACTTGAAACTGTCGAGTATTAGACTTAAATATAGAAAAGACAAGGTCATGCATCTAGAACTATTAAGAAAAGATAGGGGTAAGATAAAATCTGCCTAGAAGATTTGATTCACACAACTTTATGGAGAAGACAATCTGTAGTGTATTCCTATTAACTATAATTTCCTGCTACATCAACTGGAGTAAGAGGAGAAATGCAGACAAATTGAAAGCAAAGGAGTTGGAAGCAGCACGGCTGCAGGTTGGGGAAGATCACATTGCACTCTTCCTACTCTCCACATTTCATCTCTGCACAATAAGAGATAATATCACATTAATGTATAACCCAAAAAGTCAATGAATTCAGAATCATGTCAATATAACACTTGAGTTTATAGCTGTGAAATAGGCAAACTAGAGTGATGTAGATGATCTATGGGATAGATGCAAGCTTAACTAGTAGCCTTCTTACTTATACGCATAGAAGTGCATAAGAGAAATACTTCTCTATATCTTAAAAGAAATCAGTTTTCACATACACCAAAACCTTAAGAAGAAACTCCTATCCACCAAGAAGTCGTTCCCATTCAGAATCCTATCCACCCAGAAGTCGTTCCCATTCAGAATCCTATCCACCCAGAAGTCGTTCCCATTCAGAATGCTACCCACTAAGAAGCCATTCCATTCAGAATTTTCAGAAGTAGTAAGGTAAAAACAGACCTCAAGCTTTCAGTTTTGCCTTCTTTATAGAAATAGGTGAAGAGTTTAAAATGGAGCTAAGCATGCAGAACCTAGAACTTCAAATATGTTTCAGAACTTAAAACATAGGTGCACTGATTTCAGAACATAGATATAGCTGTATATGTGTGTGAGTGTATACGGTATATATATATATATTAGTCTTATTCATTAGCATTAGTTAAAGATCTTCTGTTTTGTTTAAAAAGAAAACTGTGTTACTGGAACCACAAAAGGAAAAGAAAACTGAATTTTGACCATCTTTCACAAACCTTAAAGAACATAGAGGTAAGAAATTAGAAACTTTTAAAGGTTTAAGTTCAGAATTTGCAGGCCAAGAACTTAGAAGACTGAGAAGCTTTTAGATCCTAAGTTATTTAGAAAACAACTTGCAGATTTCAGAACTTAGCTATATACTTATATATATATGTGCAGATGCAATAACAGAGCACATAGAATTTATACATTTATATATATATACATAGATTGTGATTTTAGAACTGGACTTATGTTTTTATCATATTCAATCTCCAAAACATACTCAGTACTCGTTTACCTCCATAATAAGGAACCAACTCAAAAGTAATAAATCTCAGAATTTAAAAACAGAGATTACCTCATCTGACAACCAATCTCCAAAATCACTTCCAACGAGCAAATCAAAATAAGACCAGAAATTAATGTATCCCTCAGCCAAGAATAAGAACAAAACCAAGGTCAGAACTCGATTAAAACTTTAAACAAATCAGAATTTGAAACTCTTAAACTAAACAGAAGTTTATTCTTTTTCACAACCCAGATTCATAATAGAACTACGGTATAGCCAGATGTTTAACCCAGAAACTTGAAAGAGTTTTAATCATACAGAAAACGAGGGAATTAAAATCTAAAATACAAGAATCCCAAAATTTGAACCCAAATTCGAATCACAGCTTGTCAAATTTCTGAAACCAGAATTTGGAAGGAGAAAATAACATGCATCTTATGAACCCGAAAATATTAGAACAAAATTAAAAGATTTTACCTGTAAAAGAAGAAGCCAAGGACGGCAACCTGGAGAACTCCGACGACCACCCCACCGTCCAATTGCCCTGCTACAAATCGAGAGAGAGAGAGCAGAGATTAAGAAATTAAGAAGTTTTAAAAGCAATTTCAGAAGAAAAACCTAAAACCTAAGCATGCAGATTCACAGGGCGAAACTTCAAAATACAGTAAGGGAGAATTGAAGATAGAAAATGAAATCTAGGTTTACAAAACAGAAATTTAGATCCTAAGAACTAAAAAAAAAATTTGAAACAGAGAGAAGAGGGAAAGATTTCCTCATAGTGTAGCCGCGAGTCGAGAGACCGAGGGACAGACGAAAAAGAGATGGAACAGGGTGAGATAGCGATGACTGTTGCTGCATTTCATCCGAGAGGGAGTCTCAAGCGAGGCGGTGGAGTGAAACAAGGTTAGGGTTAGATGTGTTATGGAAATTGATTGAATTGGGCTAGGAAGGGTAATTAGTCGAATGGGTTGAGTGAGAGAAAAATAAATTGGAATGGGCCAGCATGAATAAAACGAAAACGGGCCAACAATTGAAAATGTGGGCTGGATAATAGAATGATAGATTGGGCTCGATTTTAATTAGTTATGGGCCTCTTAATTATGTAGAGTGGGCCCAGATTGGGTATTAAAAAAAATGGATTAAGTTATCTCTTAATTATGGTTTAATAAAATTCATCTTTAGATTTAATTAGTAATTAAGGGATTGGATATAAATAGTTAGATAAAATCCAATAAATTAGATTTATTAAGTTATGAAATTAGTAGTAATTTTTAAATGGTCATGGAAATCTTTAAGTACTCGAATTTTAGTCGAGTGGAAAGATTAGAGAATTAATGGAATAATAGAAGTATGATTTCATTTTTAAATGAAATAAATTATATACTCACGATGAGTATTTTCCTCTTAATTACGATTAAGGTTCAGCGAAAAGGAATTTCAGTCGATCTGCACAAGATTTTAGTTAGACGAAGAAGCATATCAGGTAGGCTTTCCTTAACAACTAAAATCTTATGCGTTGTACCAAATTATTATTTTCGTCTCAAAAATTCTTTTGAATTAATTATGTTATGAAGTATTGCATTGTCGAAAATATTTATATTTTGGTATGATGCGTATCTGTTGAACAATTAATCGATTTCGGGCCTTTAAAGATTTATATCTTTTAAGGCTAGTGTACACCAGGACTGTGAGTCATCTTAGCGGGTTGGCCGGTTCAGTGTTCGCGGAAAGTGGCCACTTTCCCGGCACATAGAAATTATAGATATGTATGATTACTCCAGAACTTAGACTGCGTAGTCGAACTTTTAAGATCACACAAGAATTTTAGTGAACATAGGTTCTTTAGTGACAAAAATCCCTATGTTGCACTGTGTATGGCAATTGCAAATATATATAGCACGAATGCACGTGTTTACTGAGTACTTTCGTACTCAGCCCTGCATATATTTATAAATGTGCAGGTTAAGTCGTGATGACGAAATGGAAGGCTCAGTGGTGGTTCTGTCAAAACTCTTTCGTTTTTACTCTCTGTGATTTATATGTCGTCATACATGTAAATCTAGATATTGATCCAGTTTCCGCTGCCAGACTTTTGTTTTAGATTCAAGAACTTATTAGATATTTTCTTTTGGCTTTGAACTATGTATTTCCGTTTACGTACTTGGGTTTTTCGTAACACCCAATCCTATCGAAATCTCCATCTTTTGTGGTACGCTTCATGTTTCATCCAAATAATCAACGCTTATATTTCTTTTCGTTTCCGCATTTTATTCCGAGTCACGTTTTCCTCGATTTTACTTAGAGAAGTGAAATGGGGACGTGACACTAATCCCCAGCGTGTTCGTTCTTCCACGGTTAGTTTACCTCCACGGACGAGAGGTCACTCCAATAATTTGAGATCGTCGAGCCTATCGCGGCTTTGGGACTTCTGAGTGGAGATTCGTAGCCGACGACCTCGTCGTGCATTCTGCGCTTCTCAACTTCCGGTTCTAGAATCTTTCGGCACTCCTCCTCGTTGCTAATTCCGGTGTAGTAATGCAGAGGAATCGTAAGATTCTGATTCTGACTCCGAGGTAGACGACGATTCATCCCCTTCCTTAGCGTAGGCGTCAGATCCATTTCCGGTGTGATTTCCTAGGAAAAGGTCGAGTCCGGGAGCGCGGTTGCCGGATTGGCGGCAGCTTGGCCCCGGGGAGGGCATTGTGAATGAAGGCTCGGATCCAAGATCGGTGATGATAAGATGATTAATCCCAGCTCATTATGAGACCTTCTTTGTGTGAGGTCAGGGAAAATAATTTATTGCGGATGATGATGCTTATGAGAGCTTCAATCAGGTTATCAATGAGTGGGAAATTCAGCCCAATTGTAGAAAAGAAAAAGAGGAAGATGAAGAGCCATGTTCCAACAACATCAACCAAATGTTTTTCTCTGCAATCGGTCCCAAACAATTGAATAGTTCCTATTTTCATGCAACGGTGCATAACTAGGGATGGCAATGTTCCGGGCGGGGTTTGCTTACCCGTACCCATACACGTTTTATGATTTTATACCCATACCCACCCTATTACCTGTTTAAATTGGGGCGGGGTCGGGCCGGGTATTACTCGACGCAGGAGGAGTCCCCATCGGATACCCATTAAACAATAAAATTTTCATATATACTCGGCGGGGTCGGGTCCGCAGGTAATTAGCCATCCCTATGCATAACTTGAAAGAAAAAAAATGTTGTTTGAGAAGAGAAGAGACCAATGTGCTCTATTTTATTATATTTTATTACTGCTTTGTTTCTTTGTTTATGATGGGCAGTCACGTAATCATTACAATTAATTGGAAGATTCAATGGGGACAAGAAACTATATGGGTATGGTGATTTGCCTTAGAAAAGAATTGTGTCTTTTCTCCAAGGTATCTTCGAATTCATTACTAATTCGGGGTCATTTGATATTAATTGCTGGAGATTGGTTTGAAATTTATTGAGTTTTATTCTTGAATATATACACGAGTAATTTATTTGATGATGACTTTTGAATATCTACGTAAGTGGCTAATTGGTAGTTCCTCTTGTGAGTGACTTTGCCCCTGTTTCAATAATTCTCAAAGCATGTGATTATTGTCTTTCATTTAGTTGGGTAATAGATTTACTTAGCTGATTTTCTACGTTGTCAAAAGCGTAATTTATCTATATTACTAATATGCCTGTGGAGACTTTTGGATGCAACACATTTGATATGATTTAATATCTTTATTATTAAATCCTGAAGAGCTTCCTTGGTAATACCTATGACTGTTGAATTTATTATAAACATTGCATGATATTACACTCATAGCAAGTCTGAGATCTCCGGGATGTATTTCTATTATATGTTTAATAATCTTGAAGATTATTAAAAATAGAAGCACTACTATATTTATTTATGATGACAATATCCTTATTGTCATTGAAGAGCTTCATTGATCTTCTCTATTAAAAATTTTATCATCTAGCTAAAGCTCAATTGTAAATATAGTGTTACTTTCTCCACAACATATAATCATTTGATAATGTTGGATATATAATATCCATAGTAAAGAAAACATATACCTGAAAAATTCATTGCCCTTAAAGTAGTACAATAAATATTCATGAAGAATATTATATTAAATATTTAATAATCTCGAAGATTATTAAACTTAAGAACATTGATAATTTTATAATGACACTATTCTTACTTGTTAAAGAATAATTTCATTAATAATTACCAAAATTTAGATTGTCGGCTCCTAAAGAGCTCATTAATCTATTAAAAATCACCCCTACACCCCATGATCTCGTGGTGAAATTATGGTACTAGAAATCTACATTTATTTATCCAAGGTCACAATTGACTTGAAAGTCCCACCAAAACTTGTGATTGTGATATTTACTAGATATGACTTGTAAGTCCCATGATTTGGGAAATACTATATCCTCATTGAATAATATCACTCTCATGGCAAGTATTTAATGAAGATTATTAAAAGGATGAACATCATCACTTTTATAATAAGAATATTCTTATTCTCTAAATATTTGTCATATTAGGTACGTTTATTATTTAATCCAACTAAAATAATATTTTCGGCATTAGGAGGAGAATATAATATGATAAAAGAATGCCGTGAAAATATTGTTGGATTTAATAGACTAAAATACACACACTAATGAATATGAACCATAAGTTCAATATATTCTTAACCGTCAAATGAGTGATTAAATCTTCAATGATAATTATAAATTCACCATTAAGAATTGAAAATCTCTGAATGAGATCATGTTCTCTATGCTAGAAGCATAATACTAGAAGTAGGGCTGTTAATTTTTGACACGACACAATAATCCGACACGAACACGTATGAAAATGGGTTAGTGTCAAGTCTTATCGGGTCCGGGTCGTTATCAGGTCGACCCGATAAGAACACGAAATTATCAAATCGGGTTCGGGTTGGGTTCAGGTTACTTGATAACAACAATTATAATATATTAATAATTTATATTTTTAAGAAAATGTAGTTTTTAAAATATTTTTTCAAAATAATTTTGATTTTTCTTTAAATATAAAAATAATTATATTTTATAAATTCAAAATTTATGCATTATCATTATTTTTTATTTTGATTTTTATAAATTTTATGCCATTTTTGCATATAAATTTAAAATTTTATCGTGTCGATAACGGGTTGTGTCATTATCATGACATTATTGTGTTGTGTCAACACAAAAGTTATCGTGTTCGTGTCGGGTTTGTGTCGTGTTCATGTTTGAGCTTAACAAGTCAGGTTCGTGTTCAGGTTGAACATAATTTTAGCAGGTCGGGTTCGGGTTTGACCTTAATAGGTCGGGTTATTATCAGGTCGACCCGTTAACAACCCGACCCACACGATTTGACAGTCCTAACTAGAAGTGTGAGATCTATATGTATATCTTTGAATGAGATCTATTCCTATATGCAAGAAAGTGTGAGATCTCTGAATGAGATCAATTCATCTATGTTAGAAGCATAACACTAGAAGCGTGAGATCTCTAATGAGATCAATCCGTCTATGCTGGAAGCATAACAATAGAAGTGTGAGAAATGTATTGGTGCTAAAGATTATAATCAGCGGAATAATAATTTAACAAATTACTTCACTCCAAAAACCTCCCGAAGAGGATCTTCTTGAAGACGAGAATCACAGTACATTTGCACGTGCACTAAAATAATCACAATATTGTGATTACGGAACGACCAGATTCAAATTTATGCGAAGTGAAATAAATCTGGTTTAAATTTATAATGAAATTGAATTGAAGTTTGTCAATATAAAGAGTGTATAATAAATATGTTATAGTTATCGACAATAAATTTTGCCTCAAAAATTATTTTCGAATTGATTATTTGGATCCTAAAGCCAAACTTGAAAGATAAGTGCCAGAAGCACTAAATAAAGTGAAAAAAGCAATCAAGGCAGAATTAACTTGCTAAATAGATGAAAGTTGTTTGTAGTACGTGCACAATGGAATGTCGTCCCGGTAGGACACATGAATATTTGTATAATCAGAAATAAGTAATGTGGTCCAAGTAGGACACAATTGAGTGCTTGTACAAAATTATAAATGTAATGAATGAGTTGGTAATGAATAAAGCGAGGTTGACTCAATGATTTTAGCAAAAATTCTAAATTAATTACATATACCCTCATGTTGAATCGAAATGTTCCATTATCAAATATATAAGGCAGTAATCGTGTATATAAATATCCATTTACTATAAGTCGTTGTTCGACTAAAAACATATACTAAGAAGTTGTAATACGCAAAGAGTCGACCCGAATGTCGAATCTCGTGGAAGACTATGCAGGGCAATGATTAAAGTACTATAATCAAATAAACAAGTCTAGAACACTCTAAATCATTTTGAGGTAAGAATTATAACTAAATTAATGAAAATGTAAACGAGATAACAAGAGAGAGAAGGTCTAGGGTGACAATTATCTTAAATCTAGGTTCAATGCTTCTTTGATCAAATCATGCTTCTAATTAGATTTTCCTAAGTTGATTAGCTAATCACTTACGTTTTCTTAAAGTTAACATGTGCCTATAAGTTACATGTATAGATCACACTTAAGATGAATACCAATTTAAAACACAATTACCTATTTTACGAATCTGATTAATAAGTTTGGTTGTTTGATTACAATTGAGACATAAAACAATTCATTACAATCCATTTCATATCTAAGAGTTCATATGATGATCAAACATACAAAACTCATATAGCACCAATCAAACAACCATTCAAGATCAAATCAAAGCATTAAACCATAGAATAAGATAATCTAACCCTAGAGATGTATTTAGCCAACCATAGAAATCTCCATTAAGATTAACTTACTATGAATCCACAAAGCAAAGTAAGAAAATCCTTCAATCTCTTGAAATATATATCCAATCCTATCTACTAAAAGCAAGTAAAGAAAATGTTTTCTAAATGTTCTTGTCTTAGTCTAAATGTCCACACACACAAAATGACGCAAAAACGAGATAAAAACTAAGGTTGGAACTGCCAGCCAGCGGTCACTAGAGAGCCAGCGGTCACTAGAGAGCCAGCGATCGCTGGCTTTGTGTTTCTATCGCATGATCTCTGCAGGACCAACGGCCGCTGGGTCCTGCTTTCTGAAATATTCTACAGAGGCATCCTAGCGGGCGCTGGGTCCTAAATTTAACCTCATCGTCTTGGCTTCTCTCCTCGTGCTCTCCTCGGTCTATTCTGCTCCACTCGGCTTCGTCCACTTGATGAATACGATAAGATTCTAGCTCCATCTTCATCTCTTTTCCACCTCCTTCATCCAAAACCAAAAACAACAACCTGGCGTAAAAACGAACAATAAAATGACACGAAACAAAATACACATACAAAACACGACAAAACGACACACTAAAAACGTAATAAAAATACACTAAACAACTCCCCCACACTTAATCATTTGCTTGTCCTCAAGAAAAATCCAACAACCAAGCATCAACATATACTAATAATCAACATATAAGCCCAACCACCATTCACAACTTCAAACCAACATTAGACTAAGGTCAATTCTAATTGTATTCGGTCACTCAATTAAGATGTAATGTTGCCCGTTACTAAGTTCATCAATATACATATGGTCACGATGTACACTCATCTCACATCTCCCTATCGTCCACATGTTCAATTTCCCTTTTATTAACGCCCTTCTAGCGTTGTTTTTTTTTTATTGACGCCCTTCTAGCGTTTTTATTCTTTTTTTTTATAATTTAAGGGAAACCGAACATATAATCAATAAGGAGTAGCCACTCATAATCCGAATCATGACCACTATGTATACGACTAATAAAAGCAACATGCCCCACATGTCATCTTAACCACACAACCTAGCCCAATCACAATCAAACCTAGCTAATATTCCACCTATACATACCACATACGGGGCTCACATATCAACCATCAATATATATCAACACTAAGCTATTGCATAAGCAAGTAGACAATAAATGATCAAATGTGGGGAATAATAAACAAACACAAACACAAACAAACAAACATCAAGAACTAAAAACAATAAAAACATGCAACACATGCAAGAAAATAACCAAACCCCCCTCACACTTAAGTTCTACTATGTCCTCGTAGTAAGAAATTAAATAGAAGGAATACGGAAACTTCCCTGACGATACGAAAAGTTGGCAACAAGCCCAGGAATAAAATGCTCCTAAAATTGTACCTGCAACCAAAGACATAACACCAAACATAAAATAGAACAAATAAAGAAAAATAAAAATAAAACATAAAAGGAAAAGAAGTCAAAAGAAAGAACTAAAATGCCGGAGGATCTTGAGGATCCTGATAATCGGATGAAGGTGGAGGATGATGGTGGATTACGGTCCAGCTAGCCCACTGTGTCTCCGAGAGGAGACACGTGTATCTAGAGATTCGAGACGGGAATTCATGGAGCGAAGAACTGACGTCTGAGTGTCTAGCCTTCCAAACAAGTCAGTTTGGAAGGATCTGAAATCATCCTGGGTGAAGTAATCACCACCGAAACCACTCCCGAAGCCACTGACAAAACCGTCTTGGTCATAGGGGCCTTGATATCCTCCATGATATCCTCCTTGTTGCTCTCCCTCATAAGCACGGTCCTCCATCTCGGCATCAGTACCGCTGGGAAGGTCATCAGTCTCGGGAGGGGCCTCGGTAGATAGACCGGTGCCTCCGGCTCGCTCAAGAGCTGCCTCACGCTCACGGAAGCGTCTTACACATTCTCTTCGTTCATAGGGAACGAAGGAAGTCTCGGAGGAGTTAAGAAGGTCGGCATGCTTGAGGAAAGTGGCATCCAAGTTAAGGCTTTGTATCCATCTATAATTGTGTGGTACCTGAAAATAAAAGTGACAAGCAAGACGAAAAGCAATATACGCCAAAGTAGGATGAGTCTTTTTCCTATATTTAATTCTGAAAGTGTATCACCTACTCTAAGTAAATGTTGCGGAAGCTAAATAGGAACACAAGGGATAAATTTTGCGTAGGTTGTGTTAACGAACAACCTACACGGCAGCCTTTACGGCCAAAAAGAATTATCAAAATAAGTGTTGTGTTGTCTACAATGTTTAGGTTAACAACAGCAACACTTCTTACTAAAATACCAAATGTGTGATCTTACAAGACTAGGATCACACTCACTAAACTACGAAATAAATCTGCAAAAGTGTACCTCTAACTAAAAATGATATCAGTATATATAGAGATAACTCATGGGCTTGGACTTCTTATGAAGCGTAACTGCCAGCCCATGTCTTCCTTGAATGTCTCAACTGCTGTCGTGCTCCGCAAGAATCGCTGGGGCAGTTTGTGACCTCCTACAATCATGGAAACAGAATTCCACTCAAACGTCAAACTCTCAACTGCCTTCCACTACTTGGTTGGACTTCTCCTTATGACTCGGTTAATTCAGTTCTTCGTGCATTCTCACTCCTACACCAAGTCAACGTCCACGTGGCACCACAGCATCAGCTTGTTGTGTTGAGCATAACAGCGAGATCAACAAGTTACCTGTGAAGAACACAAAAACACACATGTTAGGTTCAACATAAGAAACAACAGAGTAAAATACCTAACAAACTCCCCCTGTTTTTGTGCCTTCTTCACAACACCCTTTACTTCATGAATGCTCCCCCTGAATGCTTGTGTCTGCAAAATAACTTCAAACAACCAGCAAACATAACATTCCAAAATAATCGCATCACTAATCAGATAAGCAGCAAACAAAACATCGATAAGCAGCAATCAAACAAGCAGCAATCAAACACCATGGCATTCAAAAATAGGTGCTGCCAAAATCATCATCCATCATCCATCCATAAAACAAAAGATAAAATTGTTGTTTGTTTTCCCAAATCATCACAAAAAAATATCATCATCAGACAACATCATCACTGCCCTCGTCCTTGGTGCCTTCAGCCACTTCAGCCTCCTCCTTGGCATCAGCTTCAACAAAGTCATCAACAGCGTCTCCTGCAACTTCTCCATCCACAGCATCTCCCCCTTGTTGTGAACGAAGGCAGGCTTGCAGTGTCGGAACTAAAGCAGCGAGAGAGGAGAGTGCAGCGACCAACTGCTGAGCGATGGGAGCCGGCAGGTGGAAGCCAGAAGAAGTAGAGGCTGGATCAGCAGGTGAACGCCAGGGAAGATCAACCACCTTGCTCTTACTAAAAAGAGAGGGGTGAATGGTATACACAGGAGCATGTTCAGCTTCATGGCTCCTGGTTATTGATGTAAAGCCTTGATGCGCAAGCACCCTGCAAATCAGGGAAGGAAAAGGCATAGATGACAACTGAGTTTTGACAGAAAGCGCAGCCAACTGATCGAACACAATGCGCCCCAAGTTGAATGGTTTACGCAGCCCCACAAGGTATAGCAACACCCCATGCTGTTGCGTAACAACAGTGGAGTTGGAAGACACCACCCAGTTATAGGTGAGAACCTTGTGAAGGACTGAGTAGAGATGTGATAACAACGAAGATTTCATTGGTTGGACCCATTTGGACCGCTTTCCACCAGTTAAAACTTTGGCCACCATATCCAGATCAGAAACAGGCTCCCCCTCAACAGTCGGTAATCCAAGAGCAAGATTTATGTCATCAGCAGAAAAATTGAAAATGGTATTGTAAAGATATACCTTCCCAAAGCGAGCAGACGAACGATCACCAAAGGTAGAATGAAGATTGCAGTAAAA
>JAPKLX010000247.1:207826-222150 GCA_026898415.1 Leonotis leonurus | reverse complement strand
TAAGAGGTTAGATAGACACGATTTGCAGATTAAGTTCGTAGTTTAGTGTGTATGATTCTTAGTCTTTTAAGATCATACGTTTAGTGTTTTTGTAAGAAGTGTTGATGTTGTGTGGTGCTAAACATTGTAGCAACACAACACTTATTTTGATTATTCTTTTTGGTCGTAAGGCTGCCGTGTAGGTTGTTTATTAACACAACCTACGCAAAATTATCTCGTGTGTTCCTATTTAGCTTCCGCAACGTTTACTTAGAGTAGTTGATACACTTTCAAATTCCTTTGAGCTGAGCCCAGACGAAGGAAGAAATACATACCTTCTGCCCTTTAATAGCGGCAGATAGGAGAAAGCACTCATTGGTACTGACCTTATTGGCTTCCGCCTTTCCCGATATATTGAAAGCAATGAACTTATGCAAGAGGGAAAATGCGTCATCCATAATAAATCCACTAGGGGTGCCACTCGGGTTCCAATTATAGAGCCCAGTGAGGTCGTACGAAGCAGCTACCGGATTGAACCATTTTGGTGTTCGGGTAGCTGCTCCTCTAGATAAGGAGAATCCAAAAACATAACACATGATAGATCTAGTAACAGTAACATTATTCGCTAAAAGCCTACAGTTGAAAGAATTATGTCCATCTCCAAATTCAAATGTGGAAAACAATTCATAGGACAATTTTCTATAACCATCTAAGTTACCACTATCTGAGAGCTTTAAAAGGCCTAATGCTTTCAAATATTTTTGAATTGAGAACTAACATGCACCATATTCAATAAATCTCAATAAAATTGATACCCATGGTTAAACGGTAAAGCAAGTAATCGAAGAAAAATTTGACCTTCCACGGGTTCATAAATTAGAAATATGGATGAACGAAATCGGGTGAGTTGGAGATTCTCCCTTGGGGCTTCGTTTTGCTCCTCTTTTTCCTCGGGCTCTTCCACACGACGCCGAATGTTCCTAGACATGGAGAAGAAACACAATTAGTAAGAAGAAAGTAAAAAGAGTAGAGAAATTACCAAAATTAAAAATTTTGGATTTGAGAATGTGGTGGATGAAATGGAGGAATTTATGGATGAAAAGGGAGGAGAAGTGACCCCTGCTTTATGTCGCCCACTACTGCGCTTAGCCAGCGGCCGCACCCAGCGGCCGCTGGCTATGAGGTTCTGTCCCTTTCTTGGGCCTTTTTCCTTTTTCTCTTCGACTTTCTTCCTCTTGGATCTTTCCTACATCATTACAAATAGGGCTGTCAAAATTTACCGAAAAAACGGTATACCGTACTTATCGTACCGAAAAATACCGTAAAATACCGGATATAAGGTATACCGTAATTTTTGGTAAGGTATGATACCGTACCGAATTTTTCGGTAAGGTAAAGGTATGAGTTTTCCAAATACCGAGGTATACCGTACCGCGGTATACACCGATTTTTTCGGTATATACCGTTATTTTGATGTATATCGATATATATACATATATAAATAATATTATATGTAAAGATATATTCAATTTGAATTATAACAAAATTGTTTATATATAAATTATGAATTATAATTAATAAATATTAATAATAAACTATAAAATATGTGAGTTTATTAATAATTAAAAAGATTGAACAATAAATTATAATAATTATTTTTAATAATAATGATAAACTATTATATATATTTTTTTGTTAAATAATTAAATAATTGTGATATAATTACACGATCTACTAAATTATTTTTTAAAACGATCTTATCAATCTAAATATTTATATAATTAATGACAATAACATAAAGATAACTATAATTTAAAAGTATATAAGCTTTAAAAACATAAGTGTTTAATATGATCGTATGAATACATATTGTTGTTACTAAATATAATATAAGTTATAATATATACTTAACGAATATATATTAATTTGTTATAATATATCATGCATAATGTCCAAATTAATTATAATTTATATACCTAAATCTAGTTACTTATACAAAAATACAATAATATAGTTAGTTAATATATTTGTAATTGATTATATGATATTAGTATTTTATCTAAAAATTATGTTATTAAAAAAATAACACTTAGTGTTTTTTTTTTTAATATTTTAGACTTTGTTTAATGTGTGTTTTTTATTATAAATAAATTTTGTTATATTACGAAAAAATGTATACCGTGGTAAGGTGAGGTATACCGAAAATGATAAGTTTTGGTATACCGTAAAAGAAAGGTATACCGAAGTAAGGTAAGGTATACCGAAAATAAGGTAAGGTATAGGTATGTAAAAATGTCATGCCGAAAATAAGGTATACCGAACTAAGGTATACCGAAAAGTATGGTAAGGTAACGGTATGAAATTTTTCATACCGAAGGTAAAGGTAAGGTATAAGGTATGATAATTTTAGTAAGGTATACCGTACCGTGACACCCCTAATTACAAACACGATTAAGACTCTTACTAAGACAAAACAAACACAAAACAAGGACAAGAATAAAAACAAAAACAACTAGATAAAATTGTGGGTTGCCTCCCACATAGCGCTCGTTTTATGTCATGAGCTCGACACCTTCCCATCATTTAAACAGTTACTTGCATCCTCGAGTACTAGAGACTCGATTCCTCTCTTAGAAACCTCTCCTTCTAGGTATTGCTTCACTCTTTGTCCATTAACCGAAACTTCTCCTTAGTTCTCGGGTTTAAGAGCTCTACTACTCCATATGAAAACACTTCCGTGATCTCAAAAGGACGACTCCAACGGGATTTGAGTTTTCACGGAAAGAGTCGGAGTCGGGAGTTGAAAAGTAATACTTTTATCCCTGGCTCCAAATGCTTTCTTAAGATCTTTCGATCATGGAGCTTCTTTACCCTATCCTTGTAGATCCTAGAATTCTCAAAGGCCTCGTCCCTTAGCTCTTCCAACTCGGACATTTGTAAGAACCTCTCTTCTCCTGCACGAATCATTTCCATATTTGTCTCCCTAATGGCCCACATCGCCTTATGCTCAACTTCGACTGGAAGGTGGCATGCTTTTCCATACACGAGCCTATAGGGACTCATACCAAGAACTGTCTTAAAAGCGGTTCGGTATGCCCACAAAGCATCGCCCAACTTTGATGACCAATCCTTCCTCGTTGGCTTCACGGTTTTCTCCAAAATCCCTTTCACTTGCTTGTTACTTGTCTCCGCTTGCCCGGATGTTTGGGGATGATAAGGAGTCGCCACCTTGTGCTTAATGCCATACTTCCTCATAAGCTTCTCAAACAGCTTGTTACAAAATTGCTTGCCTCCATCACTAATTATTGCCTTAGGAAATCCAAACCTGTTTAGGATATTCTCCTGCACAAACTTTAAGACAATATTAGCATCACATGTTCTCGTGGGGATAACCTCAACCCACTTAGACACGTAATCTACAGCAAGCAATATGTATTCAAAACCATTAGAATTAGGGAATGGGCCCATGAAATCTATATCCCAAACGTCAAAAATCTCAACTACGAGATTGTTAACTAAAGGCATCTCATTTCGTCGGCTAATATTCTCGACCCTTTGACATCTACCACATGAAGCATAAAACAAATGCGCATCTTTAAATAAAGATGGCCAGTATAAACCTGATTGGAGGACTTTGAAAGCGGTTTTACAGCCTCCAAAATGTCCCCCACACTCTGCTTCGTGACATAGAGACAAAACACTCTGCTGCTCGACTTCCGGCACACATCTCCTGATCACCTCATCCTTTCCTAGATGGAATAAGTAGGGATCTTCCCAATAATAGTACTTGCAAGATCTAAGAAATATCGTCTTCTCTTGCGAGGTTAGATTATCACGAAGCTTATCCGCGGCCAAGTAATTCACTATATCGACATACCAAGGGAATGAAGATATGGAAAATGCGTGCTCATAAGGAAACTCATCTGGGATCTTATCATTCTTAAAGACAGTCAATGAGCCCTTAATGTTTTCTAGCCTAGACAGATGATCAGCAACAGGATTATCGCTTCCCTTTCTATCCTTAATCTCTAAGTCAAATTCTTGAAGTAATAAAATCCATCTAATCAATCTCGGCTTAGCTTGAATCTTAGTGAGCAAGTATCTAAGTGCAGCATGATAATTGTGTACAATAACTTTAGACCCTATGATGCAGGACCTAAATTTATCCAAAGCAAAAACCACATCAAACATTTCTTTTTCTGTAGTAGTGTAATTAACTTGCGCATCATTCAAAGTCAAGCTCGCATAGTAAATTACACGTTGCATGTTATCCACACGTTGCCCTAAGACAGCTCCTACAGCAAGATCACTAGCATCACACATTATTTCAAATGGTTTTGACCAATCTAGAGATACAATAATGGGAGCAAAAATGAGTTTCTCTTTCAAAGTGTTAAAAGCATGCTTTCACTCATCATCAAAATCAAAGGGAACATCTTGAGCAAATAACCTACATAAAGGTTGCTTATTTTGGAAAAGTCCTTAATAAACCTCTTATAAAAACCGACATGCCCAAGAAAACTCCTCACCCCTTTAACATTCACCGGAGGCGGCAAAGTCTCAATAACATCAATATTAGCCTTATCAACGGCTATTCCTTTGCTAGAAACGACATGGCCTAACACAATGTCGTTGGTAACCATAAAATGACTCTTTTCCCAACTAAGAATAAGGTTACACTCAATACACCGTTTTAACACAATATCAAATTTTTCAAGCAATCATGAAATGAAATACCGAAAACGGAGAAATCATCATAAATACTTCAATAAAATCACCAATCATTTCGGTGAAAATTGAAAGCATGTACCTTTGAAAAATTCCCAGAGCATTGCACAAGCCGAAGGGCATCCTCCTATAAGCATAGGTGCCGAAGGGACTTGTGAAGGTCGTCTTTGATTGATTTTCTGGAGCTCTCGCCACCTGATAATAACCAGACAAACCATCAAGAAAGCAATAAAATTCATGTCCAGCTAACATATCAAGCATTTGATCTATAAAGGGTAAAGGGAAATGGTCTTTGCGGGTAGCCGCATTTAACTTCATGTAATCTATGCACATCCGCTAACCCGTGGTTAACCTAGTTGACACCAACTCTCCCTTCTCATTAGTCGTTACCGTTATGCCACCCTTTTTCAAAACAACATGAACGGGGCTCTCCCACTCACTCTCGGCCACTGGATAGATCAATCCTTCAGCTAAAAGCTTTAGGATTTCCTTCTTCACCACCTCCATAAGATTGGGGTTCAATCTCCTTTGGCCGTCTCTGAATGGCTTGGCTCCATCTTCAAGTACTATCTTGTGCATACACATAGATGGACTAATACCCTTTATATCTGCAAGGCTCCAACCAAAAGATGCTTAGGAAGCTCCTTAAGTTCAACAGGACTGCTCAATGGCTCATTCTTCTCTTCTCATTTCACAACTTCCATCACCCCCACACTTGAGTCGAGAGCTAGGTCCTCCTCATCTCGACTAACTGCTATCTCTTCATCATCTATATCTTGCAAAAACACCTTCTCGGACAAGGTATCAATAGCATCAATATAATAACAAGTATCAGATAAACTTTGTACAGGATGAGGGGATATTTCCCTAACAGACAAGGAAATTGTTTCACCTAACAAAGTCATTTGAAGTTTGCCATTTTTTACATCAATTAACGTGTTAGTGGTTGCCATGAAAGGCCTACCTAAAAGTACAGTATGCTCATTGTTAGACTCTTGCACCTCACCAACATCAAGCACGACAAAATCAATCGATACAATTAAATCTCCAACCCTAACTAAGATATCTTCAATGATTTCTTTAGGGTCCCTAATTGACCTGTCTGCAAGTTGTAAAGACATTCTAGTGGGCTTCAAATTACCTAATCATAATCTCAAGAAAATATAATAAGGCATCAAATTAATTCCAACCCCTAGATCTAACATGCCTGAAACGGACTTACCATTCCCAAGTGAAATTTTGATGACGAAACTACCTGGATCTGTTTGCTTTGGAGGAAGTTGGTGCTTCAACACTGCACTTGATACTTCAGAAATAACAATCTTCTCGTCATCCACAAAACGTCTCTTCTTGGATGCAAGTTCTTTGAAGAACTTAACATATGCTGGAACATTCCTAATCACATCCAGGAGAGGAAGGTTGACATTAACCTTTGAAAGCATCTTTTAAAAATCCAAGAATTGTTGGTCATGCTTTTCATTCCTCAATCGCCCTGGGAAAGGAATAGGAGATTTATAAGGATTAGAAGCCTTATGTAACTCTCCTCCCTTTCCTTTGTCCTCAGGAGGGGCTAAAACAATGATCTCCTCTTCAGGAGGAGTTACTGTGATATTCTTTTCTTCCTTCTCATGTTCATCCTCATCAACAGGCATTCAAACTTGATTATCCACAACCTTCCCACTTCTCAAAATAGTGACTGTTTGAGCTTGCTTTGGTTGACTTGGAAGCTTGTCCTTTTTGTTCATCTGAACAAGCTTTCCAACTATCCCTGCAAGCTGCCCAACTTGGGTCTCAATCCTCTTCATAGAGGCCTCCACTATCTCAAATCGCTGATGACTAGCTTGAATAAATTTATTCAAATTATCCTCCACTGATGATTTGGAAGGACCTTGAGGTGGGGCTTGGTGCTGCTGTTGTTGTGAAAAGTGTTGTTGAGGTTGTTGGAATTGCTGGAACCCTTGCTGAGGTGGCACTTGTTGTCCTTGTGGTGCTTGTTGCCTCCAAGAGAAGTTTGGATGATACCTATACTCCGGATTATAAGTGTTGGAGTATGGACCAAATTTCGGGCGCTGCTGAAAGTATTGAAGAGCATTTACTTGCTCTTCATGTTCTCGGTGTTGCTCGTATGCATTGGCATAAACATTAGCCCTGTGACCAAACTCTCCACAAATACCACATGTCTCGCCTCCACTTCTTCTTGGTTGTTCATCCGCTGAACGGATAGCTTGCACCTGCCATGTAAGCTCTGCTAATTGCCTCACCAAATCATTACTAGAGGTTGCTTCGTTGACCTTCTTCTTCGGGCCCCTGGAGCTTCTCTGTTGTGAATTCATTGTCATGTTCTCAAATATCTCTGTGAGCTCCTCTGCTGTCCGGTTTCCAATATCTCCTCCAGCCGCATTATCAATCATATATTGAAAGTTCTGATGCAAGCTTTCGTAAAAGAACTGATTAAGCAGCTCCGGAGATAAGTTGTGATGAGGACATTGCATTTGCAAACACTTAAATATTTCCCAAGCCTCGTGAAGAGGCTCTCCATCAAACTGTGTAAAGGTCACCAACTGTGACCTAACCTCTTGAATCTTTTGGTTTGGGTACCACTTTGACATGAATCTCTCAGATACCTGATTCTAGTTTTGAAGAGAATTGGGAGCTAAAGACATAAACTATGTCTTAGCTCGATCCTTGAAAGTGTACGGAAAACACCTCATCTTTAGTTGATCCTCAGTCAAACCTCCAAGTGGAAAGGTCTGGACTATGGCATAGAACTCCCGGATGAAGTTCAATGCATCCTTCGTCGACATACCATAGAAGGACGGAAGCTGATTGAAGTGGATACTCTTGAGCTCATAGCTCCGAGCTGCTTGTCCCAACACAATTGGTGATGTCGCAGCTCCTATCACCGGCCTAGCAAGTTCCCTCATCTGACGGGCCGCCATGACTGTGTGAGAACTCAACTCACTCCAATCTGTGTCTGAGTCTCGTGGAAGTGAACTCTCTGAATGATCTGATCGATACACTGACTCCAAAGTATTAACTGTTTTCAACCTCCTCTTTCAAGTTGACTGTTTGCAACTTCCTCCTTCGATGTACGTTGTCCAACACGGGTGTCAATCTCTTATTCTGACTTCGGCGTCCGTGCATGCACTACCTAGCACCACGAAAAGAGAAGTCAAACGCAACTTGCGGTTGAAAACTCCAAACAAAAACAAGAACGAAAATAAAAACACAACAATCACTAAACTGAACAATCACAATACGAAAAAAAAGAAAGAAGAAAACAAAAACAAACAAGCACTGAAAATCAAAATGCCTATAGCCTTCCCCGGCAACGGCGCCATATTTTGTTCGACTAAAAACGTATACTAAGAAGTTGTAATATGCAAAGAGTCGACCCGAGTGTCGAATCTCGTGGAAGACTATGCAGGGAAATGATTAAAGTACTATAATCAAATAAACAAGTCTAGAACACTCTAAATCAGTTTGAGGTAAGAATTATAACTAAATTAATGAAAATGTAAACGAGATAACAAGAGAGAGAAGGTCTAGGGTGACAATTATCTTAAATTTAGGTTCAATGCTTCTAATTAGATTTTCCTAAGTTGATTAGCTAATCACTTACGTGTTCTTAAAGCTAACCTGTGTCTATCACTTACATGTATAGATCACACTTAAGATGAATACCAATTTAAAACACAATTACCTATTTTACGAATCCGATTAATAACTTTGGTTGTTTGATTACAATTGAGACATAAAACAATTCATTACAATCCATTTCATAACTAAGAGTTCATATGATGATCAAGCATACAAAACTCATATAGCACCAATCAAACAACCATTCAAGATCAAATCAAAGCATTAAACCATAGAATAAGATAATCTAACCCTAGATATGTATTTAGCCAACCATAGATGAAAATGAAACCATAGAAATCTCCATTAAGATTAAGTTACTATGAATCCACAAAGCAAAGTAAGAAAATCCTTCAATCTCTTGAATTATCCAATCATATCTACTAAAACCAAGTAAAGAAAATATTTTCTTAATGTTCTTGTCTTAATCTAAACGTCCACACACACAAAATGACACCAAAACGAGATAAAAACTAAGGTTGGAACTGCCAGCCAGTGGCCGCTGGAGAGCCAGCGGTCGCTGGCTTTGTGTTTCTGCCGTATGATCTCTGCAGGGCCAGTGGCCGCTGGGTCTTGCTTTCTGAAATATTCTGCAGAGGCATCCCCAGCGGGCGCTGGGTCCTAACTTTAGCCTCATCGTCTTGGCTTTTCTCCTCGTGCTTTCCTCGGTCTATTCTGCTCCACTCGGCTTCGTCCACGGCATGAATACGATATGATTCTAGCTCCATCTTCATCTCCTTTCCACCTCCTTCATCCAAAACCAAAAACAACAACCCGGCATAAAAACGAACAATAAAACGACACGAAACAAAATATAAACATACAAAACACGACAAAACGACACATTGAAAACGTAACAAAAATACACTAAACAGTCGTGACTATAATTTTGCAAAAAAGTCACTAGACAAATATCTTATGAGAGTCTCTGATGGACTTGATAAGTTTCTACAATTAGGAAAAATAAATTCGCAACATATTCTCGTAAATAAGATCAATTTATGTTTTATTATAGTTGAAAATTCAAATAATTGAATTCTTCCAGAAGAAGATGCGTAATAATAATAATTAAATGTATCTTTATGCGATTATTAATAATTCTTTTTGTGTGAGATTCTGTATTATTGGAACACACAAATGTTTGAAAATGTAAATTTATGCCTAATGACGGAGATTCTGAATTGAAAAACTTGAGTAAGTCTAAGTATTCTCTTGACCCGCTGATTGAGAATCTCCATGAAAGAATTTGTTTTTACCAGTCGATCTATTTGAATAAGGTTCTATAGAAAACATATTTGAATAAAGTTCCGTAGAAAACATACTTTCGAGAAATAATATTCATTTGCCCAAATGATTGTCTTATCACTTGAATTGAATGAATTCAATTAGACCAAAAGAAGATAACCAAATAATGTTGGACTAGAAGTTCATTGTTTGAAGTGTTAGACACTAATTAATGTATCAGGTCTGATTTAAGAAAATTTTGATTTTCTAACAAAATATATTATTTACTCCTTGAAGGAAATATTTAAATGATAAATTGAGCATATAATTGGTTATTTTCAAGACACACAAGTTGTGTGTATATATATTGGTATAAATATTGAGATTGACATTGGTGTGTTACTCGGATGATGATTAATTATTTCATCCTCATATAATTTGATCTTGGACTGGTATAATGATATAAAACATGTCCCCACTATTTTTCTATAATAATATAATGTGTTGCAAAAATAAGATCCAGCAGAGCAACAACATATGTGTATATTCAATTTTCTCCCCACATTTATATCCATATATTGGGGATATCGAAATTTTATACTTATATGATTATTTTGTTGAGGGGAGAGATAATTTATTCATAATCTTGAAGATTAGGTCATGAAGACCATATTAATAATCCTGAAGATTATGTCTTGAAGACTATTGGTTGTACTATTTTTCCCTTACTAAGTTTTTCCCACGAGGTTTTCTTAGTTATGATTTTTAACGAGGCAACTTGTGCAATACATATATATTGTATGACAATACTCTATTTTCTATATCGAAATATATTTATAATATTGAATTGTCATACTTATAAATTGTTTTATTGAGGGGGAGCGATAACTCATACATAATCCTAAAGATTACGTCTGGTGACTAATTGGTTGCAGTCTTTTTCCTTTTACTAAGTTTTTCCCATCAGATTTGTTTAGTTAAGGTTTTTAATGAGGCCATCTGTGCAATACAATATAAATTGTATGTTATGTATCATTTTTTTCCATTGGATTATATTCATAGTATTGGAGGTTTTCTTAGTTATGTTAGACATGAATGTCTACCTTATTATGTCTTGAAGGCTATATCATATTCTACTCTTTTTCCCTTACCAAATTTTTTCCCACTGAGTTTTCTTGGTGAAGGTTTTTAATGAGATAACAAATAATGTATTATGTATGTGTATGACATATACTCTTTTCCTCGACTGTTTTTATCCCATAGGGTTTTTTAGCAAGGTTTTTAACGAGGTATGTACATCACACAGTAATGTTCTAAAGGGAGTGTTATAAATATTATTATTTAGTGGACATTACTATTTAGAATATTAGTATATTTATTTCATTATATGTATCCCTTGTAAAGTGAATATTATATATAAATGAGAATATAATTCTAGGTTTTACAAGCAATTTTCTGTTCTGTATTGTATTCTTTTATGTCTGCCGCTTCTCTTGCAGTTTTCTGTTCTGTATTGTATTCTTTCTTCATTTTACTTTGCTCAATCAATGGTGGAATCAAACCATATTACAATACAAATCCCGCGAATCGAGTTTGTGAGATCGTGCGTTAATATAATTCATAAAACAATACAAAAATCTTGCAAACTCGAATTCACAAAAGTCGTGGGCTAGTACATTAATTTATAAAACAACACGCGAATTTAGATTCGAATTCCCACCGATTCAAATTTACATGATTAGTGTGTTGTCATTTTCCAATTAATTATTTTTTACTTTTTTTTTTGAAGAATCGTCTTTTATCTCTTTTCCTTAATGAAAAAGGATATTTTAACATTTATCTATAAAATTCCTACTTTATCACGTAAAAATTCAAGGTACACACGTGTTAACCATTTTGAATGAAGATTGCATGCGCGAGTAATATATTGCTGGCAGAAACGTCATTATGCCGTTATTATAGCAAATGACCACATATTTTTTAAGCTATATTATTATCTCATTATAATGATTTTATAATTATTATAATTATAGAATAACTATCATTATATGTTAGTACCGAAAGAGCTAGAATGGTGTATTGGGGGGTTTTGTCAGGAAGATTTAATCTTACTCAAGTAACACCTTATGAGTGAAAACAATAATCAAGAATAACTAATTGAGGGGTGGTTATTGGGTGGTTATACACAATAGTGAAAAAAGATTGTAAAAGATAAATAATAATCATTAATAAAATAATATTTTAATTCTAGACATTTACAAATTTTTTGTACTAAAATACTCTTATAATTATATTTTTTATATTTCTGAGTGTGAATAAAATAATATGAATCGTTTGTTTCATACGTAATACTTAATTTTATTAAACTATACGTGCGTATCAGTCGTATGAATGAATATTATTCATACATTTCATACATTCATACCATTTATACAATTAAATTTAAGTAGAAGGATATTTATGATAATTCAAATCTAAAATAACTAGAATTTAAATAATTTTATGTTTGGGGTTATTATTTGTTTTTTACTTTTACGATTTTATTTTTTTGTTAGTGTGTATAATTACCACTTTTATATATATATATATATACTAATCTAAGTCTTATAAATATAGTTAATAGGTAACCCTAACTCCTTGGTATCGAAGAATCTCCCCGATGAGCTCCCCTTTACCCGACCGACCCCACATACCTCCCCACTATCTTCCCATCCCTTATGAACAAGAACGTCGGCACCTCCACCACCTCCATGTCTCTCAGGAACTGCATGCAGCTCTCGTTCTCGTCTCCGTTCATCCTCGCAAACACCACCGTGTCCTCCATTGATCGTGACAGCTTGATCACCGTTGGGTACACCTTCACGCAGGGCCCGCAGTGCTTGAGCCCCACGTCCAGCACGATCAGCTTCCCGTCGGACTTGTGGGCGCCGATCAGGGATTTCACGTCTTCGCCGGAGTGGAGCTGCACCACGGCGGAGTGGCTGTCGCCGTAGTAGAGGACGTCGCCGACGAGCTGGTCGGGGCCGATGGCCTCCTCCTCGTGGATCTTCTCCATGGACTTGTAGAAGCTGAAGTGGGGGACCTTGTAGATCTTCTCACGCGCGCAGAGGGCGCGCGTGGCTTCGGACTCGTCCTCCATGACGAGGAGGAAGTCGACGTCGCTGCAGTTGCGGCTGAGGTCCACCATGAAGGGGTAGATCTGGATGCTATCGTCGCTGTCACGCGCCGCGTATTCCACCACCACCAGGCGGTTGTTGGCCTTGCGGAGGGCCTCGTCGAACTCCTCCATGCTGTGGACCTTCTGCACGCGTTCGTCGCGCCGCACCTTCTCCGGCGCGGCGGAGGTGGACGTGCGGACAGCGGCGGCGGAGGAGCGGCGCGTGAGGGTTTGGTAGGGTTTGGAGGGGGATGGGATTGGGAGGGAGAAATGGGAAGGTATGGGTAGTGTCTTGGTGAGGGGAGTGAGATGTTGATATGGGGTTTGCTTTGCTAAGAAGTTTGTGAATGTAGCCATTGCTATAGTATTGAACTCTTGATTGATTGCAGAATTAATTAATTGTGAAGAATAAATGATGGTCCTATTGAGTTGAGGAAATGAGGAGTGTAACTGAGATTGGAGAGATGAAAATGTTGATGGAGTGTTAGATAAATTTATTGATGCGGCAGTGAGCGGAGAACTCACATTATCCACAAATTTATGATATTTCATTTCCACATACAGCCAAGCTGGGATTGATTTTTGTTTTTGTTTTTGTGTTTTATTTTATCTTGAACACTTCAATTCTTACTACAATCATTCATTCGTCCATGATAATACTTCACATTTTATGATTTTGTTCGTACACAAGAATGTTAGTGGAATGCCTATTTCCTCACTTCCCATTCAGAAGAAGAGTTAGTAATAAATGATTATTAATTAGTTTTGTCACACTCAAGAAAAGATGAGAATTAATAAATAAAATAGGAAGGCCCAACACGTAATATGGATATGGTGCATCTGACATTTGGCAATAAGTCAGAGTACCATAATTTCACAAGTGTCATCGTTGTGGAGTTATTGACAATTAACTTCTATTCAAACTAAAAATATCTCTGCACGAATATAAATCCACCTTTCATGTTTATTTTAAATTTTCAAATGTCGACTATTTATTCAGAATATGCTTATGAAAATATATCAATAGGAACAAAACTTGCCTATATATTTCTATGAAGATTTTGCTACAAATTCTACGGTACTACACGAAACCTTCATTAAATGAACTTTCATGAACTTTTATTACTAGAATTTGAATCGTGAAAGAAAAGATTTATAAATTAAAAAATTTAAATGCTAAAATTAATTATTAATTTAAATGGGTTATGCGAGTGTATTGACATACACCGGTCTCTATCTCTCAGTTCAGTCCTGTGCACTTTAATTTAAACAAAATCCACGAGAAATTAGAAGAGGCCAAGTGAAAAAATGGTTATATTTTTACCAAAAATAGGAATACGTTGATATCTATGTTTTTGGATAAGAATATTGATTTTGTAGAATCTTATTCAAATAATATTCGAATTTAAAAGTGCCTTCAACATAGGAACACTGTTGGATAATGTTTAGTGTGCCTATATAAAGATACGAGTCAATACATTTAAAAGTAGTAATCATCTTATAATTAATGAGTATATGATTTGTTGGGAAATATTTTATAAGTGTTTTGATGGGAAATATTTTATAAGTGTTTTGATTCAGATTCCAATACCTCCCC
>JAPKLX010000247.1:148492-207816 GCA_026898415.1 Leonotis leonurus | reverse complement strand
CCCCCCCCCCATACACTCAGTTTCACTCGTTTCGGGACCAACATGATTTATTGAGAGCCTAAACGATGTAATCCTTTTATTTTCTTTCATATTCGGTTGTGTGTGTGAGGAACCTTGTGAGAGCTAGAATCAGCTATCAATTGGCGGATCGTTAGCTCAGTTAGGTCAGAGATAGTGTGAATTCAATTTCAAGTTCACTTAGGTAAGTGTAGATGAGTGATAAGAAATCTAGGCGTAGAGATTTATTGTATGTGTGAAACTCAACACAATGAATTGTTTTTATATATTCAAAATCTCCCAAACGTAGGCATGTTCTTGCTGAACTGAGGTTACGAATCTCGTCTCTCTGTTCATTTATATTTATATCATATCTCAAAATTTGACTCCGAAACCACAAGTTATGTATTATCATGCAATAATCATTCCTAAGTAATAATAATGAAATCATATGACAATACAAAAATTTGAAATAAAGAGAAAAAAAAAACAACAATATTGGTACCTACATTTCGAACATCAGTAGTCTTCCTAAATTCCTCCGATCTTTATCTAATTATTAGATAATGTATTAAAACTTAAAATCATGGATTTTGCATTTTCTTTTTAATTCTCTTTTGCAGCTTCCTAGTTTAACAAATGTATGCAGAATAACTAGAAGCAAAAACACAGATAAAGATAAAGATAATAAAAAAAATATGCAAACTCCAATTCTCAATACAATTTGTTATAAAATCAGAACTCTCGTGTTGAAATTAACCAAACAAGAACAAATGTTCTTTTTTCTTGTTCTATTTTTCTTTTTTTGGAGCAAGAACAAGATCAAATGTTCTTAGTGCAACATCGAAAAACCAACTCCGAATGCCTCAAATAACTACATCGGTTCGGTTCTCACTCTTTGACGACACTTAAATTATCATTCTTCGACACTTAAGAATCTTGTGCAAAAATGCATGTGTAGAGTATAGAATAAATATGTAGGTTTACACTTATAATGTGCACCATTTGTTAGTGTTTTACACCCTTGATAAAAAAATATAATTCCATATTCTAATAGAAACAATGTTTTATTTCAATTTGGCATCCCTAAGTTACTACATCTCTTAGTATCATTAACATTTAATTGCTAGATGAGAAAGGGTGTTAATATATAGATATAAGTTAGGCAGAAGCAGAGTTGTCCAAGAAATAAAATCTACTTGAAAATCAAACTACTCTTTTGAACAATCGTCATAACTATACATGGCATGGAAAACTTTAGTCTTCACAACTTTTCTTTGATAGATGCCATAACACATAATAGAGGTGGGCATGTCTTGATTTGTTCATTGGAGATCTCAAGTCAACCATAACAAGATTTTTCTCTGCAAACTCACACAAAGATTTAACAATAAAATCAACAGAACCTTGATGTTGGACATGGGGATATCATATTTGTTGGTCCCGAATAATTGGATTGGTGTATGGGAGAATACACCAATTCAAAACTTTTAAGATTTGCTTGATTTATTTTATAAGACAAAGTTTAAGCACACTTAATTAATAAGTTAGCTAGGATAGTAAGATTAAATTATCTTATGAGGATGACTTTATGTTAATTCAAATAAGACCTTGTAGAGTGAATAACATTAATTAGGAGTAACTTAGAAAAGGTTAAACTTAAACAAAGTTATGTGCGGAAGTTTGGTGGTTAATAGCTTTTGTTAAGAAAAACGATTTTCTTTTAACTCAAACTAGTTACGCAAGTTGATTAAGAAATTATGATATGCAAAGTGGAATAACCGAGAAACAAGAGATAAAAATGTAAGAACACAAGAATTAACGTGGTTCGGTCAAACAACCCTACATCCACGGATCGATCAACACTAGATCAGAAATCAACTAATTGTCGCTTGTTTATGCTCGTTGAGTACGAGCCACAAAAAACAATCGAAACTAGATTCATTCTTCATGCACGAATTTTTAGAAGAAGTACCCGCAGTGCGGGTCTCTTGGGCAGTCCGGGAGACCGCGCTGCAAGCGAGGTGGGCGCTGCGGCGGTCGGGCTTGGGAGGCGGGTATGTGTGGTGAGAGGCCGGACTCGGCATCGGGAGGCCATGGCGTGTGACACTCTGCGAGTGGGGGTCTCCTGAGATACCCCACCCACTTTTCCTTTTTTTTTTAGTAATTAATTTTTGTAAATAATTAATTATTAAAATTACATACATCTATAAATACCACACTTCATTTCATTCTTCATATATCTTCATCCACTCTTCATCTATATTATCTCTCATATTCATAAATATCTTCATATTTTCTTCAAAATATCTTCTTCCTCCGATTCCGATGATGAAGTTAATGCCGAATTATTACATCTAGCATCAAATTTTATGGAAGCGGGTCGTCAATATCTAACATCCGTCAACATATCCTCCCCCAACATCCAACCAAAAAGAAGAATACCTATATCCAACGGGATCGAGAAGCCACCGAAGAACGCCTATACAACGACTACTTCTCTGAAAACCCAACATTCGGAGACAATTTGTTCCGACGTCGCTTTCGTATGCGGAGATCATTATTTCCCTGCATCGTCACGACATTGGGGAATCGTGAATGCCTCAACGAACGGATGCTATTGGCCGTCAAGGGTTCACGCCACTACAAATGGAGGAGCCGCCGATCATACGACGAGTATCTTCGCGTCGCCGAGTCAACGGGCATTGAATGCATCAAACATTGTCGTGCCGTTGTTGACGCTTTTGGGTCTCAATATTTGAGGCGACCCAACCAACAAGATATCCAACGCCTAATGGAGCATCACTCTGGGAAAACAACGCAACTTCTCTAAAATTCATGGACCCCATCAAAACACATCCATTTTATTACCAAATTGCCACCGAGAGACCTTCTTTGAGAGTCTCCCATTGTGTGTGCTCTTAAGTTTGAGAAAATCATGGAAAGTATATTATTCCATCATAGTGATAAGCAGGCACGTGATGTATATACACAACTGTGTATATCAACCGAACGAAGAAGAAGGTAAAAAACGTTTTCATAACAAAACAACAAACTAAACTGATAGTATGATAAATCTTATCCTTCTATCTTTAATGAAGATCTAACGGCTACCATAAAAGATAGAACATCAAATAGGATGATGACACGTAATCATCTTCTTCACAGCATCATTCAACGTCCAATTCTTCATGCATCCTTTGCTCGATTTCCAACTCACGATGCTCGTTTCTACACAACATAGGGTGGCGCGATCGAACTTACCATATTTTAAGGAAATAGATCTTATGAGATATTTTTGTAGCTAACGCTTAACAAGGTGACGCGATCGGGGTCGCATTGCGGGGAAACGGATGCAGAGCCTGTTTCAGACGAACATTATTCAATTCGCTTCGACATTCCACTCATTTCCTGTGCTCAGACCCTTTATTGCAGAAGTTATAGCCATCTGTTCATCCCCATAACACATTGGTGTGGATTTAAGAATTTGAGGTCTAAGATGCAGATTGAAAACCGATGTGAATGATATTTGTAGGTATGAAGATGGTATGAAAAAATGCATATTTACACGATAGAGTTTTAACTGTTTAAACTCATAACACATTATTCTTGGAAACTACGGGGTTAGATTTAACATTATCTCTTTCGTTTCGCCTAATAAACACGCGAGCTGATAGCCTGATTTCTCATTCACTTATTCTCTTCTTCTCTCTCCCTCCATCTCTCTATCTCTAGTCTTTTACAACTCTAAATGTGTTAAATGAAAGTGAAAGTACGTGACTTTCAAAGTTAAAGGTTATATATAATAATTATGTGGGTGTCGGATGCAAATATGATATCTCGATCGTAACTAATATTGTAAAGAGAATTAATCTCTCCATTGTTGATTTATTTTTAAGAATTTCAAAATAATTTCGATTGTTAAACATAATTAAATCAATTAATTTCAAAATTATGTTTAACAATGTGTGAGTGTGTTTAATCTATACGATGTTCTTTTATTGCAAAATATAAAAGAATAAAAATTAACAAACATACAAAATTGTTTTAATTGCGTGTGTTTATTAGTTTTCAATGATTTTTTATATAATTATTTATGAAATTAAAAATTATTTACAAAATTAAAAATTAATATTTAGATCAATCATATTTGAAAATAAATTAAAAAAAATAAAAATGTCATTGGTCCAAATTAGAACTAATCTTATTTGAGTGTAAGAAAAATCAAAATTATTTAGGTCAATTATATTTGTAAAAAAATAAAAACATTATTGATTAATAATAAATTTTAAATCAAACGTAATTATTTCTCAATCCAATGATTGAATCGATTAAACAAAATTTGAATAAGGATAATTTGAGAAGTTCAAACAAAGATTTTTTTTTTATAATAAATATGACATTTTTATTTCTATGTTACGAAATAGGGTATTATGCATGCACTACCCAAAATTAGACAACATAATATAAAAACGAGAAATAATTATAGCTTCCCGTGTGTCTTCTTGATTACACTTTTATCAAAATATATGCAACACAAAAAAAAGAAAAGAAAAAAAAAAGCACATCGTGAGTGTAGCTCTAGTGATTCCAACATCGTCGCAATTGTCATAGATGCCAAAAAATAATTGGAGAGGTTTATGAGTTTTAGTTGCCATGAAATGTGTGTTATTTTGATTGTAAAATTTTCCAATATATAGGCAAAGAAAAGAATTTAAATATAACAAAAACTAATATTTAATTAAGTTAGACAGAGGGAGGGAGTACTATCATTAACATTTGAAGATTTGTCTATCCCACGCCATTATATAATTGTGAGACGGTATGTGGAACGAGACACAATTAGACACAAAAAGAAAATGACACACATAATTGATAACTCAGTTTGGTGCTCACCACCTACGTCTGGGGGGTCACGCCCAATAAGAATCAATCCACTGTTTAAGAACCTCGAGTTACAAAGCATATTTTACTCATATAAGGACTACCCACGACTTAAGAAACCATTTCACTCTCCAATGTTCTTCTCCTAGTGATTGAAGCTAGTCTCTCCCTAGACTAACCAGCCCTAGTACCCGCAAGTACCTATGATTATCCCCTTTGAGTTTATAGATTACTCAATTACAATGAACACTCCCCGACTCTCTAACTCACGAAATAGTTTAGGCAACGAACCTCAACACACGCATATGTATGTAGTTAAATAATAAGAAATATAATTCAATAATAAAAAACACTACTAAATGTGCTGAATATGGTCTTCGCTCGTGTGTATATGCAGCGGAAATAAAGCCAGGAACCAGTAGCCCAAGTAATCTCACAGTAAGCGCACAACTGGCTGGAACTCTCATGTATGGTGAATATGAATATATGCTCGAGAGGTTCAAGTGTAACAGACGTCCATGTCCTGTATATATAGGGTGTAGACGAAAAACCCTTATGGCAACAGCTTCCTTCTAAGGTAATTTGGATCTTATATATCTTGATTTCCAAATATATCTTCTTGGATCTTCTTGAAAGGTAATAAATTCTCGGATATCTCCGGCAAACGTCTCCCGCGAATTTCCAAACAACCATGATATTGAATAAGGAAAATTACCATATATAAAAGATTCGTCAGCTGAGAGGGACTGTCTCTCTTTCTTGAAATAGTTGTTGGAACATGTTGCACGAATTGTAGTTTCGAGATAACAAAGACGTTTAACATAAATTTACCAATACATGTACGACTGTGTACTCACAACATTAACAATTATATTGCTAGAATTAGATGTTTTCATTTAATATATTTTAGTAACAGTTTTTCTTAATTAGTACATCGGAGAATATTAAAAAAAATGACATTCTTTTATGGGGAAATAGGCTGAAATAGCCATATTAATATACCAAACACAAATTTGAACCATCTATAATTTTATAATGAAATAGTAACCACTCTGTATTTACTTTTTCTTTATTGCCATTTTATTAATTAAATTAACACACTTCTTCATTATATATACTTTGAAGAATAACTGCTCATAATCGAAAAGGAAACTGCCTTCTTCTGTCTACAAATTTTTATAGCACTCACGACTCCATTTTTGCAATTGAGGTTCCTTAATTCTCAATTTAATGTTATACTTCCACTTTGAAGATCACTAATTATTAACGACACAGTGAGTAATATGGTATGTATACTTCTTTTTTATCTTTTATGTATCCACCATCTAGTGATTATTAGTGTTTATAATAATAAATTTTCCTCATTTTTGATATTTTGCAGACAAGTTCTAAGTGTGTTCTTATTAATTATGGAGGGGCTTGGTTGAATGACGAATATGGTAGGTGCAGACATGAATTTGTACAATTATTTAGTGAACTCACTAGTGGAAACGCCCAAAGGACAAAGTGTTAGAATGAATGTCGTCAATGATGCTGATTTGAATTTTGTGTTGGGTAGTTCTCAAGTGCCTAGATTATTTGTGATGATTTCTCGCGTTCACCAAAATTTTGTTAACTTGTTGAATGCACAGAATCTATATTCATGTGACAATTCAGTTTCTAACATTATGTCGAGTAATTGAGACAATGTGTCTCATTTGATTGTTTCTCCACACGACAATTTGAATGATTTTGGTACGGGAGGAAATAATAATGATGGACATGGTGAACGAGTTGAGGATATCAAAGTTGGATTTGACTATGATAGTCTTGATGATGAAGAATATGTTGATAATGGTTCTTATTCAAATATTATCCCCGCTTTAGTTATGCCCAATATGCATGATGCTAGATCTTTGAGTAGTGCATCGTTGGATGGTGTTGATGTTGGTAGTTTAAAAGTTCAAAATTCAAATTCTCGCCAATGGGTGATTAGTGGGGCATTGTATCACGCTTCTCTTCCAGTTCATGATCCTATTCAGCGACAACGATGCTCACAAGATTAATTGTCTGTCGGTGCGATATTTTCTAATAAAGAAAACTTACAGATTGCACTTGGATTGTACCATTTGTTGAATTGTGTTCAGTTTCTTGTTGATCATTCATCGACAACGAGATTTTCAGTCACATGCAAATACAAGGATAAGTGTCCATTTCGTATGAGTGCTTCGTCAATCGGAGCAGACTGGATTGTTGTTAAATGGGATATCCCTCATAAGTGTGAGCTTGATTTCAGAAATCATGGTCCTAGAACCGTGTCCTATAAGATTATTGGTATTTTTTTTGCTCCAACATTGTTGAATAATGGAGCTATATTGAAGCCCAAGGAGATGGCATCAAAGTTGCAAAGAAAGTACGGTGTTCAGATTGACTACAACACAGCTTTAGCCGGACGGAACCACGCCATTCGCATGATTTATGGAGATTGAGATAAGTCCTTTCAAATGTTGCCCTCTTATTTATTTATGATTGAGAAAACTAATCTAGGGTCATCAGTTTGTATACAGACCGATAGTTCACATCGTTTTGAATACGCCTTTACAACACTTTCTACTTCAATTTCTGGTTTTCTTTCTTCTGCCCGTCCTGTGATAGTAGTTGACGGTACTCATTTGAAAGACAAATATAAAGGTGTAATGTTTGTTGCTGCTACAAAGGATGGAAATGAACAAATATTTTCTTTAGCTTTTGGAATTAGCGATAAAGAGAACGATATGTCTTGGTCTTGGTATCTTTCTAAGTTAAGGAGAACATTTAGATGCCCTGAAAACTTATTGTTTGTTTCAGATCAACATATCAGCATAAGTAATGGATTAAAGGTTCTTTACCCGGGAATTCCTCATGGATTATGCATTTATCATATGCAAAAGAACTTAGCTAAGTTTGGGAAGCATTTAGTTGCAATTTTTTAAAAATCTGCAAATTGCTACAAACAACAGGTGTTTGACGACCTTATGAGAAATTATGATTAATCAGGGAATGTTATAGGAGATTGATGGAGGTAGAGCCAACAAGGTGGGCACGTAATATGTGTCTGGTGCATCGATACGAGTTCATGACATCCAATAGTGTTGAAGCAATTAATGGTTGTCTTCAATGGGCAAGAAGATTGCCTGTATGTACTCTTTTAGAATGTGTTCGCACTATGTTATGTCAATGGTTCGCAACGAGACGAACAGAAGCATTAAATGTAGAATTATAGAAGGGATATTGTAATTAGTTCTTTCCTTTCTTAAGTAGTCATGTTTTGGTAGGATCCTCTGATTACGGATCTTATTTTTTCCTTCCTTTATTTAGGTGTCATTCCTTGTATTATAAGAGGATGTCTTGTACTGTGTATGCATCAATGAAGAATACTGAACTTCAATACAGAAAATGAATTCTCATCTTCTTGTTTCTTTCAACATGGTATCAGAGCAGAGTTTCGATCCTCTTGTTTGAGTCGAACTATTTGCTCTCATCATTTACCATGGCCGACCCAACAGAAAAAACCCTATCACAGATCTCAGAATTCGATATTTCAACCTTAATTCAGTACCTTCAGAAAAGTACAATGAGTCAGAATTAAGCAATCGAGACATCACCATTGATGGTGAATGTAAAATTGAATGACCAAAACTATGCAATTTGGTCAAAATTGATGGGAATGTTTATCAAAGGAAGGGGAAGGGGCAACCACATCACAAGCCAACCTCCGGCTCCCTCCAGTGGTGATCCCAAATTCCAAACTTGGGATGCCATCGACAACGCCGTAAAAGGATGGATCATCAACTCAATGGAACCAACATTGGTTCCAAATTTTCTACAGTACCCGACAGTCCAATCTCTCTGGGAGGGATTGGAAACGACTTATAACAGTGGCACAAATTACCTGCAAATTTTTGAGTTGATGACTCGAGCAAGTTAAACCAAACAAGGGAATCAGACGCTGGAGCAATACTACATCAATCTTCAAGCCATATGGGCTGAGATTGATCAAAGGCAACCAAACAAGTTCACAGGGGATGAGAACATTCAACTATACAATCGACTCATTAAGAAGGAAGACTTTACCAGTTCTTAGCCGGGGTAAATGATCGATTCGATCCCGTAAAAAGGGACATCTTGAACCATGATCCGCTTCCCTCCCTAGCCGCTGCTTATGCAACAATTCGACGGGAAGCACTCTGTATCGGAGTTATGATGTCCGAGGATGAACAACAAATGACGGGAGAAGTGTTCGCAGCAAGAGGGGTCTCTGGGGGAGGAGGACGATCAGCTTCTCAAGGGAAGTCATCATTCCGTCAATCCGACAAGGAGAAGCTCAGATGCACCCACTGTGGTGAAAATAAACACTCAAAAGAGACATGTTTCCAACTAATCGGTTACCCGGAGTGGTGGGATGAAAAACGCCACCGACAGAGGAACAATGGCGAAGGAAAAGCTGTGGTGGCCGCCACCCACAACAACATCGACAAGGGCACGAGCGGAGTCGCCGCTTTTATGCACGGCGGAAACCCCAGTGAAGGACAGAACAGAGGTGACGCAGCGGGAGAAGAGGAGAGGGAGGTGAATTCGGCGAGAGGTATGGAGGGTGAGGGAAAGGATTTTAACACTAATATGAGTGTAATTCTTATTTTACCCTCACCCCATCATCAAATTTCTTCCTTATTCTCTAGTCGTAATTCTAGTGCCTTGCATGTGAATTATGATAAAAATGAACGGTGGATATTTGACTGTGGAGCTACAGATACGATGACGTTTGATCAGAATGATATTATTGATCCATCTCAAACAAAGAGGACTTTCATTAAAAATGCTAATGGAGGTTCCTTTCCTGTTCTTGGAGCAGGATCAGTTGAAATTTCTCCTAAAATTAAACTGTCCAATTGTCTCTATGTTCCCTCCTTATCCTGCAAATTGTTATCCATCAGTCAAGTGACGAAGGAGCTTAACTGTGTGGCTCTCATCTATCCAACCTTCTGTCTATTGCAGGATATTCGTTCCAGGGAGATAATTGGGCGTGGTTCTGAAAGGGATGGACTGTACTACGTTGATGAATTGTCTGAAGGAGGAACTGCTTGTCTGGCTCATGGCTCTCAAAACCGACAGATATGGCTGTGGCATCGTCGGTTGGGTCACCCATCAGATGATTATCTTAAGCATCTATTTCCTTCTTTATTTTCAAAGAATTATCGTACTCTATGTGATACATGTCACTTTGCTAAGAGTCATAGAACATCTTTTGCTTCTGCTGATAATAAAAACTCTGTGCCATTTTCTCTTATTCACTATGATGTTTGGGGTCCGGCTCCAGAATCGATGAACACTGATTTTAGATGGTTCGTGCTATTTATTGATGATTGTACCCGTATGACTTGGGTATATTTTTTAAAACAAAAATCGGAGGTCTGCAGTAGATTTATTGATTTTTTCAATCTTGTCAAAAATCAATTTCAGAGCACTGTTCAGATTTTACGATCAGATAATGGGGGGGAATATGTTAACCATGAACTTCAAACTTTTCTTCAAAAAAATGGGGTCATCCACCAAACCACTTGTCCTTATACACCTCAACAGAATGGGGTGGCTGAACGGAAGAATCGTCATATTTTGGAAACCACACGTGCTCTTTTGCTTGAATCACGAGTACCGTCTGCTTTATGGTTTGAAGCTGTTGCTTCTACTGTCTATCTCCTTAACAGGTTACCTACACGAGCATTGAAATTCATAACACCTCTACAGGCTCTCTCCTCAAAATTTACCCTACCCTCCGTTCTTATGTTACAACCTCGGATATTCGGTTGTTCTGTTTTTGTTCACATCCCGAAAGCTCATCGGAACAAACTTGATCCCTGTGCTGTGAAGTGTGTTTTTCTTGGATATGGAATCCATCAGAAAGGTTATTGGTGCTTCAATCCTGTTACTAAGAAACTCTATGTCACAATGGATTGTGACTTTCTTGAGACATAATACTATTATGCCTCTCCGCAATCAAGTGTTGAGGGGGAGAAGAACAATCAACACTCTGATTGGCTATTCAAAGATAACTGGGAACCGAGTTCTACTGAAGAAGTACAGTCCATCCCAACGGATCCAAGTCCATTAACTCCTTTATCGAATATCTCGGAGGTACAGATTCCTGATGCCGAAACTCTTTGTCCTTCTCCGGTTTCTGTGTCATATCCTAACACTGCAGGTCAAAGCAAGAATCTTTACTCTCTTCCACCAAGACGGAATAGAGGAATTCCCTCTTAGAGGTACAGCCCTGAATACAAGCCGAAGAAATCTAGATATCCTATTGCCAACTTTATCACTTGTGGAAACGGGAAAATTCAATGTTTCAGAGATAAGTTTTCCACCGCATATATTCCTAAAAATGCAGAGGAGGCACATAAATATCCAGAATGGAGGGAGGCTATGAGTACAGAAATGGCGACTCTTAGTAGAAATGAAACGTGGGACAAAAGCAGACTGCCCCCGGGAAAGAAACCAGTTGGTTGCAGGTGGATCTTCACAATCAAGTACAACCCGGATGGAGAAGTAGAGAGGTATAAAGCACGACTCGTGGCTAAAGGATACACTCAAGTGTATGGCATTGATTATGCGGAAACATTCTCTCCTGTTGCAAAGTCGAATACTGTAAGAGTATTGCTTTCCGTAGCAGCAAATTGTGATTGGCCTCTATACCAGTTTGATGTGAAGAATGCATTTCTTCATGGGGATTTAACTAAAGAAATATATATGGAGATTCCACCAGGCCTTGAAGGAGAGTTTAAAGAGGGAGAAGTATGCCGGTTAAAGAGGTCTCTATATGGGCTAAAACAGTCACCTCGAGCGTGGTTCGGAAGATTTACATCAGCTATGAAGAAATATGGATATACTCAAAGCAACTCAGATCATACATTGTTTCTGAAGAGAAGGGATTCCAAAATCACATGTTTGATCATTTATGTTGATGATATGATCATTACAGGAGATGATGGTGAAGAGATTAAACTCCTTCAAAAGAACTTGTTTTCTAAATTAGAAATGAAGAACCTCGGTGGTTTAAAGTATTTTCTCGGGATAGAAGTCATGAGATCAAACGAAGGTATATTCTTATTACAGAGAAAGTATGTTCTGGATCTCCTTGCTGAAACAGGTCTTCTTGACTGTAAGCCGGTAGAGACACCGATAGCTGTAAATCATGGACTAAGAGGAGATTCGAGTAATAGGTCAGTAGATAAAGAACAGTTCTAAAGGATCGTTGGTAAGCTGATCTACCTCTCACATACGAGACCAGACATAGCTTATGCAGTTGGGGTCATAAGTCAGTTCATGCATAAACCCTTGGTTGAACACATGGAGGCTGCTGTAAGAGTTATTCGGTACCTAAAATCCTCTCCTGGAAAAGGTATTTTCTTTCAAAAAAATAAGCATTTGGAAACCTTTGGGTATACCAATGCTGATTGGGCAGGAAACATCACAGACAGACGATCCACAGCTGGGTACTTCACCTTTGTAGGAGGAAATCTTGTGACTTGGAGGAGTAAGAAACAAAAGGTGGTAGCACTCTCAAGTGCAGAAGCAGAATTTAGAGGAATTGTGAAAGGGATAACAGAATTGATGTGGATAAAGAAATTGATGGCTGAGATGGGTCTATTAGAGACGGGAGCTTTCAAACTCTACTGTGACAATAAAGTAGCCGTGAGCATTTCTCATAATTCTGTTCAACATGATAGAACCAAGCATGTATAGATAGACAGACATTTCATCAAGGAGAAGTTAGATAATGAAAATATCACTCTGTCGTTTGTCAGATCGGAAGACCAGCTTGCAGATATCCTAACAAAAGCTGTATCAGGAAGAGCCTTTCATAGAATTCTTGGCAAGTTGGGTATGTGGGATCCTCCACCTACCAACTTGAGGGGGAGTGTAGAATTATAGAAGGGATATTGTAATTAGTTCTTTCCTTTCTTAAGTAGTCATGTTTTGGTAGGATCCTCTGATCACGGATCTTATTTTTTCCTTCCTTTATTTAGGTGTCATTCCTTGTATTATAAGAGGATGTCTTGTACTGTGTATGCATCAATGAAGACTACTGAACTTCAATACAGAAAATGAATTCTAATCTTCTTGTTTCTTTCATCATTAAAGAGGTCTCATGAACTCACAAGTTATGCTACAGCAAGGTTGGAAACATCTATTGAAGAAGGTCGAACAATGGATGTTGAATCAGTTAATGTGTCAAAGTTCAATGTTAAATATGGAGGTAGAAACTATGTGGTTGATCATAATTCCAAGAGTTGCTCTTGTCAAGAGTTTGATTTGGATTTGATTCCCTGCCCTCATGCTGCTTCATGCATTTGGTATGTGGTTTAGTTTATTTACATGTTTATATTATGTGTTCTATATATCTATTTATTTATTAATAATAGTGTGTAATTTAAATGTTTTATGCAGCAAATCAAAACAATCATTTCTTTCTTTTGTATCAAGTTATTATACAATAGACATTGCGTGAGATGTATGCAGTGGATATTAACCCAATCCCACACCCAGAGGAATGGTGTGTTCCTGATGCGGTGAAATCAAGAGTCGTCAATGTACCTCTTGATCTTAAACAAGCCGGAAGACCACGCACTTCAAGAATTCGTTGTAGGAGGGAATCATCTTCTGGTAGTAAACGTTGTGTTTGCACGAGGTGCAAACAGATCGAACATTATAAGTCTAAATGCACTACACATTCCTAATCAAACAATTGAAGATCAAGAAGCACATCGCCCTGGCCGACGACGCAAAACTTGTGGTATTTGTCGTGATCCCACACACACCAAAAGGAAATGTCCATTTTTTGTGATAGGTAGTTAATTAGTTGTGTTAAATATGCTAATATTGTTTTAGACAAATTTTATATCCTTTTGATTTGAATTTAGTTTATAATTTTGATTCTATTGCTTTTTCCCCGACTAAATTTAGTGTTTATATCATCTTATAGTTTATAAATAACTACGTACACCTTTATGGCTTTATCTAATGTAAAACTGCATAAAAGTAAAAGGATGTAGGGCAATTTTATTGGATGAGCGTGTGTAAGGAAAAAGAAGAAGCTAAATCCATGAGAATATAGTATATAATTTGATTTTTACGTTAATATTTTTGCAATTTGGTGTTATCACTTTAAACTTGAAAGGATATGTTCACTTTTAAATGAAGTTTAGAATTCATCTTCTGGAAATTGCAGATTTTTTTTATTGACTAAGTGTATGATTGTACATTTTTCATTTAAATAGAGAGTATGTATTTGTAATAAAATTTTATTTAAGTATCACTCTTTTAAAATGTATAGATTATGATATATTTTAGACATGTCAAGAATTTCCTTAAAATAAGATGCTGATACGGCATACCCTATTCCAACATTTCTCCTGTGTTATAAGAATATTATTATTTAATTTTCTTTATAAATAAAAACAAGAAAATAGTTTAAAACAATATAATGATACTTTTCTTACCTTTTTTTCCCCTCAAAAATTTACTGTAATCGACTCCCCTTTTTTCAAAAGGGAGGAATGGACTGCTAATGAAACATGATGTTTTCCTCTCCAGACATCAAGAAAATCAAGTTTATGTGGAAACTTAATTTCATTGATGTCAACATTTGTTTGTCATCGCGCTGCTGGAGTGTTTTGTTGACAAATTTCATTAATTTTTTCTATAGCCTCACTCCAAAATTGATGCTCTTGCACTTGATCTTCATGCTCAATGTCCAATGTCCAAATTCGCTACGAGACTTTTGCTAACATTATCATTTCCACCCTTTAAAAAAACAAAACCAAAAAAATTAGTAAATTTAAATACATGACAAATTAACATTTTTCTTACCTGAGCAGTGTACTTATTTTTCTGGAAACCCTCGTATATTGGAGTGCAATTGGATAGCTCTTTTTTAATTTTAGCTGCAGCATATGATCCAATATCTTCTATAAAACCATTATCATTACTTAGCCGATTATATACCCTCAAACCAATATCCTCAATCCATGACTGTTGTTGTGGCCATGTAAACCCAATTATTGGGGCCTCATAAGTTTGCTTGTTATGTCTGTCTGCTGCCTCATCTCCTGGATTCTCTTCAGTTTCAAGTGTTTCAACTTTGTGTTTATTTGGAGTTTTTTTGCTTTGGCAGCTTGTTCTAATTATGTGAATCCATTTCAGTCTTATCTGATGTTGTGACTTCACAATTTGAAATGACCTCTGCCTGAAATGCATTCATATTATTAAGTCTCTTATCTCGTTCATGATCTTATGTGACCTCAAAAGCATTGCCCTCAGGCTCAATTGAAAGCCAATACTTTGTCTTTGTTTCATCAACATTCGACTTCCAATAATGATATTAACTACACCCTTTTGTACTATAATTATTATAGCAAATAAATTGATACATAGATTCATTAAAGAAAGTAAAAATAGGTAATCAAACTCAAGAATCAATTTATAAGATAAATACTAGCATCTTTTTCTTCATATCATACTTAAAATAATGAGAATACACGTTTAAGGAATATTTTGTACAATATATTGATAACATATTTCATATCTAACCTGTTACACCAGTAACATGTATATTTGACCTTGTGTAGTGAAATCTCAACATACGAGGTAAGATATACTTTGATGCTATACCACCACATGATTTACCAAGTTGTGGTATAGCACAATATATCCAAGCCTACTGTTGTCAAAATATTTGTTAAAACCATAACAATTACTAAATTAAAATAACTAAATTATAAAAAAAATTATGAACTTACAATAAAGGCCGTAGTGAAGCCATACAAATGATAAGCTTCTCGCTTTGTGCCTGATGGAGCAACCTTAACACCCTTCAAGTAATGTAGCAAACTTTGATATGAATAGCTACCCCATGGGAAACACTCCCACTTCTTATCATCTTCGACCAACCCACATCCAATCTAGCACCATTGTTTTCCTTGGATCTTGACCAAGCAATACAAATATACAAATAAAATCTTAGCAACTTTTACATAATCTTCAGGCTTCTCACCTAATTGTCTATCGATAAATCGAATATGCAATTTCTCCACACATATTTTCTTATTTCCAAATAGTCTAGTGTAAATTGATGTCTCCGGAATGATATTGTTATATTACGGATGGAATGACGAACCACCAAACCGTAAACCAGTTATCAGAGCATATTCAAATCGACTAAATCTCAGTCTCTTCCCATTTATCAAAAAGTGTAGCTCTGTAGAATCTCCATCATTATTTGGCAATTCTACCTCATTTGTCATCACATAATGCAAGGAACTCGCGCTCTTTCCCACATATTCAGAAAGTTTAGTGAACTTTGTAAAGCATGATGTCCTAAATTTTTCGTATGTGTCCTCTCCAAAACTCAATAATACATTACGTATCTGTCCAATAATCTTTTCTTTACAAGTCAGATTTGGAGTAAATTTAACACCTTGCGTGCAGGGTCTTTTGTAGATCCACCCATCCTACAATTAAATTTTAAAATTACTTTGTAAGTCAGCCATAAACTTCATATTGTTGCATGATTTTAAAAAATATGTAGGCGCACACACATATATATATACAAATTCCAAATGTTATTCATGTATTTCAGCTCCATATATATCACAACACAATCTATCTACTAAGAATGGTAAAGAATAAACTTAATTCAATCATTCTCTTTCTTCAATCTATTTAGTAATATACTTATAAATCCTCTCAATAGCAATGAAAGTCATACCAAATTACACATTTAAAAGAACTTCGTAAATTGCATGACTAACACAAGCCTAAAATAAGCTAACCAATCCTTCATTAGACCGCTGCGATATTTGTCCGGCTGGTTGCTCGAACTCGGAGTCGTGACTTTCATCTTCCATTATTCCACCTTCAAAACATCAACATATGTAGATTAAAGTAAGTTTAAAAAGCCACATATTTGGGGGAATTCACAATTTCGGAAAAACTCACAATTATGATTTGGCGGCTAACTTCGAGCGATATGCTTTTCAAGGATTTGAAAGAGGGGATCGTCGGTTCCAGCAAGCTCAAGCACAGGTCGCCGGAGGGGCAGAAAAGCTACTGGCGACAACCTCCAGGCTTCAATCAGCGACAAATTAATTACCGGAAATGGTGGTGTCCGAGAGGAACACGAACACGAACGCGATTATAATTTGGGAGGACTCACGATTCAGATTTGGAGACAACCCTCGAGCGATGCGATAATTTTTCCATCAATTTCAAGTCGGGATGTCGGCACCGCAATGAATGGAAGCTTAGGAAGATGGAGAAACTATTGTGGGTAATGTCGGGCTGCCCTCAGTCACAAATTGACTGCCGGAGATGGAGGACTCGGAGAGAGGAAGAACACGATTACAATTTGGGAAGAGGAACACAATTAGAAGTTGAGAGCACTCACGACTAAGATTTTTGGGGGAAGTAGTTGTGTGTATATGAATTAGATGGGTTTTCTTGTGTTTTTACGATTAATTTTAATTCAATATTAATTGTAATTCTTTGGAGGGTATTAGAGAAAACAATGGTTAGATTTTTAGATTTTTATTTATATGGCTAGATTTTGAGTTTACTAAATACTTATGGCTAATATAGGGGTTGCCCTTCTTTTATCATTATTAAGATTTATATAAATAGATATAGATTATATATATATAATATAGTTATACTAAGTTATGATCATCACAATTTAAAAACATTTTAATTCAATTTTAAGTCAGATAAATTACATTTTTTTTATATTCAAACTTGAAACTGATATTGATTATATTTCAAAATTATGAAATATTAATATTTAATGGTTTTTAATAATAGTTATTGATTAAATGTTAAATGTTATGTGTTTAGTTGAATTATCACATGTTATAACTTGCATTATATGTATATTTAAAATGTTGTAATTACTGTTACAATAAAGCTTCGCGTAAACCTCCTACAAGACGACAACGAACTCGTCACCATCAGATTCACCACCAAAACAATTCAACAATCCTAGCATAGACAATTATTAAATATTAACGTGGGAGGGATTGTTATGCGTCAATACATGTTGAGTTGTAGAGACAAGTGAGAGAATGCATCATTTAAAATATATATATATATATATATATATATATATTGTTAGGTGTTTTTAAGTTTTGATGTTATTTGGAATGTCGACCTAACATTTGTGTTTTTGTGTTCTTCATAGGAGTGTTGACTAGGCCTCCAGCTCAGCATGACAAGTGGTAATGACATGACACCCTGCTCAGCATCCACGTGGAGTGCTGACTCGGCAGCGTTGAAACAACACACGTAGGCTGGAGTAGAGACCAAGTCTTGCCATGCAGTTGAGATATTTATGCTAGTGGGATTCTGTTCCAAAAATTCAAGAGTCAACAACCAAATGAAGTTGTTCCACAATTCCAGGCAGATATGCGGAGACAACAACTGAACTGCGAGAATTATGGAAGACATGGGCTGACAGTTACTATATTCGTGGATCCGGGCCCATTTAGTCTATCTATAAATATAGGATTCATTCTTTCAGTAGATAGACGTTTTTTGCAGATTTATTTCGTAGTTTTCATTCTGTATGTTTCTTAGATCTTAAGAACGTACATTTAGTGTTTTGGTGATAGTGTTGCTGTTATTGTGTAGCTCAACATTGTAATAGCTCAACACTTATTTTGATTATTCCTTTTTGGCCGTAAGGCTTCCATGTAGGTTATTGATTTATATAACCTACGCAAAAATATATCGTGTCTTCTACTTTAGCTTCCGCAACTTTATCACTTAGAGTAGGCTGATACACTTTCAAGTCGTATCAGAGCCATCACTCGACACACTGAGTGTGGTCGTGACAGTATCATGACTCTAACACATCGATGGATCAGAATAGCATTAGAGTATTTCAGCCTCCAGTCTTGGATGGTTCGAATTACTCATACTGGAAGACACGCACCCGCTCATACATTAAGTCTTTAGACAGAAGAGCGTGGATTTCAGTGGAGAATGGGTGGTCACCACCAAAGGCCACTGACGCAGATGGTGATGTGGTCCCAACACCACAACATACCTGGACGGGTGATCAAGTTGATGCTGCTACGTTTGATGACCACACACTGAATGCAATATACTCAGCAGTTGATACAAATATGTTCAAACTGATCAAGAACTGTACGTGTGCTAAAGATGCTTGAGAGATTTTGCAAAGACACTGTGAAGGCGACACCAGCATTAAACAGTCACGCCTACGTATTCTCACCTCAAAATTTGAGAATATGAAGATGGAGGAAGACGAAGATATTACCAGCTACACAAAGAGGATTCTTGATATTTCGAATGAGTATCAAGATCTGGGAGAACCGTTGAGTAATAAAGTTCTTGTGTCCAAAGTACTTCGCACCTTACCACCTAGGTTTGATATGAAGGTGACAGTCATTGAAACATGACATTCTGTTAATACAGTTGAGTTCACGGACCTCATGGACTCTTTCAAGACCTATAAGACGAATTTGGAGGCAAGAGGCACATTCGCGAAGAAGAAAGTGGTGGCTCTCACTGTGGACACATTCTCAACACCCTCGTGCAGCAGGTTACCTGACATAATGGAATCAAGTGAGTCTGAAGAAGTTGAAAGATCCACGAAGGAGATGATGTTGCCATGATCACCAGAAAATTCAATCGGATGGTAAGAGGATTCAACCGAGACAAGAACAAAGAGAGGCTCAAGGAACGAGATATACCACGTTTGGAGTACTACCAATCTCCAAAGAATGATAACAGTCAAAGAAAACCTCCTGTTAGGAAAACACCTCACAACGAAGTGTTTAAGTTCAGCTCCTCTAAACTCGACAACGTACAATGCCATGAATGTAGAGGATTTGGGCACTTTGCGAATCAGTGTGCCAACATACATCGAAAAAGAGGGAAATCCTATTGGGTGGCTTGGAATGATGATGAGTACGAGTTCTTTGAAGATGTTGATGAAGAAGGACCATTCGAGAGCATAGCACTGCATGTGACAATGACACCACCGGACAGATCAGACCAAAACATCGATTCCGAACCACTCTCGGATAGGTATGACCCTAACTATTATTCTAATTTGTTTTGTTTAAATGCCTCTGTTGGTGATGCAGGAAGTGTTGAGGATGACATAGACTCTGCATGTGATGAAGAAAGTGATGACCATGCTCTCGCTGTAATAAAAGGATTAAAGAAGTTGTATGATGAGCTGTTGGGCAAATGGAAGCAACAAGCACGAGATCTGGAGACCTCAACAGCTGAGATAACACGACTCAAGGAATCCCAAGTAAAACAGGAGGTGTTGATCACACAACGCGACATAGAGCTCACCAAAGTGAAATCCCAACTTGAAGAAGCACAGCTGACCATTTGCCAATGGAATACTGGGACATATTCACTACAGAAGATCATGGATATCCTGCACTAACTGTGTTTTGTCATGGATCTACATCGACTGGAGAAACATCCAATACCAAAGCAGATGCTATGTTCACAGATCAACCAACACAGACAAAACATGACAACTCTCGAGCAGAAACAAGTAGGAAAGGTAAGAAAAAGAGAAAGAGACGTAGAAGGAAATATGTATGTCATTACTGTCTCAAACCAGGCCACATAAAGCCTTTCTGTTATCAAAAGAAAAGGGATGAAAAGTCATATTGCCTCAATAACCCAAAATGATATGGGTAAAGAAAGCTGATCTAACATGTAATGTTGTTTACACAACATTGAAAACTAACATTTCATGCTCTTTGTACTTTGACATCGGATGTTCACGTCACATGACAGGTAACAAAAAATTTCTTTCCAACTATGAAACTTATGACGGAGGAAATGTTTCCTTCGGTGGAGGTTCTAAAGGTAAAATCATAGGGATATGTACACTAAATGTTCCTGGGTTACCTACTCTAACAAATGTTTATCATGTTCAGGGGCTTATGGCAAACTTAATCAGCATAAGTCAATTATATGATGGTAACATGCTTGTGAAATTCACTAAAGATGCATGTGAAGTGTACAATAACAGAAACGTGTGTTATGAAAGGACAAAGGTCATCAGACAATTGGTATATGACTGATAACCTAAAATGCAACAAGGCTCAAGTTGATGATGTTATACTCTGGCACAAACGATTAGGTCATACTAACTTTCGAAATCTTGGCAGGTTAGTCAAGATGAATGCAGTTAGAGGTCTACCCAAACTTGGGAAGGTAGACCAGATTGTGTGTGGAGACTGTCAGAGAGGAAAACAATTACACGCATCACACCCTGCTCTACAGCACCATGAACAACACTTTGGGACCAACCGATGCTTTGAACTTCTACATATGGATCTTGTAGGACCCATGAAAGTTGAAAGCATTGGCGGCAAAAGGTATGTACTAGTTGTGGTAGATGATTTCTCCCGATTCACATGGACCTATTTTTTATGTGAAAAATCTGAAACATTTGAAATGTTTAGAAATATGTTTGCTCGCGTTGCTAATGTATTTGATGCTAGAATCTCTCGTATAAGATCTGATCATGGTCGTGAGTTTGAGAATTCGCAATTCACAAGTTTTTGTGATAAAAAGGGAGTATGCTAAGAGTTTGCAGCACCAAAAACTCCACAACATAATGGGGTGGTCGAACGCAAGAATAGGACCTTGATTGAGATGAAAAGGGTTATGCTGAGCTCAAAAAAAATGGCGAAATGATTTTGGGCTGAGGCAGTAAACACCGCATGTTACATCAACAATCGAGTCAACATTCAACCAGGCTCATTCAAAACACCATATGAACTCCTTAAGGGAAAAAAACCTAACCTAAAACATTTTCGTGTTTTCGGGTGTGTATGTTTTATTTTAAATGATCGCGAGTATCTAACAAAGTTTGATGATAAGAGCGACAAAGGAGTATTTGTTGGATACTCAACAAACAGCATAGCTTATAAGGTATTTAACCTTCGCATTAAGACAATACAAGAATCTGTTAATGTTGTCTTTGATGACGCAGGTAATGTGGACAAAGAGGTGGAAGCAGAAGACGACGTATATCAAGGGGGAGTTATTCTACCTCCTGTTGAGATGCAAACTGCTCCACCTAACACAGCAACCGGTAGTGATGTGGAAAACAATGTTACACAACAGGAACCAGAAGAAGAACAAGATGAGGATCAAGAGGTCACTCACTGCAGAGAACCTCCAGGGAGAGTTAGAGAAAACCATCCACTATCTCAAGTGATAGGAAATATTGAGGACGATGTTCAGGCCAGACGTAAACAACCGGTAAACTATAGAGAAATGACATGCATGTACTCTGTGTGCCCTACAGTTGATGGCGTAACATGTTTTGTCTCTAAGATTGAACCAAAAAATGTCAAGGAAGCATTGACTAATAAGTTATGGATAAATGATATGCATGAAGAAATAAATCAGTTTGTTCGTAGTGATGTTTGGTACCTTGTTTCCAGACCAACCAACAGAAATGTTATCAGCACAAAGTAGATTTTCAAGAACAAATCTGATGAGAAGGGAACAATTGTACGGAACAAAGCACGATTGGTGGCTCAAGGGTTTACTCAAGTCGAAGGAGTTGACTTTGATGACACGTTTGCCCCAGTAGCAAGAATTGAGTCCATTCGATTGTTGCTTGCTGTTGCATGTCATCTCAACATTAATCTATATCAGATGGATGTGAAGGCAGCATTTCTCAACGGTGAACTTAAGGAGGAAGTTTGTGTTGAACAACCAAAAGGTTTTGAGGATCCCCACAAGCCAGATCATGTCTTTCAACTAAAGAAAGCCTTGTATGGACTAAAACAAGCACCACGTGCTTGGTATGGCCATCTCACAAAATTCCTTCTCAAATACGGGTTTGTGAGAGGCAGTGTTGACCGAACATTATTTATCAAAAGGGAAGATCAACACATCTTTATTACTCAAATCTATGTTGATGATATGATTGTCGGTTCCACCTCACGTAACATGCTCAATGATTTTTTAGGTGCGATGTCTACGAAATTCGAGATGAGTATGGTCGAAGAACTCACATACTTCCTTGGACTTCAAGTTAAACAAGGAAAAGATGGCATCTTTATCACCCAAAGTAAGTATGCCAAAGAGATGATAAAGCGTTTTAACCTAGAAGGAGCCAAACACATGAGGACTCACATGGGCTCTACTGACAAGTTAACAAAAGATGATGCTGGAGAGGATGTTGATCCAACACTCTACAGATCGATGATAGGGATTCTACTGTACCTAACATCTACTCGTCCAGATCTGATATTTAGTGTAAATGTACGTGCCAGCACTACTACAAAAACGCTAATAGACAAGGGTTTTTAACCCTTGTCGTAGCTTGTTCTCGACCCTTGTCGAAAGTGGTGTTGTCGTATATTCTCGCTCATAGACAACGGTAATATAACCGTTGTAAATATTTACAACAACGGCTAAGACAAGGGTTTCTGGAACCGTTGTTGTATTAAAAAAAAATTCGCTCATAGACAACGGTTCTTAAAACCGTTGTCGTAGGTCTTGTAAAAAATTCACTTATAGACAACGCTTCTTAGGACCCTTCTTAGGGTCTAGCTGAAATGTGAAATTAGTAAAATTGTTACAAATAAAAAACCAAGTATGGGGTTTGGGGTAGTATCAAAACAACTAAACAAGGACAATTACCCTTTTACATCCATGGGCAGCCATGACTTCAAACAGAACAATTGTACCAATAAGGTTATTATCATAATACAACAATGGTTTCTGCACACTTTCTCCAACTGCTTTTAATCCAGCAAAGTGAATAACAGCATCAAACCTTCATTGATACAGAAGCAATTTCATTATATACTAATCCAGTTTGAATATAATCCACTGTCTGTATACTGAGGAAGTAGATATCCAATATTTATGCCAATAAAAATACATGTATCAGGTAGATCCTCATGTATGCACAAAGGTTATGAGGGAATGAAGTATCTAGAAAATGAAGTTTGAAAGTAAGCAATGTCAACCAATAAGATCATTTAAGAATTGATATGAACATTGTGGTCTTTGGACGAGAATCTTGAGAGAATAACTCTTGACTAGCAGAATATCCATCTGTTTCTCAAAAAGAAGACAGTATCCCAGAAAGAGCGAATGACAATCAACAGTAAAAAAATTATCTGCAACCAGCTAAATGATAACATAAGAAAACTTACTTTTGAGAAGCAAAAAGCTTCTCGAGCGTAGGCTTGTCTCGAAGATCTATCTGCAACCAACGAAAATCATATAAATGATAGTAAACAAAATATTTTGGTCACATAAGGATAATTTAAGTCACAATTGCATTAAAATAAACAACCATATCAAGCAAGATATTTCTAACAGAGTATCTATTATTAACATTAGCCCTATATAGTACACCAAAGTCATTATAATTCGAACGATCTAACTTGAACCTCACTAGTTCACTTCACATATTAAATTCTACATAACAAAGCTTAAATTCTGAAATGATGGCCAAAGATAATCAGCACCAGAAATTAAAAAAATAAATAGCCAAGGGACAACCTAAATCAGTAAAAAAACAACAAATATGATAAGGAAATTGAATTTACTTCAGGAAGACTTTGCAAATCAACCATTAAATTCATAAACAAACATCAACATTTGTAAACTATCTTCTCCAGAAATATCTGAAGCAAAACTCAACACCTGCTAAAGAAGAACCATCCCCACATCTAAAGCCAAAACCATTCGGAGAAACCAAGAACAACACAGATCACAGACAATATATATCATGGACAACGCAGATCAAGGACATAACACGAGTCTTTGTACAATCCGACACTCCACATTGACCGCCGCAGCGCCACCAGACTAACACACAAAAGCAGGCCTCTAATCCACAACATAACCCAAAACATCAAAATATATCAGAGACACCCAAATATAAGATTCGAATAACATAAGCAGTGTCGAAAACCTTATGAAAAGTGAGGTTGGAGCCCTGCTCCCCGGCGAGTTCCTGAACTCTCTTGAGAGCAATTTCCGACGAATTATCCAAATTATCCACCACCACCGCCTTGTAGCCGCCGAGCAAGAGCTGCAGCACCGTGTGGCTGCCTATGTAGCCGGCGCCGCCCATGACGAGAATAGTCGAAGACATCTTTTCGGCGAACCCCGCAGCGAATCTAGACCCAAAAAGTAAGAACTTCTGACGGAGGAAGAGTAGAAAACTTAGAAGAGAGTGAGCTGTGATCTTTCACAAGGCTTCATCCAGATTCATTTCTGAAGCACAAACTTAATGAGGAATCTTTCACATACTACCATTCTACAGCTGAATAATTGGAAATGAAGTATAGATAAACAATTTACTTTCTTTGTTTTCTGTGTTACGAGGCAGCGGGAGTGAAAATGGCTTCAGGTTAATACAACAAAGAGTACCTTTTACAAGTTTATGCCTGCAGAAAGAGTACGAACAAACAAATTTTTGCACATAGTATACTACAAACCTGTAAAGCCAAAACAAAAAATGAAACTATACATTTTCGTTCCAGTGTCAATCTAAATTAACACGCTCTTCAATTCATTAGTAATATAGTAAAATTAGAGGTTATTTGAAAAATGCACAACATTTAGCAATCTCAATGCTACTTAGCACACCTCGACTCAAAATCAATATCTAGTCGTATATATCTGGGGTAGTTATCCACACTAACGCAGCAATCTATAGAATTAGTCGAATTAAATATGTTCAGTAACCCTATACGAACTACGATAAATCAATTGGAGAACAAACACAAATTCAGAAACAAATGAAAAACAATTTGAATATGCCAGTACCCGCCATTGAAGTTCGTTGGAGCTTCTCACAATTCTTAAGAATTTAGAAGCAGGGATAAAATTGAGCACCCGCTAATCACAATCTGAAGCAGATTTTGAATTCTCTAGTTGTTTGCTGTTGCGCCAAAGCATTGATTTTTGGATAAATTAGGGTTTGAAGTAATACAGATTTTGCAGAGAGCGAGCGAGAGAAAGCGAGGGAGGCGAGGGTCCTCTGTCTTGTGCAGAAAAGGAAATGTGAGGGAGAACAGAACAAAGCCAATTTTGAAGGATGGTAACAGCGCGGGTGCTTCGTCGGGGGTACTGCTGAAGAAGGAAGGCTGATAAACCGAGATAGAAGGTGGCACGGCGACACTATCGTAAGGAAAATGAGAATAGGGCTGAGAGAATTGGGGGAAAGTTATTTGTTATCTAACATAAAATAAATAATAGTGTTATAATGATTTAATGTTTGAATGTTAACAAAAAGCATGCTCTGGCCTAGTGGTAAATACGGATTTTATCCATCTATTGGCTCAGGTTCGATTCTCCTTAGTTACAATTTTTATTTTTTGCCCAAATGGATGAATTATAGGGTGGTAAGCTAGACTACGACAATGGTTTAACGACAAGGGTTCAAAATAGTGTTGTCATTGAGTACTGCAACAACGGGTATACCACAACGGTGTGAAAAAGCGTTGTCGCATGAATATAAGACAACGCTATAACAACAACGGCTAAAGAATACGTTGTCATATATATACGACAACACACCTATGACAACGGTATATAAAAACCGTTGTCTATGAGCGCATTTTCTCGCTCAAAGACAACGGTTTTGATTACGACAACGGTTTTTATCCCTACGACAACGCATTTTGTTAAAAACCCTTGTCGTTCCTATGTTGTCGTATGCTATTTTTCTTGTAGTGCAGGTATCAAGCTAAACCCAAGGTATCTCATCTTAAAGCTGTTAAGAGAATCATCAAGTATGTTGCTGGAACATTAGATTTAGGAATCTTTTTTCTAAAGACTTGAATATGAGTTTGATAGGGTGGGTTTAGTGATTCTGATTGGGTTGGAGATGTGGATGATAGGAAAAGTACAAGTAGTGGTTGTTTTTATCTAGGAAACAACATTGTCCCCTTGCATAGTCGCAAACAAAATTGTGTTTCTTTATCCACTGCTGAATCTGAATATGTTGCCGCAGGTAGCTGTTGCACACAACTGTTGTGGCTCAAACAAATGCTCAGTGATTATGGCCTAGATAACAATGACCTAGTTGTGTACTGTGACAACATGAGTGCTATTAACATTTCCAAAAATCATGTTCAACACTCAAGGACAAAACATATTGACATAAGACACTATTTCATTAGAGATTTAGTGGAACAAGAGGTGATCAAACTTGATTATGTGAAAACAGAAAATCAAGTTGCTGACATTTTTACAAAACCTTTAGATCATGAGAGGTTCGTATATTTACGAAAGTCTCTTGGTCTGTGTTTTTACCACTAAATGTTTTTTTTTTGCTACACCCATCTTATTACTATTTATATCGAAGGGTGTAGCTTGTGTTATTTAACTTGCTGGTATAACATCTTAGCTAACATGCTCTCTGTACAGACGCCTGGTATTCTTCTATATATATTTTATGTAACTGTGTGGTAAACAATCCAAGTAGTTTGGGGGGCACAGTGTTCGTTGCGACGATGCTACCTTATCAAAGGATTGCAACTGCGACTACTTTCGAGGGCGAAAGGCTAGGGGCACGTCGTTCGCTGTAACGATGCATTCTACGCTCACTAACCCTTGGATTCTTGTAGTTCTGCACATATTTTATCTATATAAACCAGGTGGATGTTGCAGAGATGTTGGCACAACAGAGCAAGTTAGACTGTTTTTCTCCAAATGATATCTTTCTACAAATGCTCTTTCAACATCTCAATCAGCAACTTGTGTTTGACGTCCTGCATGATCTCGTATCCCTTAAACACAGCTTCCTCTCCTTCATAGTGAGTTATAAATGTCAGGTAGCGTGTTCTTGATTGTGTCAGGGTGGAAGTGAAAAGGCATACTTTCCCTATATTTGAACCGTCGCCAGCCTATTTCTCCTCCCTTATCATTACTTCTCCTGCCACAGTTGTCACTCATCACACGAAACCCTAGAGAAACCGCCTCTCCTTACTCTCTCTCCCATATCCGCTCATATCCCAAGACTGATACACCCTCTGGTTCGTAGACTTAAAACATCCATTTTTTGTCATCTTCTCCACCTCACTCACTTCATCCAGCCCTCACATTATGTCTCGTGTGCTCTCTAATTTTTACTGTTATTAATGGCTGCATTTCCTAACGCCGATCTCACCGCGATTTTGAGAGCCTTCATTGCAGCTAATCCTCAGGTCCTCCAAGAACTTCAAGCTCCTACTGCACCGGTTCCACTAGTTCTCGAGACTCCACCGGCTCCACCAGTCGTCGAGACCCTGCAAGTCTCACTAGCTGCTGCAGTCCCTCTCGCACCGCCGCCCACTGATGTACTTCAGTTCCACCGCCAGTCACGGCGGAGGAGGTCACTGCTTCGGTTGTCCCTCTGGTCATCGCGGACTTAGCCACGGCGCCACCTACATCCCACCAGTCTCATCCGGCGGAACAGCCCAAGAAACCCTTCACTCGGGGCTCTCGTCTGTCCACACATACTGGTCAGTTCAAGAAATCCAAGACTCCGGTGCACAATGTCGTCATCCATGATGACAGTGACGAAGAAGTTTCCTCCGCACCCAAACGTCCTCATCTTGACGCCATCGTTGTGAAAAAGGAGCCCGACAACACTGCTGTTGTGACTACCTCCGTTGATGATGTCGTCGCCCTGACCAAGCGCACCGCTGTTAAAGAAGGCAAACAACCTATGGTGGTCCAGCCTACCCATGTCTCAGACCAGTCCGACGCGGCTGATTTTCCTCTGGACTCCACTCATGTTCTCAGCATTCAGTTATATGATGAGACCGCCGCTGTCAAATGGAAGTGCATTCGGAACGCCCCCTGTATCTGCAAAAGGTCGGTTGATGAGATCTCCTTCGATGAGAACAACCTGCTCGAGTTCTTCAAGACTCGGGGTTTACTTGGTATGGTATATCACCTTCCTTCTTATGTTAAAACCATTGTCCACCATTTCTACTGCAATTTGCACAGGATGTTTACCAATCGTGCTTCTCAGAATTACGCCAAAGTGTGTTTCTACAACACTGTTTTTGACGTCTCTGTTGAAGCAATCAATGCTGCCCTCGGCCTACCAAATGTTGAGGGTGACATTGTCTCATCTTTGGATGATGTAGCCAAAGTTATCACTGGCGGGAAGTGCTCTCGGTGGGTGCAGCCTATGAAGGCATCCAGTCTCTCTCATCTTTACTCCGTCCTCCATAAAGTCCTGACCTACAACTGGATCATCTCCTCTAATGTCACAGTCGTCACTCAACAGCACGGTGTGTTGTTGTATCTCGTGGGCCTCAACAAACCCTTTAATCTTGGCAGGATAATCTTCGACCAACTTGCTAGCCTCGCTATGAAGGCCCAGATCAACTCTCTTCCTTTCTCATCTCTTATTTGCAGGGTTATGGAAAAATAGGGCTTTACAGAAATCTCAACCGGAGGCCTTGCCGATCCCCGAGTATGTTATCCACAACTCGCTTTTCAGCAAAGGGAAAGTTACTGATTTGCCATGGCACAATCCTGCTCAACCCTCTACTGCCACCCCTGGTGTCATGCTGCCTCCACAGGCAGTACAACAGTTGATCTCTATCTTGACTGCTCTTGCTGCCCTAACACCGATTCTTCAAATGTGTCTCTCTTCCCAAAAAGGGGAGAACACGCATCAGCCGCACAAGCAGCAGTAGAGGACCCAACAGTCAATGAGGACCAGGCAGAGGAGGAGGACGAAGAGGCTGAGGCTGAGGAGGAGGTGTGAGTGTGTATGGGTGATGTTGACCGTGTGTGGTCATGAACAAAACAATTTATTTTCTGATGGTGGGGTACCAAAAACAACAATTTAATTTTTTTCTGTTTTTATGTTTTAGTTTGGATGATGTTTTTTTTGCGATGGATATTGTTGCAGCACTGACCCTTTATTGTTGGAATGACATGGATGTTGCTGCTTGTGATGTGTGATATTGTTTATAGCTTTGCTCGTATAAATGTTAAACGGCTGTCTCTATCTATGCATGTTGCTGCTCTTGAAGTTGTTTTGCAGGCATGAACATAGGGGGAACACTCTCGTGAAGCTATAAGAAAGGTTTTGTGAAGAAAGCACAAAAACAGGGGGAGTATGTTAGGTGTTTTTAAGTCTTGATGTTATTTGGAATGTCGACTTAACATTTGTGTTTTTGTGTTCTTCATAGGAGTGTTGACTAGACCTCCAGCTTAGCATGACAAGTGGTGATGACACGACACCCAGCTCAGCAGCCACGTGGAGTGCTGACTCGGCAACGTTGAAACAGCACACGTAGGCTGGAGTAGAGACCAAGTCTTGCCATGCAGTTGAGATATTTATGCTAGTGGGATTCTGTTCCAAAAATCCAGGAGTCAACAACCAACTGAAGTTGTTCCACAATTCCAGGCAGATATGCGGAGACAACAACTGAACTGCGAGAATTATGGAAGACATGGGCTGACAGTTGCTATATTCGTGGATCCAGGCTCATGTAGTCTATCTATAAATATTAGATTCATTCTATCAGTAGATAGACGTTTTTGCAGATTTATTTCGTAGTTTTCATTATCTATGTTTCTTAGATCTTAAGAACGTACATTTAATGTTTTAGTGATAGTGTTGCTGTTACTGTGTAGCTCAACACTTGTTTTGATTATTCTTTTTTGGCTGTAAGGCTTCCGTGTAGGTTATTGATTTATATAACCTACGCAAAAATATCTCGTATCTTCTACTTTAGCTTCCACAACTTTATTACTTAGAGAAGGTTGATACACTTTCATATATAATGCAAGTTATAACATGTGACAATGCAAATAAACTCATAACATCTAATAGTCTCATATGTTATATATAAACGATGCATTCACTTAGATAACTACATGCAAAATATACATTATCTCAATGATTAAACTTGATAACTGAAAATATTATTGGTGTAGAAAATATAATTAAATCTGATTAATTATAGTAATTGTAATGCAATATTTAATTTCTCTCTCAATCCCATAATTGTCGATTAATTCAAGTGTTTTCCTCTCCTATAATTTGTAACTAACATACATAGAAAATATATGGTTTCCTATTATATATGAAGATATAATATCTCTCATAACATAATTACTATAATATATTTATAATCTTTTTTTATGGGATATTTTAATGTCTTAAATAAACTGAAAATCGAATTAATCATGGCCACTCATATCACGAAACAAACGCACGAGATCGTTTCTTATTCTTTTATGGAATGAGTGTTTTGTATATAATATATTCCATATATATCTATGATTAATATACTATAAATACTACTTAAATTTAAGCAGTTTAGTTATTTATTAGTATAATTTATAATATAATAATTAATGTATAATTAAATTCGATCGGTTGAAAATCAAATTGTTTTACCAAAAATCAATCGGAATCGAAAAAAACCAATTTATAATATTTAAAACCAAGCAAAATTCGAATATTTTAAAATCGATTCAAACCGACTAAGCATCAATGGTTCAATATGATTTTTCGATTTCATTCAACTATTTAATTTCAATTTAAAATAATTGAATTGTCAACACTTTTTACTAAAAACCTTCATCTCTAACCAATATATTTTATAGAAGTTTCAAAAATTAACCCATCCCAGTTTATATGTAGGACATATTTCTTGACTCAAATATTTTAAAAAGACAAATTTTGAAAATTAAAATTTTCTTAAATCATGAGTTCGAAATATAAATTGACTCATTTCGATAACTTCATAACTTGGTTAAATGATTGTCGATAAATAACTATTTGTCTCATTTAGATAACTATAAAGTTTTTAAAATTTTATTTTCCTGTTTAGTTTTTAAGCTATTTCCCATACTACGTAACGAAAAAAAATAAATTATTATTTCAAAATTTCACTTTTCCACATGTGCCCGCACCGTGTCAGAAAATCTTGTCTTCGATCTTCTCCTCGCAATGCAATAAAGAAGTCTAACAATTTATCTCAACATTTATCTTTTAAGACATCAATCTCATATATAATTGCAGCGTTCTTTATGTTACCTACGCCCGTTCATTCCTTTTAAGCTTGATTCTGCTCTTAGACTCGTTACCTTATTCGACTTGATATTAAATTATAAAGTATAACACATGAATACCGCGAAATTAAATTTAATGAATTTATGTGTTACAATGGGCAACATACATATTTGATGGATCTAAACGTCTCGCGTGTGAAATAAAGGTATTAGAATATATGCAAAACATCAAGAAACACATGCTCCGATCATTCGGCTGCAGAGCACAAGTATATATTTATCTAAGGTTATATATAATCCATGGGCCCACATGGATGACGAAAATATGGGTGGACAAAATCAGACCGTACCTGTAAAATCAATTCGGACTAATGGGTTCGGTTTGGGTTGGATTATTTTTTTAGGACCGGCAAAGTACCGAGTCGGTCCGGGTCCAGACCCGTTCAGACCTGCTAGACCCAGAACTGACCCATACAAATAAAAAATATATATTTTATTTTTAATAATAAATATATATAATATTTTAAATATTTTTATATATATTTAATAAGAAATATATAAAATATTTTTTACAATTATTTTTATTTATGAACTTGGGATTGAATTAATAAATTATTATGTTACAAATTGATTTTTAGTTTATATTTTTATTGTTTCAAAAATTGTTGGTGAACATTAAAAAAATAATATATAACATGAAATAAAAAAATATGAATTAATTTATTTTTTTTCCGAATCGAACCAGACCTGAAGCCCGGGTTTAGGTCGGTTCAGGGTCAGTCCAGAAGATTTTCTCGATCTGAATCGGTCCAACTTTAAAAAAAAAATCGGCTCTTCAGTCTTATCGGGTCGGTCCAGATCCGGATCCAACACCCTGCTCGCTCCTAGAAGAAATTGAGTTAATGGGCCCCACTTAAAAGTGAGAGATGTTGGTAGGAGCCCATCATTTCTGTCTAACTTTTTTTTTTTTTTTTTTTTTTTTTGCCAATAATCAATATTGCGATTGATACAGTTCCTCTGTTCCTAGTTTTGCTATTCTAGATTCACATTATTATTCCTTTCCTTTTTCTGATTTATAATATTATTACTTGGGAGTTGGGATCGAAGAAGATCTAACCAAACAGCATAATTAAATAATTATTTTGTTTTTAATCCACAATGATGTAATGTAATGTGTTATGTCTCATTTTGTCGGTAAATAGAAAGAAATTTAGATATTAAATCACTACTGAATTGAACTTGAAATAAAAATGCCCAAATCTTAAACAAGTAAAGACATCAATTATTTTTTTTTAAAATTAATATTAATTAGGATATATAAAAATATAATGAATTTTAATAATCAATTTGATTATGAGACATAAAATATGAAAATTTCATGTTTACATGTAGAAAGAAAGGTTGGAAGTTAGGAATAAAAAGATCATTAGAATTTTCAACAAGAGTGGTCTCTATATTTTAACTACTTTCTATTCAAACAAATAAAAGGCAAAAGCAGTGTACAGAAAATAATTCTGACAGCAAAAACGAATGAAGAATTATTAGAAGTGCATTTTTAAGGCACATAATATCTTTACAACACTACTCAACCCTTGGACCAGTTTATGCATCACCACACTTACCACTCATTTCAAATATATCAAAATCAACTACAGCCGAGTAAATTACATTCTATATGATATCTATATATGCACCTTATTACAGGAGGCCGGTGTTCCCGAATGGGTTGGTAGTCGGATGGTGAGCGGCAGTAGCAGGAGGTATAGGCGCAGCTGGAAATGCTCCAAATCCTGTATCATCGAAAGGGTTCTGGGGGCTAATCATTGAATGGTGTTGCTGCTGTTGTTGAAACGTGAAAGGGTTGATTTGATGTTGCGCCACGCCATTGCTGCCTATTGGAATTGGAGTCGTGCCATTGTTGGAAACAGCAAATGGGTCACTCAGTTCAAAGTGTTTGGGAGCAGGAGCACGACGAGCATGGTTAATATATGATCTCATGAAATCCATTGAACAACAAAGCTTGCAATGAATTTTAAAGGCATGCACTATGCTTGCAGCCTCAGGAACAGTGAGCTCATGACGAACCATATTAGTACCATCTGTGTATGTGATTAATGGTCTGAAATGCATCCCAGCTGGTAAAGGAGGACATTGGAACCTCCATCTTACACGAACCTACAAGTACCACTTCATATATAATAATAGAAAAGGATAAAGGAGAAAAGGAAAAACCAACTCAAGACCAAGACCAAGATTTTCAGCCTAGGCTTAGCAATCATCCTAAGATTTAGACAAATGCAACTTTCACGATTAGGCCAACTCATTGCTGATGATCAGAACACATAATAAAAGAAAAAAAACAAAGTCACCTTAACTCTCAGAATACATCAAGAATTTTGAGCATACAGGTCATGCTTAGTAGTCTATCTAAAAGTTTTTCAACTTTAAAGATTAAGCCAATTAATGATGCTAATGATTAGAACACTATAAAAGAAAAGAAAAGAAAATTCACGAAAATTGCATCCATATTACGGATTAGGCCAACTGAATGATGATGATCATAGCATAACAAAATACTCAGAATCCATAAAGGATGTCAGCCTATAAGAAGCATTTTCACACTTAGCAGTTGTCCCATGATTTGAATGATTTCAATTATTCATGCCATACCTGAGCAGGAAAGTATGATCCAGCAGACTGATCCGCGTGGTTTGGCCATGCAACAGGATCTAGATTAATACCTCCATTGCTTGCTGCCTGCAAGATTATCATGATCGATGTGACACAATATGCTATTGTATATCCAGTTTCTTAACATATAGTATAAGCTAATCAGTATCTTTGACTTTCCTATTTCGTTTGAACAAATTTTTAGAAGAAAAATGTAATGAAATTCACTCAGCAGACCTACCTCAAAGATTCCATGCAGGAGGCAAGTGGAATGGTCATAAAGAAAGAGAGTAAAGCCCGGCCTTATACTACTAACAGAGTTTATGTAAGGAGGTGCCAGGCCTGCAATAATTTCAGATATGCCCAAGATTCATCAAAATCTATGCAAATATTAACTTCTATTTCAACTTATTCCTCACAAAAGAATGCTACATATCATTTTTAGCGGCAGCGCACCATCATCACCATAATCATCACTAATCAAAACTCTTAAAGTAAAAAACAAAACAAAAATATCATTAACATCGCACGCAAGATTAAATCATTTCTTCGTCCTAAAACCCCAATTACTACCTTCAGTTTTCTAATTCCATGAAATGATGAAAGCTTTACAGCTAAACCACGAAATGCGTGATGGGTTTTCAGTGAAAAATCAAGAAGAAATAGTTGCCATGGAGTATAACATTAAACAAGAAAGAGAAAAGTCTATGTGCTGTACCAAATATCCCTCGGTCGAAGCATTCTTGCCGGGTATGTGCAGTGCATTCGAAAACAAAGCCGCCGAGTCCATCAATAATTAGCGGCAAGTGTTCCGGTACCTGCGGCGGCCGGGGCGGCAGGGGTGGCCGGGGCGTCAGGCGTGGCCGGGGCGTCCGGGGCGGCAGTGACGGAAGGCGCGGCCGGGGCGGCAGGGGCGGTGTCAGTTCCATCGCTTCTACAGTTCTCTTCCTCTAAGGCTCAACCTCCACTATATAATATAATCATGCTTCAAAATACAGTTGTTATTTTTGTTATTGGAATACTACAAAATACTGTTCTGTTATTTCAATAAAATCATATTTTATTCTGAATCGCAGGGACGGCCCTGAGGGAACGGCGGGCGCGACGTGGTGACACAGTGATCGTAGGCGTGGTGGTTCTGTAGGCGGCAGCAGCGGCGATGCTACGTTGGACTCGCTGCCCACGATGGCGACCCGTCATGTTGCAGAAGGCGTAGGGAACGACAGCGTGTGATGCTACGCTCGTCGTAGCAACTACCATCGAGAGAAAGGGAGAGAATTTTGTGTACAAAATTTAGGACTTTTAACCCTGAATTTCTTGCTCGATTGAAGAGGGTAGAAGATCTTAGTGGACTCTGGGGTTTAATAACATATGATTTTATAATTAATTAAATTCGTATTCATTATAATTTTATAATTAATTAAATTTGAACTTCGATTTATTTAATTAATAGGAATAAGTAAATGATTTAGTTCGATTAATTAATAATTAATAGAAAATTAATTATTAAATTAAATATTTTAATTTTAATGATTAATAATTAATTAAATGTTGTTGATTATTAAACTTGTTTAACCTCAATTGATAATAACTAATTGGGATTATTATTATTTAGATTTTTTAAAATTATTAATGATAATCTAAATTTATTTAAATTCAGACATGAACATTTCTTAATAATCTCTAATTATAAAAATTTCAATATAATGTATTATTCTTATATCGAATTTAATTATTTCAATTATATAAATTATGAGCTGATTATTTATCGAATCATTAAACGTTTATTCCCTTTGAACGAAGTTATGGTTTTCAAAGAAAACCTTAAATTTCAATATGATTTAGCATAATATATATAAAATCATAGAAAGTATGAAATCATTATGTCTCGAGTTAATAGAGATATTCTAATAACTCGGACGATTCTAAATGCAACTCGTTAGATGAAGGTCCATTGAGGGAATGACAGCTTACATGAATCGTCAAATAATACTAGTGTCTCATGTGAGTTTACTATATAACATATACTTTTGTTGTAATAAAACATGTTCAAAGAAAATGTGAAATGATTGTGATGCATAAAATAATTTGTGCTTTTTGTATGATTCCTATCTATTTTGAATCATGTTTGTGAATTGGTCAACTTGTAAATAACGATCAGATCTTGAGCCATGTGTTGGTCGAGGTTAGTGTACACATGAGAATTGTGATTATGAGTCATTATGGATCGGTCCACGTAGGGCTTTGTGTTGACCGATCTATTGTTCACCAACGTTGTTACCATGTTTAACATTTGGGAAAACGGAAACATTGTTCACAATGTTGTTATTATTGATTATGTTTGGGAAGCGCGAACATTGTTCACCAACATGAGTTACATATATGGATGAGACAAATGGAAAAGTGAGTGCTTACTAGGGGTGTCACGGTACGGTATACCTTACTAAAATCGTCATACCTTATACCTTACCTTTACCTTTGGTATGGAAAATTTCATACCATTACCTTACCATAATTTTCGGTATACCTTAGTTCGGTATACCTTACTTTCGGTATGACATTTTTACATACCTATACCTTACCTTATTTTCGGTATACCTTACCTTACTTCGGTATACCTTTCTTTGGCGGTATACTAAAAATTTATTTATTTAAAATATGTGCATATATAAAACTTAATGAACGACACCTTAAATAACATTAAAAATATAAAAAAATACAAAGTATTATTTTATAATAACATAATTTTCGAGATTAATCACTAATATCATATAATTAATTACTAAAAGATTAACTAATTATATTATTATATTGTTATATATGTACTAGATTTAAATATATGAATCATTTTCTTATTAATTGGTCATATATGCGTGATATATTATACTAACAAATTAAGTTATTTTCATTAATTATATATTACAATTTATATTATATTTAAAATTAAATAGACATAGTTATATTATCATATAAAATAATTTATTTTTATTTTATTATAATTATTTAGATTGATGTGTTAGTTTTAAAAAATAATTTAGTAAAATTATATCACAACTATTTAGTTATGTAACAAAAAATTATGTCTTATTCAATGTTTTCAATTATCAACAAAATCACGTATTTTGTAATTTGTCACTAATATTTATTAACTATAATTTATAAATAATTATTTTGTTATGATTAAAATTGAATATATATGTACATATAATTTTATATACACAAAAACAACAATATATATCATTTTTTTCCATTATATACTACGGTACGGTATATGACGGTATACCTCGGTATTTGAAAAACTTATACCTTTACCTTACCGAAAAGTTCGGTACGGTATCATACCTTGCCAAAAATTCCGGTATACCTTATATTCGGTATTTTGCGGTATTTTTCGATATGGTATGCACGGTATACCGTTTTTTTGGTAAATTTTGACAGCCCTAGTGCTTACTACAACTTTAGGTAAAATCAAATGAATGTTTAGTATTCACATTGTTATTTCAAGATACTTGTGTTATATTGTGATAATGCATGGACAATAACTATTTATTTTCGGCATAACCCATATAGTACATGAAGTACTCAACATTGCTTGTATTTCCAAACACTTCCGCTTTTGATATATATATATATATATATATATCTTTATATATATATCAAGGATTTTTTATTTTTAGTTGCAAACTATTTATTATTATTGTATTCCTTAAGTGATCTAGATTTATAATCTAGAACCTTTATAACATATTTCGATACTTGAATTTCGTATTTCATGCTTTGAACCTTCGCTAAACATCTATCAGCATGATCTTTCATTTAAGCATTCGTGCTATTAACTCTCATTCTTATCTATTACACAGTTGTTCCTGAAATATTTCTCTCTTAATAATTTTTTATTTCACCATCAAGTCACGCTTCATTGATTCGTCCTTTGGGAAAACGGGATTGTGACATTTATCAACTTCAATTTAAATTTTAATAGAAATTTTGCAAATATTTCAAATATATATATATATATATATTGAATGAAAGATCACGATAAGAGCTTAAGTTTGATGTATGATATATAAAAAAAATTAACATGAAAAGTTAAGATCATTTAAAAGTTTAAATGAAAATATATACATATATGAAGTATATGTATACATTACAGTCACTTGCCTATCTGCGGCTCCTACAATTTACTATGTCTACAACTAATGAGGGAAACTACATACACGTACAATAAGCATATGAATCAATATAAATTTCATTTTTATTAATTTATATAAGATAAAATATTAAATTATATTACAATCAATAAACTTTAATTGGAAAGTAAAAATAATAAAATAAGAAAAAATAAAATTTCTAGTAAAATATTATATTACACGTCAAGTCGTGTCCGCTACGATAAGGGAGCATTTATGATATATACATATATAATCATATTTATTAAATATATGAACTATACTATTTTTTTTATTTCTCTTTTCTACACATGGGTAGTGATTATTTTTAGTTTTTTCATTAATATTAACAAAAAATTTAGAAATTGTAATTTTATTAATTTTACCAAATACTTAACGGTCTGATCTATATGTCTATTTCAACCTTCGTTCTTAAAATATTCCTTAATTGAATCCAGATAATAAAAAATTATAAATAATAATTCATGTAGTTGTAATTTATTTACATAATTATGCCTCCTAAAATGTCTAATCCAAAAAATAAAATAAAAAGGTGTTCAGAAATAATCTTAAATCTTTAATATTTACTCTAAATGATAATCCAAAATATAATTAACGTATATAATCTATAAAATAGTGAAATATAACCCCAAGTATTTACAATATTTGTAATATATATATATATATATGGAGTGGTTCAAGTATAAAGTGAAATTAAAGTAGGAAATAGGAAATAATCACAGCCATTGATTTGGATGATCGGACGCATATGATTCAATTTTAAAATCATAAAAAGACAGTGCATTCCATCTCTTTGAACGATGCACGAAGGATATTTTAGTAATTTCAAAAAATGGCTTCACGTGATATTGGCGAAGAATTAGACGAGAGCGGCAACTGCCATTTGCGAGAACTTGACGACGTCGCCTTCTGCGAGTAGGAGGGGAGAATTAGGGATTTAGCAGTGGAGGCGTACGAAATCCGAAGTAGAACGAATAGAGTAAGCAATCTCGGAGGGAGGGACGGGGCGGCCACGGCTGAGCAAGAGGCCGAGCACATGCCAGGCGGCGAATGAGTAATGCGACGGAGACTCCATGAGTAGTTCAGATGCAGATGTTGGTTTGGGATTAATAGAATTATTAGGAGAGAGTTTAGAGAAAGAAGAGAGGCGGAAATAAATGATTTGGGGCCAAATTGAAATGGAAATAACACGCATTGTTGCATTGATAATTATCTATGTCGTTGTGCGTGTTGGTGAGACCAATCTCCGATGGTAGCGGCTTGGGAAAATCTGATTTGGGAGCATGGGCAGTAGATCCATTAGTGGATGAGTAATGCATAATTGTAGCCTGGTTCAATGCATATTGTTCAATTCCATAATGCAACAATGATAATATACCAACAATGAAACAAAATAATTATCAATGCAACAATGTAACTGAATTAATGCAAAACTATATACTGGTTCAATGCAAATTGTTCATTTCCGTAATGCAACAATGATAATATACCAATAATGCAACAAACATAACTATCAATGCAACAATGTAACTGAAGTAATGCACAACTATATACTGGTTCAATGCACATTGTCCAATTTCGTAATGCAACAATGTAACTGAATCTCCTCTAATTGATGAATATGTGTTAAATTTGTGTTAAATTCGTAAATACATGTTAAATTCGTAGTAAATTCACGTATCTCATAAATATGGTAACCGACGGTTATGGTATAATTTCCTTAAAAATCTCACGTAATGTACTATTATGAAAACAAAGCCATTTTTAAAATTACTAAAATATCCTTCGTGCATCGTTCAAAGCGATGGAATGCACCGCCTTTTTAAGTAGATCAGATTTAATCATATCCGTCCGATCATCCAAATCAATGGCTGAGATTATTTCCTATTTCCTACTTTAAAATCCTTTTGTGTATGATCTATATCCTATATATATATATAGGGGATGATTATAATGAAAATAGATATGCTTGTGTTAATTAAAAATACGTCTAAACCATCCATATTTTTCATCAAATGGATATAATGAAACTATATCTTAATCAATAAATCCTAGTAAAAAAAAAACCAAATTCCCTGTTTTTAAGGATAAGATATTTTAAATAAGATATATACCAAAGTTATCTTTTAATCTGCATCATTGATCTAAATAATTCAACAGTCAAGATTTATTTTTAGTTAACTCATACAGAGCCATTTTTATTTGATTTCTTCCCTATATATATATATATAGACACACTCTCTTATACTATATATAAAACATGAACCCAAAATCAGAATTCAATTTGAATGACAGATTTTGTAAATGAATTCAAATCAATAGTTTCCTACATATTTTGACAAATAACTATTTACTTTTTCTCATAAGTAAAACTTATATTATTCTTCAATTTTTTTTTAAAAATTTCGTTCATAAAAATATATAGAATATGCATCTTCTATTAAAGATCGCGACAAGATCTTTAACATGACATATGACATTTAAAAAAAATCTATTTCATATACAAATTTATCACCATTTAAAATATTTAAAAAATTGTATACAAATATATGTATATACATCTAATTTTTATATATAATTGTCATAATGGGTCTGACCCGACCTATCTGCTCAGGGTAGTCGTGGTTTGGGTCGGCTTGGATTTCAAAACTTGAGGTCCGAATATAATTGATCTTGAAAAATTCATCAATTTTTTTTGGTCTCTTTTAAAAAAATACCCAATTCTATAGGATGATAAGTTTTATAAAAGTGGGTAGAATGAATATAGTTTTAAAACTATATTCATTCTACCCACTTTTATAAAACTTATCATCCTATACCCATTGTCACGCCCCCAAATCCCGAAGGACAGTTCAATTGGGGCGTGACTGCAGGGTGTGATAAAAGCAACTAGAACAAAAGGAATAATTTTGGAAGACAACCAAACCTGAACCGAAACTTGAAGTTACATGAGTAAAAATACTTCAATGTAATTAAATAGGCAAAATAGTTCAGTTATTTAACCAAGATCCAACGAGTTCCAGGTACCACCCCGAAGGGTCAAAGAGAAACATAATTGTTATACGAACTAAAATACTATTTTTAAAAGCTCTGGTTCATGAAGTCAAGATATGAACATTAAACACTATCAATGAGTGTTGCAGCGGAAGACTTAAATTGGAAACACATATATGAAGATATGTGTTCGTACTCTGAATAAAACATCTGACAGCCAAGCAACTCTTCTCAGCACCGCCGCCAAAGCCACCTGTCTCAACCTGCAAGTTTTTGGAAACACAAGCAGGGCTGAGTATTGGAATACTCAGTGGGTTATGCCGAAAACCGTCATAATTATCTTTTTGTCATGCATCACAGTATAACACAAGGGTTTTCCGTGAAATAACTTGTGTATACTAAACATTCATTTTTCCTTTCATAAACTTGGTACGGTACCGTTTTCTTTCCTTTCTGTATTATCCATATCTGTAAGTACGCTGGGGAAGGTGGCCACCTTCCGCAAACGCATCCCTTCACCGGAACTGGCCCAACGGGCTCACAGTCCACGGCTTCTGTGTACACTAACCTTGACCAACACATGGCTCAAGATCCGATCGATTACATACGTTGACCACTCAGATGGTTCAACACAGATATGAGTCACACATAAAACACAAATAATTTTATGCATGACAATCATTCATTCAACTTGCACTTTGATAATTATGCTTTAATACAGCAAAAATTATAGTTTGTAGTAAAACCCACCTGATTTTCAAGTGGTTGAGTTTCTACTTCTTTACTTTCTCGTTCCTCGGTCTCCTCCTCGCGCTTGACCTTCAGGTAACAAGTTATCTTATAAAAAGATTCGAGTCTTAAAGGAAATAACTTCTATTCCTAGCTCGAATTCACTATCTTTTATTTTAGTCTTTTAGGGTTTCAACACCGTTTCTCGACTCTTAAGTCTCGGCTTAAAGGATTCTTGGAAAACCCTAATTCATTTACTTATAATGTACGTCTTAAAAAGAGTACTAACATGGAGAGAAATTACGAGGTTTGAAACATAATGCGGTCGAAAAATCGACATGACCTCTACGTTCATTCAACTTATCCCTCGTTTAATCAAAACGAGTAAACCAACTAATACACATCAACATTGCCCCATTCAACTCTCTCTCGAGTGAGGACTCCGTTCCTCCAATCGAACTTATCCCAACTCAATCTCAAATCGTAACAACAACAACAAATCAACATTTCAAACATTCAACATTTCCACCTTTCAAACATTTCCACTTGCGTAGTCCGAGTTAAACTCAATTTTGAACGTTCAAAAGTATTTCAAAAATTCTAAATTTCGAGATATAAGTTCAATACATTTAAAGGAACAACTTTCATTTAGGAAATATTTTCAAAATCATTGCAGAAAAATTCATAAAAATTCGGGAATCAATCCCCTGTTTCACGTTTGAAATACAACGTTGAAAACTGGGCAGTCTAGGTTCGTATTGCTTTTGGGCACTCAAAAGTGCTCCGATAAATTTGAAATTTCACCGGTAAATTCTAAACACACTAATGAACAACTTTCATGAAGGAATCATCTTCAAATTCGAAATAAAAAAGTTCAAAAAAAATCGGCCAAAAACTGCCCTGTTTTTCCCGTTTCGATTTGTTCGTCGACAAACACGTCTCTACTTTCGATTATCATGCTCTTATGGATTCATAACACAATTAAAACACCTTTTCTATCAAGAACACATCAACTTCATCAAGAACACTCCAAAACCGAAAATGGCAAGAACAAAAGCATGGTTCGATCGTAAATTTTATTCGATTTCTATGTTCTCTAACATCATACGAACATAATTAACAAGGCTTGATAAAAATCGAACGATTCCTATCCATAACTTAGAGAGGGCTGTCGAATTTTGGGGTGAAAAAGAGGTGGGGGAAATCTCAAATTTTAAACCATAAAAAGGAAGCTTAGATCGATACCTTTCACAATCCGAAGACGGTTTACGAATCGGAGCTCGTTTGATACTTCAACTTTCGATTTCTTCCTCCCCAATGGAGGTTCCCTCTTCTCCCTCAATTCTCTCTCCACTCTCACGTAAATCACAAAGAAGAAATGAAGAAGAAAGGCGGTGAAGTGTTCCCCAATGGTTGGTAGAGAAAAAGTAATAAAACTAGATATTTCATTAAGCGCGTATTATTAGTCCGGGTTCTCGACTTCTCGATACAAAAATAGTCTCGGAAAAATCAAAAAAAAAATCATGGCTATCTTAGAAAAATATCCCGGACTTAACTTTAAAAGATAATTAAAATTATCTCGTCTCGTTCAAAAACGATGAATAGTGATTTCTCGATAAATACATCATTCTTCTGAAAGTCGTAATTATAAATTTTTCACCTTATCTCCGTATCATAAAATATGTGAATGGAAAAACAGACGCTGCTTCGATACGAGTTCTTGAACTTAAATATGACGATAACGTCAAACCGAATTTTCTCGATTTCTTTCTCGATTTCAGAAATTTCTGAAATGATTTTTTAACTCACATTAGGAGTTCTATTCTTTAATACGAGTCTTTAAACTTTCAATGGATCTTGAATCCCTCGTTTATTCATAAATTTTTGTTTTATTCGGGTTTTTAATTATCGGGGTATTACACCCATTTTGTTGCAATAAGTTAATTATACCCTTAAGCATATTTTTTTTTAGAATTAATAAAACAAAACTATATTTTCTCTTTTCTCTCATCTCTTTGTCAATGTATATACACAATTGTGTAATCCAACGAAATATTCACCACTAAATATGAAAGTGTATCAACCACTCTATACTATAAACTGCGGAAGCTAATGTAGAAGACACGAGATATTTTTGCGTAGGTTATATAAATTAATAACCTACACGGAATTCTTATGGCAAAAAACAAGTACCAAAACAAGTGTTGAGTTGTTACATTGTGTAACAAGACTATAACACAACACTATCACCAAAACTACTAAACGTACGCTCTTAAGAACTAATAATCGTACAGTATGAAAACTATGAAAATATACTATGAAAAACGTCTATCTAATGAAAGATGTTTTCTTGTATTTATAGTTAGACTTGACAAGCCTGAAGCCATGATTATAGCAACGGCCCACTAGTTCCACATTATGGCATGTCTTTGTCATGTACGCACGTCATCCTGGAATTGTGGAACAACTTGTCTCAAGATTTTGTGGAACAGAATTCCACTAACACAAGAATCTCAACTGCACAGTTTTGACTTAGTCTTCATCTTCCACACGTGTGCTACTCCATCTCATCTGAGTTAGCATTCCATTTGGATGCTGAGTTGGGCATTGCGTCACTTTTCATGTCAGACTAAACTGGAGTCCTAGTCAGCACTCCTGTGAAGAAAGCAAAAACACATGCGTTAGGTTAACATGCGAATATAACACTTAATAAAAACTAAACCTAACAAACTCCCCCTTTTGTGCGCCTTCTTCACAAAACCCATTCTATAGCTTTCTGGGAGTACTCCCCCTATTTCCATGCCTGCAAAACAATTTAAACAGCACAACACAACATATACAGGTAGCAGAAAAACATTTATACGAGCAAGGCAGGATAAACAATATCACATCATAGGCAGCAACATTCATGTCATTCCAAAAATAAATGGTCAGTGCTGACAAGAGGTATCAATCCAAAAAACATCCCAAAATAAAAACATAAAAAGCAGAATAGTAAAAATTGTTTTTGGTGCCCCATCATCACAAAATATTAAAATTGTTTTTGTTCATGACCACACATGGTCAATTTCATTAACACATTCACTCAGCTTCCTGATAGAGTGAAGACGAAGAACGTAAGAACCAAAACGATAACTGTGATTAATCTCCTCAAAAGAGGCCCTACGGCAAGCCGTCCCAAGTTCCAAAAGACCTTTGATGATCCTCAACTACAAGAGAAACTCTATTTAAATACTAAAACCCTAACTGACTCCAAAAGCCCATGCATGAACGGGCTGACCCAACATAATTAAAATAATAATTATTCCAACTCATAACAACAGGAAATAATAATACTAATAAACGGGATTAGTAATCAGCCACCGCCCTTTTTCCGCGAGCATACACCATCCAAGGACGCGCTCTATCACTTCCTCTGCATCAGCCACCTCCTCATCCTCCTCAGCCTGGTCTTCTTCATTCTCCATTGTCCCCCCTGCCTTAGCTCCAGAGCTTCCTGCTGCCAGCACGAGTTCTCCCCCTTTTTGGGAAGATAGGCACGCCTGAAGAGCGGGATGAATAGTAGCAAGAATGTCCAAAGCAGACAACAATTGTTGGAAGACCTGCTGGGGGATCATCACACTAGGAGAGGCTTGGTCAGGATTCCTCCATGGTAGATCAGCATTCTTCCCTTTGTTGAAGAGGAGGTTGTGTATAGCATAATCAGGGACAGGTAAGGCCTCCTTGCTCCGTGATATCTCTGGGAAGCCTTGTTTTTCGAGAACCCTGCATATTAAGGATGGGATAGAAAGGGTGCTTAGCTGAGCTTTCACTTCTAGATTAGCCAGTTGATCAAAGATTATACGGCCAAGGTTAAAGGGCTTGTTGAGGCCAATAAGATACAGCAGAACACCATGTTGTTTTGTGAGCACGATAACATTTGAGGACACTATCCAGTTGAAGGTCATGACCTTGTGGAGGACATATTATAGATGGGAGAGATTGGACGCCTTCATAGGCTGGACCCACCGAGCCCGCTTGCCTCCAGTGATAACCTTGGAGACGTCATCCAAGTTTCTCACCATGTCGCCCTCAACATTTGGCATTCCAAACGCAACATTGATGGCCTTAGCAGAGAAGTCGAACATAGCATTATAGAAGTAGACTTTGCCGTACTTGCAAGAAGCACGATCCCCAAACGACCAGTGGAGATTGCAGTAGAAATGGTGAACTATGGTTTTGACATAAGGCGGGAGCTGATAGACTGTACTTAAGAGACACCAAGTCTTGAAGAACTCAAGGAGATTATTGTCTTTGAAGGTAACTTTGTTGACTGACCGTTCACAGACGCATGGGGCATTGTGAAGGCGTTTCCATTTCAAAGCTGCAGCCTCGTCGTAAAAGTTGATGTTAACGACATTGTCTGGATGAAGAGGAAGATCAGTTGCCTCGGACTGATCCACCAGACGAACGTCTTTGAGAGCGGTAGCGGCATCAGGCAGCAGGGGATGTTTGCCTTCCTTGACAGTGGTACGCTTGGCAAGGGCGTCAGTATCATCGACGGGCTCATCCGTAGCGGCAGAAGAGTCGGGCTCTTGTTTCACGACAACTGTCTCGAGGCGGGCACGCTTAGGAGCGGATGAGACCTCTTCATCACTTTCATCTTGAACCAAGACAGTAGGGATGAGATTCGTGGTGTTCCTGGACTTGACAGTGTGGCTGGACAATCGAGAACCCCGGGTGAACGGTTTCCGCAGAAGCGCATGAGATTTGGACAGGCCGGACGTAGTAGGTCTTGCTTTCGCCGTGTCATCAAGAGCAAGGGGTGGAGCGACAGTAAAATCAACAATAGGAGTAGTCGGAGTGACAGCCACGGTGGGAGCTTCACCGCCCGTGGATGTGGGTGGAACTGGTATGGCGTCTTGCACGAATGGAACTAGTAGGGCCTCTAGTACTGGAACTGGTGTAACCTCTATGACTGGTGGAGCGGGAGAGACACCTGTTACCGGAGGAATGAGAGTGGACTCTGGTACTGTAGGAGGTGGAGCAGGTGTTTGAAGTTCCTGGAGCACTTGTGGATTCGCTGCAATAAGAGCTTTCAACAACGCAGTGAAATCAATGGGGTTAGGGTTAGCCATGAGAGCAGCGAGCACTACACAGAGAGAAAGAAAACAAGAAAAACGATTGTGAGGACTGGAGTGTGAGAATGAGATGAAAGAGAGATGGAGACTTAGTGGATGTTTAAGTCGAGGAGACAGAAGGCAGATACGATCACCATATCAGTATTGGGATATGAAAGGATAGGAGAGAGAGTGAGGAGGGAAGCGGTTTCTTTAGGTTATCGTGTGATGAATGGCAATTGGTGCAGGAATATCATTAGGAGGGGAGAGAAAAAGCTGGTGACAGTTCAAATGCAGGGAAAGCAATCATTTTTCCCGCCCTGACACACCCAGAACACGCAACCTGACAGTTATAACCCATTAACAAGAAAGATGAAGCGACAATTGAGGGATACAGGATTATGCAAGTACGTCAACCCTATGTTGCTGACAGAAATGTTCAGAGAACATTGTATAAAGACAATTTTGATTAAAAACAAGTCTATCTTGCCTTGTTGTGCCAGCATCTCCGCAACATCAGCCTGGTGTATGTTACAATAAAATAGGGGCAGAACTACAAGAATCCAAGAGTTAGTGAACGTAGAGTGCATCGTCGCAGCGAACGCCGTGCCCCTAGTCTTTCACCTTTGAAAGCAGTCGCAGTTGCAATCCTTTGGTAAGGTAGCATCGTCGCAGCGAACGTCGTGGCCACCAATCTACTTGGGTTGTTTACCAAACAGTTACATAAACATATAGTAAGAAAATACCAGGCTTCTGTACGAAGAACATATTAGTTAAATGTTATACCGACAAGTTAGACAACAACAGCTACACCAGATAAAATAAAAATAAGAGAAGGGTGTAGCAAACTAACACAGTTTTAGTGATAAAAATAGAGACCAAGAGATTTCCGTAAGTACACGAACCTCTCATGATCCAAAGGTTTTATAAAAATCTCAGCAACTTGGTTTTCGGTTTTCACATAATCAAGCTTGATCACCTCTTGTTCCACTAAATCCCAAATGAAATGGTGTCTTAGGTCAATATTCTTTGTCCTTGAGTGTTGAACAGAGTTTTTGGAAATGTTTATGGCACTCATATTGTCACAGTACACAACAAGGTCATTACTCTCTAGACCATAATCACTTAACATTTGTTTAAGCCACAACAATTGCGTACAACAGGATGCTGTGGCAACATACTCGGATTCAGCAGTGGATATGCTAACACAGTTTTGTTTACGACTATGCCAAGACACAATGTTATTCCCTAGATAAAAACAGCCACCACTCGTACTCTTCCTGTCATCTATATCTCCAGCCCAATCAAAATCGCTAAATCCAACTAAACTCATGTTCATATCTTTAGCAAAGAAGATTCCTAAATCTAATGTTCCGAAAACATTCCTGATGATCCTCTTAACAACTTTAAGATGGGATACCTTGGATCTAGCTTGGTATCTAGCACATACACAAACACTGAACAAGAGATCTGAGCGAGTAGATGTTAGGTACAGTAGACTCCCTATCATTAATCTGTAGAGTGTTTGGTCAACATCCTCTCCAGCATCATCTTTTGTCAACTTGTCAGTAGATCCCATGGGAGTCCTCATGTGTTTGGCTCCTTTTAGGTTAAAACGCTTTTATCATCTCACTGACACACTTGCTTTGAGAGATAAAGATTCCAGCTTTTCCTTGCTTAACTTGAAGTCTAAGGAAGTATGTGAGTTCTCCTACCATACTCATCTCGAACTTCTTAGACATTGCACCTGAAAAATTATTGAGCATGTTACATGAGGTGGAACGAACAATCATATCATCAATATAGATTTGAGTAATGAGGATGTGTTGATCTTCCCTTTTAATAAACAGTGTTTAGTCAGCACTGCCTCTAACAAATCCGTACTTGAGAAATAAGTTCGTGAGATGTCCATACCAAACACGTGGTGCTTGCTTTATTCCATACAAGGCCTTCTTCAGTCGAAAGACATGATTATGTTTGTGTGGATCCTCAAAACCTTTTAGTTGTTCAACATAAACTTCCTCCTTAAGTTCACCGTTGATGAATGCTACCTTCACATCCATCTGATATAGATTGATGTTGAGATAACACGCTACAGCAAGCAACAATCGAATGGACTCAATTCTTGCTACTGAGCAAATGTGTCATCAAAGTCCATTCCTTCGACTTGAGTATACCTTTGAGCCACCAGTCGTGCTTTGTTCCGTACAATTGTTCCCTTCTCATCAGATTTGTTCTTAAAAATCCACTTTGTGCCGATAACATTTCTGTTGGCTGGTCTGGGAACAAGGTACCAAACATCATTATGAACAAACTGATATAGTTCTTCATGCATCGCATTTATCTAGAACTCATCGGTCAATGCTTCCTTGACATTTTTTGGCTCAAACTTAGAGATAAAACGTGTTACGCCATCAATTGTGGGGCACACAGAGTACTTGCATACCATTTCCCTATAGTTTACCGACTGTTTATGTCTAGTCTGAACACCATCCTCAACATTCCCTATTACTTGAGACAATGGATGGTTTTCACTGATTCTTCCTGGAGGATATCTTCAGTGATCATCCACTTGAGGGGTCCTCTTCAGACTCTTGTTCAGTTCCCTGTTGTACAACACCAGTGTCCACATTTATAGTTGTTGAGATTTCAGTTGGAGCCGTTTGATTTTCAACCTAAGGTAGTATGACTCCCCCTTGATATATGTTGTCGTCTGCTTCCACCTGTTTATCCACGTCTCCTGCATCATCAAAGACAACATTAACAGATTCTTGAATTGTCTTTATGCGGAGATTAAACACCATGTATGCTGTGCTATTTGTTGAGTACCCAACAAATATTCCTTTATCACTTTTGTCATGAAATTTGGTTAGATACTTTCTATCGTTTAGAATAAAGCACATACACCCGAAAACACGAAAATGCTTTAGGTTAGATTTTCTTTCCTTAAGCATTTTGTATGGTGTTTTGAATGAGTCTGGTCGAATATTGACGCGATTGTTGATATAACATGCGGTGTTAACAGCTTCAGCCCAAAAGCGTTTCGCCATCTGCTTTGAGCTGAGTATAACCCTTGCCATCTTAATTAAGGTCCTGTTCTTGCATTTGACCACACCATTTTATTGTGGAGTTTTAGGTGCTGAAAACTCTTGATAGACTCCCTTCTTCTCACAAAATATTGTGAAGTGCGAATTCTCAAATTCGTGACCATGGTCAGATCTTATGCGAGATATTCTTGCATCAAATACGTTAGCAACACAGGAAAACATATTTCTAAACATTCCAAAGGTTTCAGATTCCTCTCGCAAGAAAAAACTCCAAGTGAAACGAGAGAAATCATCTACAACTACCAGCACATACCTTTTCCCACCGATGCTTTCAACCTCCATTGGTCCTACAAGATCCATATGAAGGAGTTCAAAGCACCGAGTAGTCCCAAAGTGTTATTGTCGATGTTGTATAGCTGGATGTGAAGCATGTACTTGTTTCCCTCTCTGACAATCTTCACACACGATCTGGTCTGCCTTTCCAAGTTTGGGTAGACCTCGTACTGCTTCCATCTTGATCAACCTGCCAAGGTTTCTAAAGTTAGTATGTCCTAGGCGTTTATACCAGAGTATAACATCGTCAACTTGTGTTCTGTTGCATTTCAGATTGTCCGTCATATAACAATTCTCTAACGACCTCTGACCTTTCATAATACACAAGTTTCTGTTATTGTAGACTTCACATGCATCATTTGTAAACTTAACAAGTAGGTCATCATCACATAATTGATTTATGCTGATCAAATTTGCCATAAGTCCTTGAAAATGATAAACATTTGTTAAGGCAGGTAAACCAGGAACACTTAACAAGCCTTTCCCTATAATTTTGCCTTTGGAGCCTCGACCAAAAGAAACATTTCCTCCATCGTAGGATTCATAATCAGATAGAAAGGCTTTGTTAACTGTCATGTGACGAGAACACCCACTATCAAAATACCAAGAACCTGAAATGTTAGTTTTCAAAGCTGTATAGACAACATTGCACTTAAGATCAACTTTCTTTACCCAAATCATCTTGGCTTGTTTACCATATTCTAACTGTTTAGGCAACATAGAGTATGGCATCTCGTCATTTTTCTTTTGATAACAGAAAGGTTTGATGTGACCATGTTTAAGGCAGTAGTGACATAGATAATTTCTTCTATGTCGTTTTCTTTTCTTACCTTTCTTGCCTTTCTTACCTGTCTGAGCAGCAGACTGACTTGTGGACAGAACATCGGATCTATCATTCTTTATTCCTCCCGTTGACATAGATGCATCGGATCTATCCAAGTCCTCTCTTACCTGGATTTGAGCTGTCGATCAGCTCTGTCAGGGAGTATGTCCCAGTATTCCATTTGTGAATGGTTAACTGAGCCTCTTCAAGTTGAGTGTTAACCTTCATTAATTCCATCTCCCGTTGTGTGATCAACACCTCCTATATCGCCAGAGACTCCTTGAGTCTTATGTTTTCAGTTGTTGAGAGCTCAAGATCTCGAGCTTGTCGTTTCCACTTAGTCAGTAACTCATCATATATCCCTTCAGTTCTTGTATTACGGCGAACGTGTGGTCATCACATTCTTCGCCATACACAGAGTCTTGATCATCAATGCTTCCTGCCTCACCAATAGAAGCATTCAAACAGAACAATTTGTAATAATAGTCAAGGTCATACCTTCCTGAGATTAGTTCATTTTCAATGACGTCAGGATTGTTCTCCACTGTTGTCTTGGGGACTGTAGCGTGAAGAGCTATGTCGTCAAATGGTCTTTCATCGACATCTTCAAAGAACTCATGTTCATCATCATTTCAGGACACCCAATAGGACTTCCCTCGTTTCCGAAGTGTGTTAGCACACTGGTTTGCGTAGTGCCCAAATCCTTTACATTCGTGGCATTATACTCCATCAATTCGAGTGTAACTAAACTTGAACACTTTGTTGTGAGGTGTTCTCCTTGCGGGAGATTTCCGTTGGATGTTCTCGCCTGGTTGTGGAGATTGATAGAACTCCAAACAGGGAGTCTCTTGTTCCTTGGATTTCGCCTTGGACTTACCTCGATTAAAATCTCTCACCATCCGGTTGAACTTTCTTGTGATTAGGGCAACATGGTCTCCCTCATGTATCTCTTCCATTTCATCAGATTCACTTGACTCAGTGATGTCAGGTACTTTGCTACTTCAGGTCATGTCCGCAGTGACTGCTATCATTTTCTTTTTAGTAAACGTGCCTCTCGCCTCCAGGTTTATCTCATATGTTTTAAATGAGTTCATGAGAGCAGTGAAATCAAGTGCTGCCACTGATTTTGATGTTTCAATGGTTGTTACCTTCTTATCGAATCTAGGAGGTAGAGTGCGTAGTGCTTTGGACACAAGTACTTGGTTGCTTAAAGGTTCGCCAAAATCTTGACACTCAATGGCAATGTCAAGAATCCTCTTTGTGTAGCTGGAGATATCCTCATCTTCTTCCAACTTCATATTCTCAAATTTTGTGGTGAGAATATGCAGACGTGATTGTTTTATACTTGTGTCCCATTCACAGTGCCTTTGTAGGGCATCCCATGCATCTTTTGCACACGTACTTTTTTTGATCAGTTTGAACATATTCGTGTCAACTGATGCATATATTGCATTCAGTGCACGATCGTCAAACGTGGCAACATCAACTTGATCCCGTGCCCAGGTATTTTTTGGGATTGGCACATCTATGTGTTCGTCGGTAGCTTTTGGTGGTGACCACCCATTCTCCACGGACAACCATGCTCTTCAATCTATGGACTTGATGAGGGAGCGAGTGCGTGTCTTCCAGTAGGTGTAATTTGAGCCATCCAAGACTGGAGGTCGAAATACTCCAATATTGTTTGGATCCATCAAAATGTTGGAGTAGTGATACTGTCAGGACCACACTCAGTATGTCGAGTGATGGCTATGATACCACTTGAAAGTGTATCAACCACTCTATACTATAAACTGTGGAAGCTAATGTAAAAGACACGAGATATTTTTGCGTAGGATATATAAATTAATAACCTACATGGAAGCCTTATGGCAAAAAACAAGTACCAAAACAAGTGTTTAGTTGTTACAGTGTTTAACTAGACTATAACACAACACTATCACCAAAACTACTAAACGTACGCTCTTAAGAACTAAGAATCGTACAATATGAAAACTATGAAAAACGTCTATCTAATGAAAGATGTTTTCTTGTATTTATAGATAGACTTGACGGGCCTGGAGCCATGACTATAGCAACGGCCCACTAGTTCCACATTCTGGCATGTCTTTGTCATGTACGCACGTCATCCTGGAATTGTGGAACAACTTGTCTCCAGATTTTGTGGAACAAAATTCCACTACCACAAGAATCTCAACTGCACAGTTTTGACTTAGTCTTCATCTTCCACACGTGTGCTGCTCCATCTCATATGAGTCAGCATTCCATTTGGATGTTGAGCTGGGCACTGCGTCACTTTTCATGTCAGACTAAACTGGAGTCCTAGTCAGCACTCTTGTGAAGAAAGCAAAAACACATGTGTTAGGTTAACATGCGAATATAACACTTAATAAAAACTAAACCTAATTGATATTTTGCTTAAATATATATACTTTCGAATAATTGCAACCCAAATTTGTATGGTCGAGACCTAAACTTTAGAAGTATAGAGGACGTATAAATTTGCATTGTTATCCTTCTATCTTGTAAGAGACCAGTACGTGTTTGATGAGATTTGGAGGCCAAGATATTGTAGACACTTTGAAGAGTAGGAACTTATGTCATTTTATTAAGATCAACTTACATCAAGTGTTGATCAACATGACTCCAGAAAACTTGATGTTGAGTACTTACTCCATTATAGAGCTCGAGCAGCAAGAATGATTTTTCTTTAGCTTGTACCATATGATGTAAAATTACTTTGTATTTTTCAACTGAGATATTATCGACTTATAAAATATGTTGTGGATTATTGATGTTTTTATCTCATTAGTATTAAAAATCATGATTCTTCATGTTCATTTCATTAGTTTATCAATAATTGATGTCTTATATTTGTTAATAATAAATATCATTCTAATAATTTAATTGTATTTATCTATTGCATTGATTATGTGAATGTTTTAGTACATTTTATATTATACATGTCTACATGTGACTATAACATATCAATCTCGTGATACTTATGATATATCATACAACGGTTATCAGTCGCTTATACGTAAAAGGACTAATTAAAAATCTTTTATGAATAATATTGATATTTTTCGAAATAATATATAATGTATATACATGTATATTAACATATATTTAAATCAAATTAAAACATGTTATAAATAAATACACGACTAAGGTAAACGAAAAATACTTAACTGTGTACCCTAGAGCATTTTGACCAAGCACTTAACAGTACAACTGTGTACCCTAGAACATCTAACCATGTAGTTATTGTGATCTTGATTCTTGATGTTTGTTTCACTAATTTATCAATAATTTATGTCTTATATATGTTAATAATAAATATCAATGCTCATAATAAAATTATTTATATATTGCGTTGATTATGTGGATGTTTTAGTACAGTTTATCTTATACACGTCCACATGTGAATATAACATATTAATCTCGTTATACTAATGATGCATCACTCAACAATTATAAGTCGTTTACCCAAAAAATGACTAATTAAAAATCTTTTATGAACAATATTAATATTTTTCGCAACAATTTACAATATATATGCATAACATATATTTAAATCAAATTAAAAGATGTTTGGAATGAGTACATGGCTAGGATGCACGACAAACACTTAACCGTGTACCCCAAAACATTTTGACCTAGCACTTAACAGTACAACTGTGTACCCTAAAATATCTAATTATGTAGTTATTGTATCGAGGAAAAATCTTGATTCTTGATGTTCATTTCACTAATTTATCAATAATTTATGTCTTATATATGTTAATAATTAATACAATTCTTAGAATAAATTTATTTATCTATTGTGTTGATTATGTGGATGTTTTAGTACATTTTATCCTATACATGTCCACATGTGAATATAACATATCAATCTCAGTATACTAATGATGCATCACACAACAATTATAAATCCTTTATACTTAAAATGACTAATTAAAAATCTTTTATGAATAATATTAATATTTCTTCGGAACAATTTATAATATATATGCAATAACATATATTTAAATCAAATTAAAAGATGTTTAGAATGAATACATAACTTGGTTACACAACAAGAACTTAACCGTGTAACAGTGTAATGTAAAACAGTTGATCGTGTAGCTAATCGTGTAGATTTTGTAGAAGGAATTATTTTCCTTCCATCTATGCCTATTTAATTCCAAAAACTCATTTCAATTTCAAATTGATTTAAAAACTAATGACAAATACTATATTATACCACGTGTAGGTCCAAATGAAAGCAAACATGAAGTATAAATTTTTTAAAATACAAAATAAAATCACATCATATTTATTCATCTAAAATCACATCAGAGATTTTCTAATGTCGTAATCTGAATCATAACAAATGTTACAACTCTTCTTAATTGGCGAACCCAAGCATTGAATTCACGAGATAGTGAATTAAATATCTCTCTGCCTCTCATCATCTTCGTCATTGTCTTATGTCTCTAAGTCATCATCTCCAACGACTCAGATTCATCCACATGCGGTATAATCTTATCTAAATTAGTTTCATTTGATGCACATTTTTATTGTCAGTGTAATGTGCATATGATGAAATGCATTTTTGAATCACATAGACAACTGGATCATCATTTTGTTTCACGAGAAATCGAAGCAAATTTGTATCATTTTTCAAAGTAACATTTTATTTTATGATTATCACTCGTCTTTGTGAGGTAAAACAACAAATAGTTGGAATCTTTGTCATTATTCATATGCTCGCAAATATCTTATTAGATTTTAAAGAGAAATTAGAGTGATCGATTGGCATGTATAAAAGTATCTCATGCTCGTCTACATAATTCAATTGATCTCATGATCTACTGTGACGTATCACGATACACTGTCGAGACAACTTCCACCACCATTGGAAAAAATAGAAAAATAAATATCATTTGCAAATGGTATACGAATAACCCAACCGTGTAACCCAAATCGCACACGAATAAACAACCGTGTAAGCCAAATAGTACACGAATAAACAACCGTGTAACCTAAATCGTACACGAATAAACAAACGTGTAACCCCAACTGTGACCAAATGTGTTTTAAGCAGACAAGTCAACATTATTCTCTCTCTTACTTTAGCTGAGGGCATTTATGAAACAGTATACCGTGCTTGCTGTACGAAAAAATATCATAAAATACCCCTGCAAATTCAAATTCGCAGGATTAATATGTTACGCCAAAATTAAGGTTTTGGGTAAATTAGTCCAATCGTTTTTAAGAAAAGCTATAATTTATATTTTTATCCTAATTATCGTTTTTACCTTTTTTTAAAACTAGTATTTTGACCAGTGCAGTTGCAAGGGAAATTATTTTTTGAAGTATATATTTTTATTATTTTAAAAAATAGATAACATTGACAATTAGGGGCGGATCTACATAGCAGATGCACTGGGCCCAAAATTTTTAGTTATATATGTATATTTTTAAGGTTCAATACAACATTAAGCTCATCACAAAAATTTTGTGCATGTATAAAATATAGTGCTTTGAAAATTTTATTTTTCGGCTCACCTCAAATGTAAATCTTAGATTTGCCCCTGTTGATAATGTTTAATGAAATAAAACAATTCAAACAAAAATAACCTTATTATATATGATAAGTGTTAAGCCTATATGCTATATTTTTAAAGATTGTAAATAGGTTATTATATACTCCCTCCATTTTATAAAAATATGCAGCATTTGATGCAATATGGGTTTTAATAAAAATGTAGTTTAATTGAGTGGTAATAGAGATTAAGACCCACAAAAATATGTTATTGAGTGTTAAAATATGCTCCCTCCGTTCCACTTAATTAAACTCAATTTTCTTATTGAGTTGTCTCATTTAATTATACATATTTTCTTATTTAGCAAGTTTTAAAGCACAACTGATTATATTCGGACCTCAACTTTTGAAGTCCAAGCTGGCCCGAACCACGACTACCCTGAGCGGATAGTTCGGGTGAGGCCCATTATGACATTTATATATAAAAATTATATGTATAAACATATATTTGTATATAATTTTTTAAATATTTTAAATGATGATAAATTTGTATATTAAATCAATTTTTTAAATGTCATATGTCATGTTAAAGATCTTGTCGCAATATTTAATTCAAAATGCATATTGTATATATTTTTATGAATGAAATTAAATTATTTTGAGGAATAATATAAGTTTACGTATGATAAAAAGTAAATAGTTATTTGTCAAATATATACTGCAAAAAACTTACTCCCTCCGTCCATGAAAATGGTTTACGGTTTGACACGGCACGGGTTTTAATATTGTGTTTTGACTTTAATGAGGATATGTAGTGAGTGGAGTTAGGGTCTCACTTCATATATAGTTTTAAATTGGTTGTGAGTAGTTAGTGGAGTTTGGGTCCCACTTAAAGTATTGTTTTAAATTGAGTTGTGTGTAGTGGATGTGGTGGGTCCACTTACTATAAAAGGAAAGTTTCAAATGCAAACTATTTTCGTGGACATCCCAAAATGGCAAAACGTAAACCATTTTGGTGGACAGATGGAGTATTATTTAATAAATTTTATTTACCTTAAATTTATATAGCAAACTATTGATTTGAATTCATTTACAAAATTGCCATTCAAATTGAATTCTGATTTTGGGTTCAAGTTTTATATACTCCATCTGTCCAAGAAGTAGCCTCTCGCTTTAACCGGACATCGATTTTAATAAGTGTAGTGAGTAGTGTTTAGTTAGTGGAGAATGAGACTCACTTTATTGATGATATGTAGTGTGTAGTGAGTAGTGAGTGGAGTAAGGGGCTCACATTAATAATAATATATATTGAGTAGTGTGTAGTTAGTAAAAATGAGGCCCACATTATTGATGATGTGTAGTGTGTAGTGAGTAGTGAGTGGAATAAGAAGCTCACATTAATGATGCTATATATTGAGTAGTGAGTGGAGTAAGAAGTTGCCAAAAATAGAAAGTTAAATTGGGAAGCTACTTTGTGGACGGACCGATAAAAAAATATGGGAGGCTACTTCGTGGACGGAGGGAATATAATATAATATTATATATATATATTATACAAATATTGTAAATACTTGAGTTATATTTCACTATTTTATAGTTTAAATACATTAATTATATTTTGGATTATCATTTAGAGTAAGGGCATGTTTGGTATCTCTTAAAAAACTAATTATAAAAAGGTAACTAGAGTCTACCTTCTGTTTGGTAGATATTTTTTTAACTCATAGGCCCGGTCCTGTAATGGCCCGTAAAATTTTTCTATTTATTTATCATGTACCAGAAATCGCGATAATAAAATTTCGTATATAAATTAAAATGTCGATTAGCTAATTGATATTAGTAGCTATTATTTTCGTGCGCTTTATAGTCTTTGTGTAATGATAGATATTATGTAAGCTCGTTGTCACGCCCCCATTTCACTTCTCTAAGTAAAATCAAGGGAAAACG
>JAPKLX010000247.1:97441-124840 GCA_026898415.1 Leonotis leonurus | reverse complement strand
GGTTTATATGTCGTCATACATGTAAATCTAGATATTGATCCAGTTTCCGCTGCCAGACTTTTGTTTTAGATCCAAGAACTTATTAGCTATCTATCTTGCTTTCGAACTATGTATCTCAGACTTGTACTCGTTCACAGTGTTCTCTTGATGTTATTTTAAATCCCTGATGATTTCGAACGGTAAGTTTTGTTGATGTATTGAACTTCGGTCATACAACTCTATCGAAATCTTTCTCTTTGTTGTACGTTCCACCTTTTATCTATTATTTAATGCTTTCGTTGTGATTCATTATCCGTAATTCCCTTTTGGTCGCGCTTTCCTCGATTTTACTTAGAGAAGTAAAATGGGGACGTGACAGTACATAACATGAGTTTTTGTGATAGCAATAGCCGATTGATTATCACAAAAGATCTCAGTACTCTTTTTTTGATCCTTTTCCAAGTCAGCCAACAACCTTCACAACCATACTGCTTGACACGCTGAAGTAGCAACCACGTATTCCGCTTCCACCGTCAAAAGAGCCGTTACTCCTTGCTTCTTTGAGCTCCATGTTACTGCTCCAGACCCAATATTAAAGACGAAGCATGAGGTACTTCATCTATCACCCATGCAACCTGCCCAATCGCTGTCAGTAAACCCAACCAAGTTAATTTCAGCAACATTTGAGTACCAAATACCAAAATCTTGAGTTCCAGCTACGTAGCGAAGAATCCTTTCGCAGCTCCAAAATGTTGTCGTGTCGGATATTGCATAAATCTAGAAATCATATCAACAACGAAGGCAATATCAGGTCTCATATGCGTTAAATAAATCAAACTTCCAACTAGATTTCGAAAGCTTACTGCATCAACTTTCTCTGTACCATCTTCGAGTTGCAATTTTCCATTGATATTCATGGGAGTAATTGCAGCTTTGCAATTCGTCATGTTGAAACGCTTGAGCAAATCCTCTGCATATTTTTTCTGGAAGACGCACACTCCATCTTCTCTTTACTTAATTTCCAACCCAAGAAAATAATTAAGCAAACCCAAATCTACATATCCCTGTTTTACAAAGTCCCATAGATCTTGAGACTTTAATAGAGTCTTCATACGAATACTCCAGTATTCGTAGCCTTTTCCTTTGAAGACTGAATATGAGTGGTTGTGCAGCACTCATGGAACTCCCGTTACTCGCCATCGAACGTGGCTCTGATACCACAAATGTTGGGAACAGAGAGTAGAAAACACAGAAAGAAAGCAAATAATATGCAACACAATGGAAGACTTTAAAGGAAGGATAAAACTCAAAAACTTGATGCATTAGTTTACTGATATACAGGGCCGGGGCAAACTTAAGAGGGGCCCTGTGCAAATTTTAGAATAAATTTTTTGGGGCAAGGGCTAAAATGCCCAAATTCAAAAGGTAGAGATAAAAAATAACCAACTAAAAAGAAAAGATAGATTATATCCACATTTATCATAAAAAGACCCTATTACCCTTAATATGTTATAAACCTTAAACGAGAAAATATTTCCTTTATTTTTTATATCTTTTTTTATACATAGTTGTTCGTAAATATAATTTGAGTAACTTTAATTTTAAAGTTCTCATTCTTAGTCCGGAGGATGTAAACACCGGAGAGACTTTTCGTAAAGTAAATACGATAACAATCTTACACAAACACGCCGAAGAAGATACAAGGACGGATAATAAAATTGGAAGAAAATAAGAGATACAATAACTTAAATAATCATTAACTCAAATTAATATTAAGATCAATTTATAACACTAACTCACTATGATTTTAAAAATACTAGAATTTAAAGTTAAAAATCATTAAATAATAAATTTAATTTTAGATTAACATTATAATTATAAATCTAGCTAAAATAGTGGTATAAACAATTTAGGTTACTGTAACAGAATTCGAAGACAGATCCCTCAAAAATTGAACTTATTGGCAAAGTACTTTACCATCTGCGATGCAAATTTTCAGTGGTTACATATCAATATTATAACTATAAGTACATATATATATACACACACACACGAACAATACTTTTCGGGGCCTCGACAAATCGGGGGCCGTGTGCGGTCGCTCACCCCGCACCGCACCTGCTGATATGTAGAGCTATTTATAATGCTTTGAACATCAAGAAAACAACATGAATATACTTCAACAGAAAATGAGAAATTCTAGCAACTAAGATACTGCACTATTGCTAACTAATAATACTAAAAATAAGGCATAATAAAATAACTAACATAAAACATAGTCAATATGCTGAGTTGTCAATAATAAATCAGCAATCTTCGTTCAACAAATACGCCGCGCATCACCACAAATAATGCTAAAAATGAGTTGTCAATAAGACTTAGTCAATAAGCTGAATTTTTGTAGTTTTTCCAATAACTAAAATAATAACTGTATTTTTGAAGCATGATTGTATTATATATAGTAGGAGAGGAGGCTGAGATGATGACAGTTGTGAAAACAAAGATCCATTAATAGAACCCTACAGATAGAAATGTCATCGCCACAGCCGCCGCTGCAGCTACTGCAAAATGATAATATCGGCGGCTTTATTTTCGAATGCACTACACCGATCATGCAAGAATTCTTGAACCGAGGGATATTTGGTACAACACTTACACTTTTCTCTTTCTTGATTAGTATATAATTTATACTCTAGGGCAACTATTTCTTCTTGATTTTTAAATGAAAACCCATCTCGCATTTCGTGGGTTTAGTTGTAAAGCTTTCATCATTTCATGGATTTAGAAAACTGAATGGTCGGACGAAGAAATGATGTAATCTTGCATGCGATGTTAATGATATTTTTGTTTTGTTTTTTACTTGAGTTTTGATTAGTGATGATGATGGTGATGAGTTAGTCTATTGATAGTTCTGCTTCATTTTCCCCTCATTCTGTTTCTCTACATCCTGCGCTGCCACTAAAAATGATCTGATTAGTTGAAATAGAAGTTAAGATTTGAAAGATTTTGATGAATCTTGGGCATATTTGAAATTATTATTGTGTTTATGCAACCTCATTAATTATTGCTGCAGGCATGGAACTTGATTTCATACACTCTGTTGGTAAAATAAGGCCGGGCTTGCCTCTCTTTCTTTATGACAATACCACTTCCCTCATGCATGGAATCTTTGAGGTAGGTCTGAGAGTGAATTTCATTACATTTTCTTCTTATAAAATTTCTTCAGACTAAAAAGGAAAGTCAAAGATACTGATTAGCTTATGTTAGGAAACTGGATATATATACACTTGATGATATCATTATAATCTTGCAGGCAACAAGCTATGGAGATGTAAATATAGATCCTGATGCATTGCCAAACCACGAGGATCCTCAGTCTGGCTCATGCTTTCCTGCTCAGGTATAAATGGTGGCTTAGCTTCTACTATATTATGATCATTCATTAATATTTTGTTGGCCCAATATTGAATGTTGAAATCATTCGAATCATGGGACGACTGACTGCTGAGTGTGAAAGTGCTTTTCTTTTCGTTTCTTTGATTATGTTGTGATCATTAGCATGAATTTGTTAGGTGAGTTTGTGAATATGAAAATGTGCAGGTTCGTGTAAGATGGAGGGCGCAATTTCCTCCTTTACGAATTAGAAAACACACAGATGGCATTAATAGTTTTCGTCATGAGCTCAGTTTTCGTCAGGTTAACCGCCTAGTGCAGGCCTTTGTCAATCAGAGGAACACACACGCAGATGGCATTAACTGGAGAATGGAACACCGCCCTAGTTTGATATGATCAGAGCTTCTTCTTATATTGTTTGTTGATGCTTCTGCATGCATGTATTGTTCATCGCCACCTATACTTACTCGTTTACTCTCGTCTCACTTCTTATATTTGCATGCCGCTATTATACAACAACTTGCTCCAATTCTAATGTCCTTCACCTTCTATTAGTAGTAAGCAATCTTCCTGCCAAATCATATGATTTTTTTATATTCTTATGTGTTTTACGACAAATATGGCATGTTTTAATATATTACTCCGTATAGAAGAAAGATACGTATTTATATTTTTAAAATTTATATATTCAAACTATTTCACTAACTTTTAACTCACGCACATATTTCTTTACTTTTTTGGTCCACGATAAATGTATATATTATGAAGGAGTCTACGTGAATTTTAATGAAAATTGTGTTTTTAATGGAGAAGAAATACACAAAATAAAATATAAGTATGTTTAAAATATTGAGTGTTTTGTGAGTCATGTTGTAACAAGTAATAAAAGTATATTTTTTCGTTGACAAAAAAAGTAATATATAATATGATGTTTTTATTTTACACACAACACATTCAAATCATTCCTTAAAATACATACAAGTAAATTTGTTTTTTGTATACAAAAAAAGTACATATTATATTTTTCTCACTTAATAGTGATATTGCTTTGAATAAATAAATATTGTATCCACAATTATTAATATCTTATTACTATGATAATTTCATTCATTGAACTTTTACGTGATTTATTGAATTAACATACATATGCTTTAATATTATGATTATCATCCATTAATAATTAGTACATTATGGTATAAATGTTATAATAGTCATTAACAAAAAGAAGGTAAAAACTGTAATTAGGATAAAAGTATAAATAATAGTTTCTCTTAAAAAAAATTCCTTCACCTTCTATTATTAGTAAAATCACTCCTTTGATTTTCCCAGCTAAAACACATGTGTTTTTTTTATTTATAATTTTACGTGTTTTAAGAAAAAGCTGCATAATTTTATATATTATTTCGTTTAAAAGAAAGATACATATTTATATTTTTAAAAGTTATATATTCAAAATATTTCACTAGCTTTACTCAAATACACATATTTCAATACTCTTTTCGTTTGGATTTGGGCCTCTGATTAGAACAACATTGACATAAATAAGTACGCGAAGAAACTAATCTCGAGTCCCTTTGAAAAAGAGGCAATGATCTGCAGTTGACTGAGTAAAACCATAGGTGAAGAGAGCTTTGTAGAACTCTGCATTCCACTTTCTTGAAGCTTGCTTCAACCCTTACAAGCTCTTAACAAGTTTCAAAACCTGACAATGCTTAGCTCCACTATAGCTTGAGGTGGCTTCATGTATATGTAATCATGGAGAATCCGGAAGAAAAGCATTGTTCACGTCCGTCTGATGGATCTTCCAACCAAAAATAGTAGCTAAAGTAGTTAAGAATCTCATAGTCGCAACTTTAGCTACTGGTGAAAACACCTCAATATAATCAATTCCAAACTCTTGATTATAACCCTTAGCTACTAATCCAACTTTGAACCTTTTCACCGTTCCATCTTGCTTCAATTTCACTTAAAAAACCCATTTTGAACCTATATTTTTCTTTCCCGGAGGCAAAGTAGTTACAACCCATGTATCATTCTCTTCTAAAGGTTCAAGTTCCTTGTTCATTGCTTTTGTTCACTCAACAAATCTACTTGCCTTTTTATATGATCAAGGCTCTTCCAGGTTTGTTTGTTACATTGACCAAAACTTCTATATATAGTTTGATGAAATGTGTGGAGTTTCTATGTATGGAAAGGTTTGAGTCATATGTACCTCTTGGGGTATAACTGAAGAATACTTAGCAACCCCTAAATAATTTCTCATCCACATTGGAGGTTTGATAGCTCTAACATTTTTTCCACATCTATTCTTTTGTGGAATAATCTCAACACATGCATTTGTAACATCTGTAGATGAATTATCAACCTATGCATTGTCCTTATCAATCCTTTACTCAGTATCCACACTTTCATCATCCTCATCAATCTCATTATCATTTGTTACCTATTGTGGTACATAAATTGTATCACCAAGGGATTCAGCAGTCACATATATGTCTTGATATGCATTAATGTTTGAGAAGAACTTCACATCTATAGACACAAACACCTTAGAATTATGGATTTGAAATAAAACATAGCCTTTAAAACTAGGAGAAAACCTAAGGAATACACATTTATCTCCTCTACTTTCAAACTTTCCTTTGTGAGGAAGTAAATTAACTGCATATGTAGGCACCCAAACTTTGGAACATTGCTGATATCTGGTTCACAACCAAACATCATATAGAAATGACTCTTCCAATCAATAACTCTGCTGGGAAGTCTATTAAGAATCCAAGTGGCCATAGGAAAATAATATGGCATCAATGATCTAACCACCTGTAAGAGAGTCCTATGTCTTCTCTCCACAATTGAATTTTGTAGTGGTGTATAAACACATGATTTCTGATGCATTATGCCAAGGTAAGATAATAAACTATGCATTTGAGAGTTGATAAACTCACTACCATTATCTGTTCTTATCATCTTAATCACTTTGCCAAACTAAACATGAACCATGGAAAAGAACCTTTAAGGACATTATATATTTGATTCTTAGAAAATAATATATATGTTCAAATCATCCTAATATGATCCTCGACAATTGTAAGCATATATCTAGCATTACAAACGTTCTCATATGTGTAGGGACCACAAACATCCACATGTATAAGCTCAAATAAATCTGTAAATATAGGAAATGCACATCTATCTTGTTTGGATTTGAAAGATACCTCACAAGCTTTGATCAACTCTTCATCAGCTTTATAGAACTCTCCTACAATATTTCTCTCTTAAGTTGTAGTGTCTATAAGGAAGCATGCCCAAGAATCTTATGTCAACAAATGATTGAAAGAAAAGCTTGATGATGTGCATTCAACTTTGTATGCTCAGTTGCACAAGGCTAGAAAACATATAGGTTTTCATTCCTTTTCTCAATCCCAAATATCCTATCTTTCTTTTCTTTCTGAACAATGCAATGAGACTTTAAGAACATGCATCTGACATCGAAGTCATGAGTAAGTTGAGCTACAAAAATCAATTTGTGTGTGAAAGATGGAGCATAGAATACATTTCTCTGCAACAAAGCATCATTAATCCCGACTTCACCAATGTAGTTAGAAAGTTATAGGGAATAATATTAGCATTACTTCGTAAAGAACAAAGAGAAACTCATTGCTAAAATAAAATACTCTTTGCCGGGATAAATTAAGCTCTGGAATACCCCGAAGTGAAAAGGATTAGAAGACCATTGTGGTCTGGTTATTATCCAGAGGAAAGGGTTTGAATAGCCTTCACCTCTGGAAGAATGTCTTGATAGGTTTGGTTTTGGAGGTCTGCTAAGTAAGATAACTATGTTTATAGTAATTCCTGACATATGTCTACTTCGTATCTGACATATGTCAGATTTATAGAGTGATGCGGCGATGGTCTCTAACAACCCAAGCAGGGACCATTGCCACATGGTAAGCCATGATTGGACGAGAATCATTTACACGCACCATTTACACCTAATACTTATGAGGTATATTACTTATTTACCCTTCATATACCTAGCTATATATATACCCCATCATTTGTTTCATACACAAGAGAGAACGAACACTTATTATTTCAGACACTCTTCTTAATCAAGTAAACTGACTTGAGTGTCGGAGTGTCTTCCCAGAGGACCCCCGACCATTCATCTGGTCTTGTTTTTCATGTCACACTTGTGACTCCAGGACCCAGACAATCATTTAATCAAGCTACACAACTTAAGTCAAGGTGTAAACTCAAAACTCTTGGAGCTTTCTTACATTTTCTTTAATTAATTTTGTTGAGGACTAATCCTCAGTCTAAAAACTGACGCCATCTGTGGGAAATCATTTTGTTTTCTGTATCCGAAATCGGGAGGCAAATATCCCAATTTCAATATCTTAAATTTCTTCTCGAAAATATCTTGAAAATCTGGAAATTACTCTCTGTAAAAACAAAGGCGTCGAAGCCTTATAAGTACTCCCTCCGTCCCACTAAGCATGACACCTTTTTTTCGGCACGATTATTAAGGAGAGTGCATAAAGTAGTGTGTAAGAGTGATAAAGGTGTAGGGTCCACATCTTTTTGAAGAGATAACTTTTACTATTTAAGAAATGTGCCAAGCTTAGTGGGACGTCCCAATAAGGAAAGTGTGTTATGTTTAGTGGGACGGAGGGAGTATAAAACATGCCGTTAAATCCTTAAATTGGTAAGTAAACTACATAGAAGATGGGTGTAATTCCTCGTAATATTTTTCTATCTCCTCCTATGCTAAATTCGATTGTCAGATTCTTGAAATCTGTCAAAATAGGCCCTAATTGTTCTAGCCATGACACTCCTAAAACAACATCCACCACAATTACTAGAAGAGTATATCATGTCACACGAAACTCCAATCTTCGTATTGACTTGTGTATATGAGAACACAAGACTTAAAGAATCTCTGGCGAATCAAGATGTGTTGATCACTGAGAATGAGATAGAACTGAATAAATTGAAAACCCAACTTGAAGAAGCTAAATTGATCATTCACAAATGGAACACTGGGTGTTACACATTGACAGAACTCATAGTTAGCTTAAATCAAAGTAAGAGGGGCCTGAGATTCTTTGAAGCGCAACAAGGCATCTCGAGCTCTAATGTCACGTCAACAGGACATCCATCTCAGGCAAAGCTAAATTGTATACCTCAAAGCATGCTTTATGCTTGGACGATATATCAAACCTATTTTAAATTGCACTTTAATGAGAATAAATGTTTCTATCATTGATTTGTTATTTATTATTGTTATATATTTAATTTCAAGCAAGTCCATTTATTAGAATTGTAGACTTTGTGGTGGATAGATGATCACAGAAGGTCACGCAGTCGGCTGCTTCGTAATATAAAGTCACAGTCTAGACATACTTGGACAGTCTAGTCGGTAAAGGCTACGATATTGACGAACCCATTTTTTGTGCTCTTTTTGTGTCTTATTTTAGGTCTAGATCTAGTCTTTTTCTTTTGTTTGTGTCGTATTTCGTGTCTGGGAGGACACAAGTCTTTGGCAAGTAGGATGTAAGGCAAGCTGTAGGTCATTCCGGGAAAGAGGCAAGATTATACTCGAAGATCGCTTGGGCAATCTGGAGCTCAACACAATATACCGCTCGGGACCACACTACAGGAGAGGGAGACCAAGGGAGTGAGCTGAGCAAGACGGAGGACTGGCCAAGCAACTGGGAGCGCACAAGACGAAGGGCAAGAGGCAGGGAAGAATTGAGATTCTTTCCTTCTTCGCGGAATATCTGACCGGGAAGGAAAATTTTCTAGAACCCTAGTCGGTACCACACAAAGGCCCAAGCCCATGGAAGATCTATATAAAACCCACGCTATAATCAGAGACATATGCATATGTGAGGGGAGGACGACGCCCAACTGCTTAGTTTAGTTCTTTAAATTTTTATGAATGATTGGGAGGAAGAAACAAGTCATACGGGCAAACAATCTATTTAATTTTTGTTATGCTTTTGGCCTTGCCATGGGTTGGTCCTGGTAAGAGGATATTTTCGTAACACTTTACTTTCGTATTCTCAATACAAGTATGCTTTTCTTTATTTTATCATTGTTCTTTATTTTCTGCATGAGTAGGTATTTATTAGACTTGACTACGAGTAAGATGAATTGAGTTCAAGACTTATAAAGTCTTGAGAGGTCTAACTGTGCATATAGTTGTCTTGGTAAGTTTCCTAAAGCACTGGATCTGAATCCTATACAACTTGATCAAGTCATCGGTGTTGTCTGGCCAGTAGCAGTCTTGGGCGAGATCAGGTTACAACTGCGAGCTGGAAACTCCAAGTGTTAGCGACTTCCTCCTTGCTAGCCAGAGGGATCAGTGTGGTGAAGTAGGTGGGAACGCCATGGGACGGGCGTCTGAGATGGTGTGCCCATGGTTGCGGAGTCCCACGAATGACTATTCGGGTATATTGGAGTAAGCTTTGTCCAAGAGCAATCTTGGGCAAGGGGGATAGGGAGTGAGTAACTGTAATGACCCATAAAATTTTCCTTAATTATATTGTATCAGAAATTTGCGAATAATAAAATTTCGTGGTATATATTATTAAATTGTTTTTGTGTACCTTATAGTTGTTATGTATGATTACTCCAGAACTTAGACTGGCCAGTCAAACTTTTAAGATCACAAGAATTTTAGTGAACATAGGATCTTTAGCGACAAAATTCCTATGTTGCACTGTATTACGGCAATTGCAATTATATCAGTACGAATGTGATTTCGGCATGTGTTTACTGAGTACTTTCTTACTCAGCCCTGCATATATTTATAAATGTGCAGGATAAGTCGTGATGACGAAGTGGAAGGCTCAGCGGTGGTTTTTGTTGATCTTTTGTTATTTTACTCTCGGTGGTTTATATGTCGTCATACATGTAAATCTAGATATTGATCCAGTTTCCGCTGCCAGACTTATTTAAGCTTTCAGAATTAACCGTTATTTTATTCGTGTCGAACCAAGTATTTCAGACTTTGAAATTCTGTTGATGTATTTGGGGTGTCCGTGACAGTCAAACTCTATCGAAATCTTCCTCTTTGTTGTACGTTCCATGTATCACCCTCTTATCAATGTTTTCATTTCGTTTGTTTACCGTATTTCCTTTTGGTCACGTTTTCCTCGATTTTACTTAGAGAAGTGAAATGGGGTCGTGACAGAGTGGTATCAGAGCAATTTTTGTGCTTGAAACCCGAGAGTCTTTAGAGATTCGTGTCTAGTATTGTTTCACTAGACACCTAGAATGAGTCGACAAAAACCCGAGCACTTCCGTGCATCACGCGCATCGAGGAGAAGCCAAGCAGTTCATTATTTATGAATGTATTAGAACGGACAGAATCCGTTACTTTGATATCCGAGAATCAAAATACAAGTTCTTTAATGAACTTCGGACGCTTAGTTGTGTGTTTTCTTGATAAAAGAAAACATAGACGAGAATTTTGAAGAAAAACTTTCACAGTTACTCAGAAACGAGAACATTCCAACTAAAGCCAAATCCTAACCTACGAGAAGAATAAAAGGAAAAGACATTTCCTTTCTTGCACACCAATCCAGAGAAGGGTTCGATTTAATAATGTATCGTTATTAGCAGCAATAAAATTTAGAAAGGGATAATTCAGTACTAATTAGTAAGTAAAATAAAGTATCCTATGACTAGTAAGTCACAAAGATGTGAAATACTTTAAAGGTTATACTAAGAAAGTATACTATACTAAAAGATTGTGAAGTTTTAAGTGTTTAGAATCAATCGAAAGTGCCTTAGCACTTAACTAGACTATATATATAGAATGTAACTAGAAGAAACTGATTGAGATTGATACGCACTGCCAGGAAGAGAGTATCGCCGAGAGCTTCCCCGGCTATGATATTGAGAGCCTACCAGACATACGCACCATGCATGGGAGATGACTTAGGAGAGTTTCTATCCCATTATAGGAGGATGTGGGAGGCAGCACGACCTCTTGGTGCCTCAGGCCTAGACGGAATATTGAGATTGATCCAGCTGCTGCCTATTGACTGGCAGGGATGGGCCAGGATGCTATCACGAGACTTCATCCACCCTGTTGGCAGGAGTTTCGATCGGGAGGGGGACTTTCCGAGGTTTATTGCTACACTCCACTACCACTATGATGCATTTGGCAGAGCGCCGATGGGACCTTATATCCTACCCGGAGATTTAGCACCTGTTGGCGACTTGCCAGATGGGTGGGTTCCACTACCTCCAGCATATCTTCCGATCGGAGTGATTCCGTTAGCACCGATACCCGATGTTCAGTACCCACCGCACGTACCAGCGATCCCAGCGAGACACGATGCTGAGGCAGGACCATCCCGACCAGTGAGAGAGACTCGATCACCACCACCGTGCCCTAGAGCACCGACGGCATACCCTATGTCCACATCTGCTTTGGGACGCATGCTGAGCGTCGAGCGTGAGACGCCGAGGACGAGGGACAAGGGCAAGGCCCCAGCCACGACAGACTCCGAGGACGGCTGCACCCGAGCCGGACCATCCACAGCTACCACCAGCGGGAGTTCCCGGAAGAGGGAGCTATTCCCAGATCCTAGTACCTTCTACGCTAGAATGGTACGTAGGATAGCCGAGTTGGAGAACCCGGCAAGGAGGAGTGAGGAGAGCGAGGACCCCAGGGAGTGGGAGGACCCGAAGGGAGACTCCGACTGGGAGCAGGGGTGCTAGTTAGGTTGAGGCTCCGCGGACTCGACGACTCGCCCGCGTGGGGAGATCTGGTGCTGGTCGAGGAGGAGGAGATGATGTTCATCAGAGACGAGTCGCGTGTTTAGACCGTTCTGATTCTTTTGTTATTATGTATTTCTTTTTTTCTTTTGACGGAAACATGGATCCTGTGAGGACCGTTCCATAACAGTCGCATGTCTATATTATTAATTGTTGTTGTTGTATTTTGGTGATGCCACTTAGGATAGTGAGCATCATAGCGCGTACATTATAGGTACGATTTTGGAAATGATTGTATCGAAGACCTCAGGGAGGCAAATTTTCCTATGATATATATAGACTTTAGTAGTAATTGCAGTGATTTAGAACTATTATCGATAATAGTTGTACTTTTATAACATATGTAGTAATCGCGTGAAATCTTTAGAAAAGAAAATTTTATATACATATAGCATTGGGACTGTCATAAATACGTGTTGGAAATAAAGATTTTCGCCAAATTCTAAATTTAGTAGAAATAAATCTATACGTATATAGACATATGTCTTATTAATGGGAAATTTACTTAGCAGAATGCCACCTAGAAGAGCGGGACGCCCAAGAGGCGGAGGCAGAGGAAGAGGTCCTAGAATTGCCGAGGAAGGACCTGAAATCGCACGAGAACAAACTCCACCCCTACCACCACCGGAACGCAGGATCGAAGAACTATTTCTGAGGCAAAACCCACCGGTTTTCAACGGAATGGGAGATCCAGCGGAGGCAGAACTTTGGGTGCGAGCTTTGGAACGCATTTTCAATTTTCTGCGTTGCACAGATCGGGAGCGCATGATCTGTGTTGCTTTCCAACTCACTGGGTCAGCCGATTTCTGGTGGGAAGCACGCAGAAAGATTATGACACCGGAACAACTGGCAAATCTGACTTGGGAAGATTTCAAGACGGGGGTATATGACAAGTATATTCCTAAGAGCTACCGCAAGAAGAAGGAGGCAGAATTTTACAACTTGAAGCAGGGCAGGATGACTGTCACAGAGTACGACCGGACGTTCTGTGAAACGGCGAGATATGCACCGGAGCAAGTTGATACAGATGAGAAGATGGCTGAGAAGTTTTGTGCGGGGCTAAAGCACGAGATAAGGATGGCATTGGCGAGCCATGGGGGATTGTCCTACAACGAATCCCTGAACCGAGCTTTGGATATTGAAGCTGCGATGCCAGTGGAAAGGTCCACGCCTACTGCGACACCAGTATCCGCCCAACCGCAATCCCAAGGCTACAAGGGAAAGCGCAAGTGGGAGGATAACAGGAATGATTCCACTGTGAAAAGGTCATGGGAGGGACCAGCGCATCCCCAGAATTTTACAAAGCCAAACCCGACTGTCCAGAAAGGGAACTATCCACAGAAGTTCCCTACATGTCCCAAATGCAAGAAGATGCATGGGGGAATATGCAAAGCAGGCAGTGAGGGATGCTTTGCGTGTGGACAGAAAGGGCATTTTGCCAACCATTGCCCCACACGGCAGCAAGGTACGGGCGCGAGGTCTAGTCAGACGGCGCCGAACCAGCAGGTCAGAGCTATTCAAGCTCAGCCCCTCAGACAGCAACCACCTCAGCAGCCACCACCACCTCCACCACTACCACCTCATTATCAACCCCGGCAACACCAGAAGCAGTCATACCAGGCAAGGGCTTACGCTATGAAGCAGAAGCAGCCTGAGGGAAATCAGGGAAACCTGACAGGTATGGGAACACTCCTCAACACTCCAGTAATTATTCTGTTTGATACTGGAGCTTCCCACTCGTTTATTGCCAAAGCATGTGTAGAGAACTTAAGACTGGAATTAGAACCGTTAGAGATATCCCTGAGAGTTTCTTCACCTTTGGGAGGAACTACGATTCTTACACACTCTTGCTCTAATCTAAGTTTGGAGTTAGGATCACTTAAAGTTCTTGCGAACAACCTTAGTGTAATTCCGATGAACGACATGGACATAATCCTAGGAATGGATTGGCTAGCTGAAAACTATGCCACGATTCTCTGCAAAGAGAGAGAGATATCGTTCAAAACCCCAGGAAAGAAACCTACGAGCTTTCACGGGATCACCATGAACAGGAAGAAGGCGATTATCTCAGCTCTGCAAGTTGATAAGCTAGTAAAGAAAGGATGTTCATCCTACTTAGTGTACTTGAAGGGAGAAGAGAACGAAGAAAGAAAACTGGAAGATGTAGCTATTGTATGGGAATACCCAGATGTATTTCCAGACGAGTTGCCAGGATTGCCACCTGACAGGCAGTTAGAATTCACGATTGATCTGGAACCAGGATCAGCCCCGGTATCCAAGGCACCTTACAGGATGGCCCCTAAGGAGTTGGAAGAACTCAAGATACAACTCCAGGAGTTGTTAGACTTAGAATTCATCCGACCCAGTGTATCCCCTTGGGGAGCACCGGTACTCTTCGTCAAGAAGAAGGACGGAACTTTGAGGATGTGCATAGACTATAGAGAATTGAATAAATTAACACTCAAGAATCGATATCCTTTACCAAGGATAGATGATTTGTTTGATCAACTCAAGGGAGCGTGTATCTTCTCAAAAGTAGATTTGAGATCAGGATACCACCAGCTTTTCGAACCCGGTATGGTCACTATGAGTTTATAGTGATGCCATTCGGATTAACCAACGCACCTGCGGTGTTCATGGACCTGATGAACCGCGTGTTTCACCCTTACCTTGACAAGTTCGTCTTGGTCTTCATAGATGATGTTCTTATCTATTCGAAGAATGAGAAAGAACATGAGCAACATATAAGGATCACCCTTGAAACCCTCAGAAATGAGAAATTCTACGCTAAGTTCAGCAAGTGCGAATTTTGGCTTAAAGAAGTGATGTTTCTTGGTCACATTGTGTCGGCAGAGGGAATCAAAGTAGATCCTGTCAAAGTAGAAGTTGTTCGCGAATGGAAGTCGCCGACGACCCCCAATGAAATCCGGAGTTTCTTGGGATTGGCTGGGTACTATCGAAGATTTATAGAAGGATTTTCTAAGATAGCACGGCCAATGACGCAGCAACTGCGAAAAGGAATCAAGTTCACGTGGTCTTCAGAATGCGAAGCCAGTTTTCAGATTTTGAAAGAAAAGTTGACTACCGCCCCGATACTAGCAGTCCCCGAATCCAATAAGGAATATGTAGTCTATACGGACGCATCTAAGAATGGATTGGGATGTGTTTTGATGCAAGAGGGAAAAGTCATAGCATATGCATCCTGACAACTACGGCCGCACGAGCTGAACTACCCAACTCACGATCTGGAGCTAGCTGCCGTCGTGCATGCTTTGAAAATTTGGAGACATCATCTTTACGGAGTTAGATGTGAAATTTTCACGGATCATAAGAGTCTTAAATACTTCTTCGAGCAAAAAGACCTTAATATGAGGCAAAGGAGATGGCTCGAATTAGTAAAGGATTATGATTGCGGTATAAACTATCACCCAGGAAAGGCTAACGTAGTTGCCGATTCCTTAAGCCGTAAAAGTTCCTCGAAGCTTGCATTTATTCTAACTCGAGAGAATGAACTCGTGAAAGAATTTGAGAAAATGCATTTGGAAATTCTACCACCACCCGAGACTGTGGGAGGAATTCTAGCAACATTAACAGTAGAACCTGACTTGAGGAGTAAGATCCTAATTGCACAAAGGAAGGATGAAAAGCTCGAGAAGATACGTTTGAAGGTCAGAAAGAATGATGCAGCAGGTTACTATGAAGAAGTGGATAACGTGATCTCCTTTGAAGGAAGACTATGTATCCCACATAGTGAAGAACTCAAGCAGGAAATCTTGAGTGAAGCCCATGATACGCCATATACTGCCCACCCAGGAAGTACGAAGATGTACTAGGATTTAAAGAAGAAATTCTGGTGGGACGGTATGAAGAAGGACATTGCTTCGTTTGTAGAGCGATGTTTAGCATGCCAACAAGTGAAAGCTCTACATCAGCCACCTTATGGCAAATTGCAACCATTAGAGATTCCGGACTGGAAATGGGAGCATATCGCCATGGACTTTGTTACAGGATTGCCTAGATCTAAGCGAGGAAACACTGCTATTTGGGTAATTATAGATCGCCTTACAGAGTGCGCCCACTTTATTCCTATAATGATAACTTATGGGTCAGACAAGTTATCTCAATTGTATGTACGCGAGATCGTACGACTACATGGCGTGCCTGTATCAATTACCTCAGATCGAGACTCGAAGTTTACATCCAGATTCTGGATGAGTCTCCAGAAGGAATTAGGCACGAGGCTAAATTTCAGTACCGCATTCCATCCTCAGACCGATGGACAATCGGAGAGAACGATTCAAACCCTCGAAGACATGTTGAGAACGGTTGTTCTCGATAGAGGTGGAAGCTGGGAAGCGGTACTACCACTAATCGAATTTGCTTACAACAACAGCTACCAAGCAACCATAGGGATGGCACCATATGAAGCATTATATGGAAAGAAGTGTAGATCGCCACTCTATTGGGATGAAGTTGGAGAAAGAGCGATAACAGGCCCGAACTCAGTCAGCGAGATGATCGAAATTGTCAGACAAATCAGAGAAAGAATCAAGGAAGCTCAGAACAGGCAGAAGTCATATGCGGACACCCGAAGAACCGATCTACAGTTTGGAATAGGAGACAAGGTTTTCTTGAAGGTATCTCCTTCCAAGGGAATAACCAGATTTGGTGTTAAAGGAAAACTGAGACCCCGTTTTATTGGACCATACGAGATTCTGGAAAGAATAGGCCCAGTGGCGTATAGGCTAGCACTGCCACCGAGTTTCGGAAACGTTCACAACGTTTTCCACGTGTTCCAACTCAGAAATTACGTGTTTGACCAGAAACACGTTATCTATCAGGAAGAGATGATTTTGCAACCGGACCTGACTTACGAAGAAAGACCCGAAGCCATATTGGATCAGAAGGTACAAGAACTTAGGAATAAGTCAATCAAGTTGGTTAAAGTACTATGGAAACACCACGGGCAGAAAGAAGCCACTTGGGAACTTGAAGATAAAATGAAAGAGAAATATCCCAAACTATTTTAGTTAGAACGTGTAAATTTCGGGACGAAATTTTAATTAGAAGGGGAGAATGTAATGACCCGTAAAATTTTCCTTAATTATCTTGTATCAGAAATTTGCGATAATAAAATTTCGTCGTATATATTATTAAATTCTTTTTGTGTACCTTATAGTTGTTATGTATGATTACTCCAGAACTTAGACTGGCCAGTCAAACTTTTAAGATCACAAGAATTTTAGTGAACATAGGATCTTTAGCGACAAAATCCCTATGTTGCACTGTATTACGGCAATTGCAATTATATCAGTACGAATGTGATTTCGGCATGTGTTTACTGAGTACTTTCGTACTCAGCCCTGCATATATTTATAAATGTGCAGGATAAGTCGTGATGACGAAGTGGAAGGCTCAGCGGTGGTTTTTGTTGATCTTTTGTTATTTTACTCTCGGTGGTTTATATGTCGTCATACATGTAAATCTAGATATTGATCCAGTTTCCGCTGCCAGACTTATTTAAGCTTTCAGAATTAACCGTTATTTTATTCGTGTCGAACCAAGTATTTCAGACTTTGAAATTCTGTTGATGTATTTGGGGTGTCCGTGACACTCAAACTCTATCGAAATCTTCTTCTTTGTTGTACGTTCCATGTATCACCCTCTTATCAATGTTTTCATTTCGTTTGTTTACCGTATTTCCTTTTGGTCACGTTTTCCTCGATTTTACTTAGAGAAGTGAAATGGGGTCGTGATAGTAACCCTTACATTCTGGGTTGAAAAGGTGTGCTGGGTGGGGCTTAAGTAGCTACGTGACGATTAAAAAGGGGGCTTCTTGAGTGATGCGTTTAGGTGGTAGGAGTAAAACCTCATACGATGACTTACCGAGACAACGAATAACTTTGCACCAATGATCGAGACATAAGTCAAGACTCAAGGATTCTAACCCAAGTCAAGTTGCTTTCTCATTTAACTCTTTTAGTGTTTTCTTTTCAGTTATTTACTTTTACAACGTTTAATATTCTGCTTGGTTACACCTCTTGCCCAAGGTAAGACCCGAATCAAAATCCCAAATTGTGACATCAAGAGAGGAATCCACCAAATCCCTGTGGGATTGATCCTGTACTTGCCACTAGCGGAATCTAGTGAAGAGTGCTGGACTTATAAATTTATCTTGCCAGAGTGATAAGGACTGAGCTTCGACAGATTGGCGCCGTTGCCGGGGAGTTGCGTTTTCTAGAATCTCTCTCTCACATTAACTCAGGTCTTGTCCACGGTGTATGCTTCGACCTAATCCTGAAGGTAGACTCAGAGACATTTGGTTTGATCCAGAGATCGAGAGAAACGCAAGGAGAAGAAGAGGTAGACAAAGGAGACAAGAGCGACTTAAGCGAGAGGACTGTCAAGCAGCAAGAATGGCGGACGAACAAGGAGAAAACAACAATAATAATAATGAAAATCCACCCTAGGAGCAAACACTGAGGGAGATGATATTTCCCACCAACAACAATCTAAAACCCTCGGGCATCACCTTGCCCACGATGGCTGACAACTGGGAACTAAGGCACTCTTTCATCCAGATCTTGCCCAAGTTCAGTGACATGCCAGGAGAGGATCCACAAAGGCATCTTCAAGATTTTAAGATGGCTTGTGGAACCATCAGAACTGACGAGCCAGTAAAAAAGGAGTACATACGTCTGGTATCTTTTCCTTTTTCACTTCAAGATATTGCTCGAGAATGAGTTTACACTTTACCTGCAGGTAGTGTCACAACTTGGCAAGGGATGCAGCAGAAGTTCCTGGAGAAATACTACCCTGTCTCAAGGATCCAAAACACAAGGAGAAAGATGAGCACTATCCAGATGGGAGCCGGAGAGTCACTCTATGATTACTGGAACAAATTCAAGCTCATGTTGGCCAAGTGCCCGCATCACAACAGTCCAGATCAGGACTTGATACAATACTACTTCAATGGAATGCGTCCTGGCGAGTGACATTTGCTGAATGCCGCATGTGGAGGTTCTATCTTGAACAAGCAGCCTTCTGAAGCTTTCAGGTTGTTGAACGACATGGCAGAAGAATCCAGAGAAGATACACACTCCTTGACCAGAACCATGGGAAATGTTTTTGCATCATAGTCCAAGTTGGAACTCTCGATCGGACTTGTGCACTGCCATGAAACAGATGATGGAGATGATGAAGCCAACCATCAAGAAGAATGTCAAGGCATGCCAGCTGTGCTATGCTAACACCCACTTGACCGACGAATGTCCAACCTTGAGAGAAGAAGAAGTCAATACTTTTGGGCACACCAACAATGGAGGAAACCACAATCATGGCCAAGGCAGAGATTCGATCCCCAATCACAATCTTACAATCCAGGATGGAGGAACCATGAAAACTTAAGGTACGGGGGCAACCACTATCAAGCTCAACCCGAAGCTCAGCATGAAATCCAGCCAAGAGGGCCATCTTTGGCTGAGACTATGTAGAACTTGTCCAAGGAACACCATAAATTCATTGATGAGTTTGAAAAGTTCAAGACCGAAAGTCGAGGAACCCCACCCTACAGTCACTGGCCAACCAAATCTCTAACTTGATCCAGGCAATCGTCAAGATGGACAACAAGCAAGGAGGACTGCCCTCCCAAGTCCAGGTGAATCCCAAGCCACAGGTCAACACGGTGACACTTGAGGAATGGTAAAGCTTACCCTGAACGAGTAGTGGAACCTGCCAAAGAGATGGTAGAACCAGATGAGCTAGAAGATGAGGAGGAGCTGATCAAGACAGCAGAGCCAGAGGAGCCAGTTAAGAAGCCTGAACTAGAGAAGAAGTCAGAGCCTAAACCTAAAGACATGTCTCCCAGAAAATGGAAGGCTCTGCAGGAAAACATCTACTGCAAGCCACCTTTTCTTAGAAGGTTGGCCAAGACGAAAGAAGGTGAAGAGATGAAGGAACTACTCAAAGTGTTCCAAAAGGTAGAAGTCAACATGCCACTTTTGACCGCACTCGCGACTATGCCATGATGTGCAAAATTCCTTAAGGAGCTGTGTACCAGGAGGATACAATACACAGACAACACAAGATTTCTAGTCGGAGAAAATATATCCGCAGTGCTCAAGACGGATTTGCCAGTCAAGTGCGAAGATCCAGGGATGTTCTATATCCCCAGTGTGATAGGAAATACCAACATTGATCAAGCCATGCTAGACTTGGAGGCTTCAATTAACGTCATGCCCCTAAGTATGTTTGGAGAGATGAAGATAGGGCCACTGAAGCCATCCAGGGCCGTGATCCAGCTAGCAGACAAGTCAAGTGTTTATCCAGAAGGCATAGTGGAAGATGTCTTGGTAAAGGTACAAGATTTAATTTTTCCGGCTGATTTTTATGTGCTTAACATGGGCAGTCCCTCTACCAAAAAACCTCTTAAGCTTTTAGGTAGACCTTTTCTCAAGACGGCCAGGACCTTTATCGATTGTGATACCAGGAAGCTGACTAGCAAGTGTGCTGGAGAGACGGTGACCTTTGATATCTGTAAGGCGGAGCAGCATGCCCCAGACGAGGAGATAGTAGATTTTGTAGAATCCATTGACAAAGACATTGAGGAGGCCTTGCCCCAGATTCTGAACAAGACGGAAGATGAACCAGTCAACGAAGAAGGCAAGGAGGAAGAAATAACCACTGAGGAATCCGTCCAAACTGTGGAGTTCCCTATCTCGAAGTCACTTTGGATCCCAGGGAACCAGGTGGAATAATCCATACTCAAACCACCAAAGTAGGAGCTGAAGACATTGCCCAAGCATCTCAAGTATATTTACTTGGGCAAGGAGGAGACATTGCCAGTAATCATTAGCTCAGAGTTACACCAGGAAGAGGAAGACATGATCCGAGATCTGCTATGGAAGTACAAGGAGATTATAGGATGGATCTTAGCCGACATCAAGGGAATTAGGCCTACGGTGTGCCAACATCATATTCTGCTTGAGCAAGATGCAGTACGAGTTCGAGATCCACAAAGGAAGCAAGAATTCAGTCATGATGGAGGTAGTCAAGAAGGAGATTGTCAAACTCCTTGACATGGGAATGATCTATCCCATTTCAGACAGCCGATGGATCAGCCCAATCCATGTTGTGCCCAAAAAATCAAGAGTACAAGTGATCGAGAATGAAAACAAGGAGCTGATCGTGACAAGACTGCAGACTGGCTGGAGAGTCTGCATTGACTACAGAAAGTTGAACAAGGTGACCAGGAAGGCCCACTTTCCACTGCCGTTCATTGACCAGATGCTCGAGCGGCTGGCAGGAAAAAAGTTCTTCTGTTTCCTTGACAGATACTCAGGATATGTGCAAATATGGGTAGCACTCGAGGACCAAGAGAAGACTACATTCACTTGTCCCTTTGGAACTTTCACCTACCGAAGGATGCCTTTGGGCTGTGCAATGCCCCTGGCATGTTCCAAAGGTGCATGATGAGTATATTCTCTGACCTCCTTGAACATTGCATCGAGGTATTTATGGACGATTTCACCATCTGTGGGAGCATCTTTGGCCAATGTCTTGAACACCTGGAGATGGTACTACAAAGGTGCGTAGACAAAGGCAAGGTGCTCAACTATGAGAAATGCCACTTCATGGTCAAGGAAGACATTGTACTTGGCCACGTTATCTCTGAGAAAGGAATTGAAGTGGATCCCGCCAAGGTGGATATCATTGCCAGGCTGCCATACCCTACCAAAGAGAAGCGCGGGGATTCCTTGGGCATGCGGGTTTCTACCGCCGCTTTGTCAAAGATTTCGCCAAGATAGTCCAACCGATGAATAGGTTATTCCAAAATGAGGTGCCATGGGATTTCGACGAGGAATGCAGGAAGGCGTTCCAGATTCTGAAGAACCACTTGATCTCAGCACCAATAATTAGACCATCTAATTGGGGGATGCCCATTAAGCTAGTGTGTGACGCCAACGACTATGCCATAGGAGCAGTGCTGGGCCAGAAGATTGGCAAGGAGAGACATGTAATCTACTGTGCTTCCAAAACACTCATCGGACCTCAAATCAACTATACCACCACGGAGAAAGAACTGCTTGCCGTGGTGTTCGCTTTTAAGAAGTTTCGCTCCTATTTCTTTGGGAGCAAGACAATGGTCTACACTACCACGCTGCGCTGAAGTACCTCATGGCTAAGAAGGATAGCAAGCCATGCCTGATAAGATGGATCTTGCTACTCCAGGAATTCGACATTGAAGTGAAGGATAAAAGTGGAGCCCAAAACCATGTGGCTGACCATTTGAGTAGGATCTTGAGGGAAGATGATGGAACACCCCTCAATGAGAGATTTCCCGACGATGAGCTGTATGGAATAAGCAATGGCGAGCAATGGTATGCTGACATAGTCAACTACATCATCATGAAGACTTTCCCAATGGATCTTGATCAATACTAGAGGGGGAAGATCAAGAAGCAGAGTGAGTCATTCATTTGAGATGACCCATATTTATGGAAGAAGGGTACTGACTTGATACTCCGAAGGTGTGTACCTGAGGAAGAGCAAGAAAACATCCTTGAGCATTGCCACGAGAGGGAATGCGGAGGACACTTCGGAGCAAAGCTTATGGCAAGGAAGATCCTAGACAGTGGGTTCTACTGACCCACAATCTTCAAGGATTGTTTTGAAAAATGCAGGACATGTGATCAATGCCAAAGAAAAGGAATATTTCTATGAAGGATGAGATGCACTCGGTACCAGTCTTGCCAGCGGAGATTTTTGACATATGGGGCATGGATTTCATGGGCCCCCCGCCCAAGTACAAAGGTAACCAATATATCTCGCTAGCTGTGGATTATGTTTCTAACTGGATAGATGCGGTTGCAACTCCAAATGCGGATGCAAGGACCGCATCATGGTTTGTCAAGGCACATATCTTCACTAGATATGGCATGCCCAATGCAATACTTAGCAACAGAGGTTCACATTTTTATAATTCCACCATAACTAGCTTGCTCAAGAAGTATGGAGTTACCCACCATATTTCTACTGCATACCATCCCCAAGCCAATGGGCAATCTGAAGTCTCCAACCGCATTGTGAAGAATATTCTGAGGAAGGCAGTTGGCGAGACAAGGAAGGACTGGAGTGGTCACCTAGATGATGCACTCTGGGCATCCAGGACAACTTACAAGACTAACTTTGGGATGTCTCCATACCGTATGGTATATGGCAAGCTGTACCACTTACCTATCGAGATGGAGCACAAGGCATTTTGGGCAATGAGCAAGATCAACCAAAACTGGGATGAAGCTGTTGAAGGAAAGAAACTGAGTTTGCAAGAACTAGAAGATATCAGACTTGAGGCATATGACAATGCTGTCTTGTACAAGAAGAAGCTAAAAAAGTGGCATGACCACATAGCTCGAGGAAGGAGATTTGACAAAGGCGAGATGGTACTATTATACAAGAACCGCCTTAGGTTTGCCTCTGGCAAGTTATCTACCAAGTTGAGAGGACCATACATGGTCTGGGAGTATTACCCTAATGGCTCTGCAGACTTTCAAGATCTTAAGACCAAAACCATTTTCAAAGTCAATGGAAATAGGCTCAAGGCCTATTATGGATATCACCCTGGAAAAGAAGTAACGAACCTTGCCACAGAAGGTCCTCTTGAAGAAGCAGCACTACGTCGATGCCAACGACATTAAATCAAGGCGCTGGCCAGGAGGCAACCTGGTATTTTTATTGCTTTTAGTTTTTCTTTATTTCTTGGTTTTAGTTTTGGTGTGTTTTCTTTTTTTTTGGATTTTTGCCCTGGAATCCATTAACTCATTCTAGCACTTTGCCTCAAGCAAAGTGTGTGAGTGGGGAAAGGAGAGAAGGCTTCTGACTTGATTTTCCTCTTGACCAACTCGGAAAATGAGTTTTTCCTGCCCAAGGAAACCCTAGTTTGTGTCTTGTGCAGGAAAAGCGTCGATAAGTGAAGCGGCGCGGGAAACAACTGATTTGAAAGTAACTGTCGCCATGTCAGCACGGCAGTCGAAGTAATCAAGTGCTTGCCTCCTGCCAGCCTACTCCCCCTATAACTGCCTACCCCACTCCTCCACTTCTTCATACGTTACAACCAACCACTCACCCCATTACCACCTCTTCAACTTCCCTGACACCCTCACCCTTAAACAAAAAATCCACTCTACCACTTCATCACTTTTCTCTCACCTTAATCGCACCTCACACCAAGAAGACTCTCTCCAGAAGAACAACCACCACCATCTCCACTTCCCCCACTCTTCGCAACCAACCAACACCAAACCCCTTTTTACTCTACACAATGGTGAAAAGAAAGCCCCCGCGAAGAAGAAAACTTGTAGCCAGCCCTCATCCACAGCCACCGAACCTTTACCTCCACTTACGAACGCTATGCAAGAAACACCTGTCATGGAGTCAACTGAGAACCCAACCATGGAAGTTACCCAAACACCACCCAACTGAGGCAGCCGAGGAGGAAGCGGAGGACAACGAAGATGAAGAAGAGGAGGAGGAAGCGGTAGAAGAAGAAAAGACTGAGGAAATGGAGGTTGACCAGCCGAAGGAAGCCAGCCAGAAGGGAAGTTCTAGCAAAGCCATGGAGGAAGAAGCTGAGGAAGTCTCCTCCGAGGAGATAACTCCAAAAAAGCGGCGGTTCAAGACTGTCGTGAAAAAGGAGAAGACTACCCCGGTGAGAAGGACGAGAGCGAGGGCAATCAAGGCAGATGTCAGTGAAATGGAGGGAAGAGAAATTGTAGTCCCTAAGACCAGTGATTTCGAAGTATTGAAGAAGTTAGGTGTGGAAGGTAAAGTACAAGAAAAGTTCAGAGCTATCAGGTGGGAAAAATTTCTTGATTGGGAAACCACCACTTATGGTGACCTCGTCAGGGAATTTTTTGGCAGTGTCAAGATTGAGGTCGAGACGGGAGGAATCCCCAGCGTAATGGAATTCTCACACACGGGCAAGCAGTAGAAGGTGGCCGTTGAAGACCTAGATGTAATTCTAGGCATGATTGATTTCAAGGAGAAGTTCAACCCCGAGTACAAGCAAGCAATCAAAGTAGTCCCAAATGCATCCAGGGAGCAGTGGAATCGGATGTGGGAAGGTGTTGCCAGGACCAAAAACTTCAAGGGAAGTGAGTCTAAGGCTTCTACCTTGGTGGACCCGGCGGTCAAGATGTGTCACCGCATCTTGGCCATCAACCTCTTTAGAAAGAAGGACAGCAGCAATACCGTGTCCCAAAGTGAACTCTTTATACTTTGGGCCATGGAAAAGAAGCAACGACTCAACTTCTCCTTGTTCGTGGCAAACCACATCCGCAACATCCTGTCCAAACCCCAACAGCGCATGTCTTTATTCCACCTGCCTACCTTGATCGGGAAGCAGTTTGGGCTGATCAAGTCTGACTACGAAGGATTCTTGGAAAGGGAGGACCACTTTGATATGACCACCCTGACTAAGATGTTCACCATTGAACAAAATGCTGATGGAGAACCTCGAATTGTCAAAGACCCAATCGAGAAGCCGCCTGTTTACCCCACCAAGAGCATCATGAAAGCAACAAGGTCCCCCTCGCCAGAGCCAACGGAGGACCTGACAGTCTACCTCAGCCGCATTGACAACCCTCCGACAACTCTAAGATGCCCAGCTTGCCTACTTCGACCATGTAGGGTTTAGGTACCCACCTGCCCGCCAATGATTTCAGTCCTCCCCTTTTATTTTCTTTTCTTTTGTTTTTTTTAGGTTTTTAGATTTTCTTTTATTTTCTTGTTTCTGTTCGAGTCAGAGTCATGACCGGGGAGTCTCTCCCATTCTGATCACTTTGCCTTGAGCAAAGTGTGTGAGTGGGGAAGGTTCTCTAGTCTGTTTAAGTTAGAGAGTTTGTTGTTTTATTTGTTTTCTTGTTTAGAGTCTTGCCAGCATGATAGACGTAGGAGTTTTGATGTATAGGTCGAGCATGTTCTAGGATAGTTAGGTATGACGGAAATGCGATCATGTGAGCATGTACACCCTGTGAGATTTTGAGCCTTAATTGCTATATATATCCTCTTAGCATTATTTCTTTTCTGTGTGTATATATACAACTGCTTTTTTGATTGGTTCTAGAACTTGCCTGCCTTCTTGGTCAAAACCCTACAGCCTTGGTTAAGTCTCTAGAGGATTTAGGCACTTTTTGTTCGTAAGCCAGAGCCAAATACGTCCTACCAACATTCATATTCCCTTGCTAGCCAATTTTGAGCCATAATATTTCTTTCGCCTCACGCGCAAATTCAAAAACCCCATAAAGGTCTACCCTGGTCGGGATGAGCTTAGGGCAGAAAGAAAGAAAATCCATGGTACAAGGAAGAAGGGCCAGACACCACCCCCAGAATGGCTGCCTTGGCTTCCTACCTGGCAGCCCGAAAACTAAAAAAATAATAATAAATAAATATGGGGGTGGGAATCCAGAAAAATAAAGGGTAGAAAAATAGAAAAAACTCCAAAAAATATATATCCCACAAAAATAAGTGTGCTAGGGCCCAGGAGAAGTTTAAGTGTGCTCTTTAGTCAAGGAATTGCCCAAGACTATAGTCATACTGACCTTAACCCAGTTCCCAAAATTTTTCAACCTTTTGCTAAAACCACATTACAATCCAATGAAGACCTGAGGATAGATGCCTTGACCAGGCTAATTGGGTGGAGACATATAGAAGTCAGGCAAGCCTATGGGACCTGAGGATAGATGCCTTGACCTGAGGATAGATGACTTGACCAGCCTATGGGACCGTTCTTGATCAAGCAGGTTGTAGAGCGTAAACACTTAACCTAAACACAGAGTGCTGAGTGGGTAAGGATATATCTTGACCGCTTGAGAACATTGCTTGATTTATGCTCTGACTCCTATTTGTCTTGACTGTTTCGGGTGCATGTATATTAGTGTGTTGGCTGTTTGAGTCTTCTATTTTCCTTTTGTTTATGGGCAAGTTATATTTACACGCTTGAGGACAATCGTGCTTAAAGTGTGTGAGTGATTGGGAGGAAGAAACAAGTCCTACGGGCAAACAATCTGTTTAATTTCTGTTATGCTTTTGGCATTGCCACGGGTTGGTCCTGTGTTGGGAACCCTAAGGATTTTAGTTTTGATGATGATCTTTCGAAACACACTTAGTCCTTTTAGAGCTTAAACTATTCTACGTGTAAAAACAGATCACTAGAGATAAAGTGAATCCTGTTAT
>JAPKLX010000247.1:33283-97431 GCA_026898415.1 Leonotis leonurus | reverse complement strand
ACGAGTATAAAGAAGCAGAGTATCCTAGTAGTGGATAATCTGGTCTATTTTGACCAGATCGTGGACGTAGGGATTTCTCGAACCACGTTAAACAACTGTGTGCTTTACATTCCTGCAGTCTTTATTTTTCAGTTGTTTATTATTCTAACTCTCTGCACTATCATCCATCTGCATCTCAATCAATCTTCTTAACATTCTGGATTATTACTAAGATTTTCTAAACAAGAGCAATCACTAATCCACCATTATTCCGCACTCACTCAGCACTCAGAAAGTAATAAGATCACTCTTATTATTAGCTAAGTGTTTACACTAAGAGAGTAATCTGGTTGGACTAAACTGCTATCGACCTGCATATCGATCTGTCTAGTCATCTTTGAGCAATTTCTTATACAGAATAGCTTGAACTCTCTCTCAACTTGTCAAGTAAACTGAAAAGTTTATATTTGGTGTATTCCCCCCCCCCATACACCAAACCTTGCTCTTTCGAGACCAACATCCTGGCAAGAGGATATTTTGGTAACACTTTACTTTCGTATTCTCAATACAAGTATGCTTTCCTTTATTTCATCCTTGTTCTTTATTTTTTGCATGAGTAGCTAGTTTATTAGACTTGACTTGGGGTAAGATGAATTGAGTACAAGACTTATAAAGTCTTGAGAGGTCTAACTGTGCATATAGTTGTCTTGGAAAGTTCCTAAAGCCTTGGATCTGAATCCTATACAACTTGATCATGTCCTCGGTGTTGTCTGACCAGTAGCAGTCTTGGGCTAGATCAGGTTACAACTACTAGCTGGAAACTCCAAGTGTTAGCGACTTCCTGCTTGCCAACCAGAGGGATCAACGTGGTGAAGTAGGTGGGAACGACATGGGACGGGCGTCTGAGATAGTGTGCCTATGGTTGTGGAGTCCCGTGAATGCCTATTCGGGTACATTGGAGTAAGCTTGGTCCAAGAGCAATCTTGAGCAAGGGGGATAGGGAGTGAGTAACCCTTACCTTCTAGGCTGAAAAGGTGTGCTGGGTGGGGCTTAAGTGGCTACGTGACGATTAAAAAGGGGGCTGCTTGAGTGATGCATTTGGGTGGTAGGAGTAAAATCCCATTCATACGCCTACCCTTAACCGATGTCTTTCTGAGACATCGAGAGAGGAATCCACCAAGTCAAGTTGCTTTCTCATTTAACTCTTTTAGTGTTTTCTTTTTAGTTATTTACTTTTACAGCGTTTACTATTCTGCTTGGTTTCACCTCTTGCCCAAGGCAAGACCCGAATCAAAACCCCAAATTGTGACATTGAGAGAGGAATCCACCAACTCCCTGTGGGATCGACCCTGTACTTACCACTAGAGGAACCTAGTGAAGAGTGCTGGACTTATAAATTTATCTTGCCTGAGTGATAACGACTGAGCTCCGAGCCCGCAGAATGGTGTCGGTATGTATAAGCAGTTATACATGCTTTAAGTATACATATTGAGAGGTTTCACAGTGAGATAAGTTCTAACGTGCTAATACTTAGAACGAGGCTCGAAAATTAATTCATTTTTTAATCTGTGATGATTACATTAGTATAGGCGGTTGATTATACGCTGCTTTGATTCATCTACGCTTGCTAGTTTTTTGTAACTCTAAATAGTGATGTCTTGGGCAGTAGTGATAAATCCATGTGAGGCGTTCAGAAAGGTTTATTACATAAGAAACTCTGCCGGTTGGGAATTTATTCCATATGTAATATTAAAGGCTTTAACTAGATCATTCACGAATAAATATAATAATTAATTGTGAGTTGTCATCAAACTCAATTAATTAATGGATTTAGAAAATCTTAAACGCAGGAAATAATTAATGATAAAAGGGTTACGTACGTAATTCGAATGAATCAAGATGAGTTCAATATTTATCTTATAGTGGAGTCGATAAATATTTATAATAGAACTGCTCTTTATTGCATTTACGTGGAGTAATTAATTGGAGAACAATTTAATTTAAAATAATTAATTTAAGTCTAATTATGGGCCAGCCAATTACTTAAATTCAACTGGGCCCAAAAGGAGACTTGAAAATTAATTTAATCTAATTATAGATTTGACCAAGCCCATATTAATTTTAAATATAATTCAAATTCAAATTTGAATAATAGTTGTAACTATAAGAGATAAAGAGAAGATTATAGTTTATATTATTTGAGATCTAATTCATTCTCCTTAGAAGCCCTATCCAAGCCCACTATTTCTATAAAAGAGAATAAGAAGGAGCCACTTTCTCTCTCATACCTTGAGAAACCAGCGCCCCATAGAGAGGATTTTACTCTCTCTAATTTCGAAAATTAAGAGTATTCTACGCTCCAATTTTTGATCTTCTTTTTCTCTAAATTACTAGATAGATTCACCCACACGATATTCTAGTAAGTAGACAAGGAATAGGATAAAAGTTCCTAGATTTGGATTTGGTGGAGATTTAAGAAGGTGATTCGTACGGTGTGGATTGCGGATTGTTGCTAGCGATTCAAATCGCTTCTCCACAAGCGGAGGACTTGCGTAGGAGAAGGTATAATTTATATAATTCCACATTATATTCTCCTATGTGATTTAAGAATTAATTATTCATATGATTTATTAAACCTATGGATCCTTTTTTTTCATGAGCCCCTCATATGGGTTCCATCAATCATATCATATTTGTCCAAATAGGGAGCTCTTTTCGACTTATGAGAAGATAGATGGTCAAAATATTTCCATGGCCAACGGTGCCGTCTGCAAGGTGGTCGAAATTGGCTCAATTAGGATATGAACACATGATGGTGTATTATGCACCTTGAATGAAGTCATACATGTTCCGCAAATGACGAAGTATGTGATATCTTTTAGACGTCTTGACAACGAAGGTTTCAATTTTAAAGGTGAAAGTGGAGTTATGTATGTCTGTAAAGGTTCAAAGGTGGTTTTGACAGGCTTGAACGTGGTAGTTTGTATTTACTACGAGGTTGTACTATGACATAATCTGCTGGTGTTGTATTCTCCTTGGTTCAAACTAAGGATATGATAAACGTCAGAATTTGTTAATTGCCCGAACAGGGCAAATTTGAGGCAGAAAGGAGGAGTTTGTTCATTTGGCATTATAATGATGCATCTGGAGGAGCCTGCTTATCTGACATCGTAATGATGCATGTTAGGAACCTTTTTGATGTTGCTAAAGTTGTTAGTTTGGTTTTGATAATGCTTGTGAAACCATTATAGTGTTGAGATGTTTGATTGATTCTTTGTGTGTATTCATTGTTATGTGATGCTTAAGTGTAAAAGGCACAGATCAATGAAAGACAGATCGTGTCCATAGGTAGTCTTCTGTGTTCTTCATAGCAGATAAGCTAACATGTAAAGATAGGTTAATGATATAATAACTTAGTCTATAGAGATTGATCTTAGTTAGTTCTTGTATTAGAGCATATGATCAAGCTACAAGGACAGATCGTGAGTCACGATCTGTGCTATTGGATCATGCTACTGTAAAAGATGAAGTAAAAATGTAAAGACAGAATGTAAGTAATGTTATGTCCATAGGACTTAATCTGTGTTCTTTCTAGACTTAGATTTAGGAGCATCCACAATATAGAAGCAAGTGTGGAGAGAACATATGATCAACACATAACGTGGTGATGCACAACAGCTCACTACCCAGTAGACGAGGCCAAATCACAAAAGACCAGAGGATAGAAGAGCAAAACGTGATTTCAACAGAACTTAGCAGATCACAGATCGAGAGGCGGATCAAGAAGCACAACGAGAGTATCAATCTGTGTCTAACAGATTGATCAATAGAATATGAGGAGTCAGCTCAAGGTCTAACAAAGATGTTCTGTCTACCAACCGAACATTACATGAGCTGCTCAACACGAAATAGATGAAGCTACAGATCTACCTAAATGGATCACAGCTAACATTTTCTTGCCACATCAATTGACACTCTAACGGCTAGAAGTACAGTCAGAAGCCAACGGTCAAAGAGCATTTAATGTTCTGCAAAAGCTGCAAAGACTCAGAACGGCTAGAATTCAAATTAGTCTATATATACTTCAGCCAAGTCCACGAAGAAGGGGTTCGAACATTCATATAATTACTTAAAATCTCTCCAGCCATTCAAAGACATTAAACACTAGATTAGTTCTCATACATATCCATAAGTGTTGAAATTTAGAGAGATTTAAACACCTGCCTGGACTAACCCACTAGAATTTACAATAGCTTAGAGCTTCATAGCCATAATTCTAGAATCCTAAATAGCCCCAAAGCTTGGAAGGATATTTGAATATTAACTCAAACCTGATCTCGTACTCAGCGAATTTAAATAAGCGAGTTGTAATTTCGTCCTCAGCGAGTATAAATAAGCGAGTGTGAGCTCATACTCAACGAGGATAAATAAGTGAGGAATCCGAGGTAAAGGGATTCATCGATCTAGCTTGATCGATCGTGGACGTAGGGGAGTTTCCCGAACCACGTTAAATATTGTGTGTTCTTTCTTTATTGCATTGCATTGTTTTGCGTATATGTTTATCACTCACCAGTGAGCAGATCACAATCTGTTAGCTTGCATTTGAGTCAATCTATTAAAGAACACTCAGTAATTACAAAATATTTTCTAAATGTAGAGCAGTTCAACAAGCACACAGCTTCCACACAAGATATGTGTTTGGACATATCGTCTAGTATGCTCCAGCTAGCTGCTGGTCTTTCTGCTCCATAGACAGATCACTCACGCTCTATGTCGAGAACCCAACTTGGAAAGATCACGATCTGTCACACTTCACAGTCTTCTGTCCAGTAGAGAAGGTTGTCTCGACCTTAGATTCTAACAGAACGCGCGAAAAAGTTGTAGTGTGGTGTATTCCCCCCCCCCATACACCACACCTGCTCTATCCGGGACCCCAACAATGCATCTGGAGGAGACTGTTCATTTGGTATCGTAATGATGCATCTGAGAATTTTAGTCAAGGTGGAGATTTGTTGCTATGTCTAGAATTCTAGTCTACTCATCTGGTATTGTAATGATGCATTTGGAGAATTCTAGTCAAGGTGGAGATTTGTTGTTATGTCTAAAATTCTAATTTGTATTGGGTCTGGTTAATTGTGTGGTATACAGTTTTGGGTCTTAGGCCCAATCTGGAGTATTCTCTTAGTTCTATATATTTGGTATTTGAGATATATAATTTGTATCTGGACACACGTAAATTTGTTCTCTTTTCAGCCCGTGGACGTAGCCAATTGGTGAATCAATCAACGCACGGAGATGGAAAGAAGCATCTTTCAACGATCTGCTTTCCATGTATTTGAAGATCCGGTCAAACCTTCCAAGGAAAGATGAAATTTACTGGGATTCAAAATTCCTGATTGGCAATCGACATTTACTTCAAGCCAATCAAGACCAACAGTTAAAATTCCTAATTTTACACCTATAAAAGCTTGGAACCAACACTGAAAGAGTACGGATACTATTATCAATGATCAGGTAAGTTGTTACTCTACTCAAAAATCAACTCACTCATCAAGCTCTACTTGAGAAGATTTCTACACACCAGATCGTGTTCTAAGCTGTTCGTGATCGAAATCAGACCACTCGATTCAAGTCTGTCTTATCGAGAAGGAGAAGGAAGATAGCTTCGCAAGCTAGTAGTTTTCTATTGGATTAACGTGAAGATATCTTATTGCAGTTGTTTACTGTAAGTTGTAAAGGGACACAACCCTTATTCGTGCATAAGTTTCAACCAAATAGTGTTTGAAACTTGTGGCTCGTTCTCAAAGAGTATAAAGAAGAAGAGTATCCCAGTAGTGGATAACTAATCCAGTTTGGATTGGACCGTGGACATAGGGGGTTTCCCGAACCACTAACCAGCACATCCATTCAATCTGCATTCTTAATCAATCTGCTAAATATTCGGTTAAGTTTTGCAAATGTTTTCTATTAAATAGCACTGACTAAGTCCACCATATTCCGCACACAACGCTCTGTTAGAGAACAAGATCACTCTTAATCTCTGCTAAGTGTTTTCACAAGAGAGTATCAATTTGGACAGATTGTGATCGATCTGGTTTGTCAAATTTGAGCGAACTTCTTACAGAAAGCTTAAACTCTCTAAGTAATTAGTTAAGTAAACTGAAAAGTTTGTATTTGGTGTATTCACCTCCCCCCCGTCCCAAATACACCAAACCTTGCTCTTTCGAAGTTGGTCAATCAAATATTTCTTGGGAGGAGCCTCCTGTTGAAAAGGCCTCACAGATGCAGCACCAGCAGTAGCAGAAACATCAACAGTGACGGATGTCGAGACTAAGAGAAAGACACTCATACCTAAGGGTGCAGCTGCGAAGAAAGTAAAGGAAGCAGCTCCAAAGAAAACAAAGCAGTCAAGACCTACTTAGACACAAAAGAAGAACAAGGTGGGGGTATGCAAGAACTGAACCGAACAAATAAAACCGACCGAACCGATAGGTTTTGGTCGGTTTCGGTTCGGTGTTTAATTATAGAACCGATGAGTTTCAATTCGGTTTGCGGTTCATGATTTTTGGTTCGGTCGGTTATCAATCCGACCAAAACATATTAATATAAATATTAAATATATATATATATAATTAATATAAAAATTAAATAAATATAATTATATTTTAGTAAAAATATATATAATTATATAATATATTTTAAATTTATAAAATTAATACACAAAAAATATTTTTTTCTTAAAAAAATGGATACTCTAAATTATTTATAGTTTTAAAAATTACAAAAAATAATTATGGTTCGATTAAAAAAAAAACCGACCAAAACCGATCGGATTTGGTCAGTCGGTTTGTGGTTTGGTTTATAATTATCGTGCGGTTAGTTCGTTTTATAACTTTACACTTCGGTTTGGTTTTTGATTAATGTAAATTTGGTCAGTCGTTTGAACTGACCAATCGATGCACACCCCTAGAACAAGGATACAGAGAATAAAGTTTCAGAATCAAAATGTGTCTAAAAGCTCATCACTGTCTGATGTGGAAAGTGATAGAGGAAGGACCATTAGTCATACAAGAAGAGAAGACTCGCATTACAGAAACTGGTGCAATCAAAGAGATCGTGCTCAAGGATCCCAGAACGTATACATCAGAAGAACAACGTGAAGCAAATCTAGATGACTTTGCAAAAGGGATCATCTTCAGCACTGTTAAAGGAGTCCGTCTGGCCAAGATCCAAGATCTGGATACAGCCAAAGAGATGTGGGAGGCACTGCGAGAACTCAGCTTAGGTTCTGAGGCTATGATCGAGAACAAGTTGTCCCTAGCATGCAACAAGTTCAATGAGTTCAAGATGAAACCTGGAGAAACCATTGAGCAGATGAAGAACAGATTCATCGAGGTGTTACTTGAAGTTTCTGCTTTCAACAAGAACAAGTACACACAGAGAGAGAAGTATCTCAAAATTCTCAGAGCATTGCCACCAAGCTGGGAGATATATTCAGCAATGCAACCACTGATTTCAATGATCTGTCTGTTGAAGCACTGTTTGACCATCTGGCTGTACATGAATGTGACATCAGAAGAATACATGGACCAGATCATTCTTCAAGTAAGAAGAACGAGAGTAGTTCAAAGAAAGAAAAATAAATAGCCTTCAAAGCGAAGTGCGTAGCAACCAGTTGTACCTGCTGCATCAGAAAAAGGAGGTTATGATAAGTTGTTGAAGGAATTCGCAATGATTGCCAAGAGAATGGATAAAATGGAAGTCAGATAGAGAAAATACCGCAGATTCTACAAAGACAACAAGAGTAGATATCAGAAGAATAGAGAACCAGATCAATCTGATAGCAAAAGAGAATCAAAGCCTAAAGTGTGTACTCTAGGTTCTCACAAATTATAACGAGGTCGATTGCATGTAACAAGCTAACCCCGGTCGGATCTCGATGGAAAGCTTAACATGGCGGCTCTAATCCTAAGTGTTACTAAAATAAGAAAAGGGAAATCCTAAACACTCTACCAAAGATAAACGGGAGGAATAAGAAATAAAACGAAAATAATAAACAAAATAAAAAGGTGGATTTGGGATTGAAGGGCCTAGAATTCAGAAACCTACAATTAATCAAATCATGCTCTTCTACTTATGCTATTGTTCACTCATCAAAGACTTCTTAAAAGTTAGTCTAACTAATCACTTACGTGTTCTCAATTAGACAGCAATCAAAACTCTCGTATTAGATTACCCTAATAGGAGTACCTCAACTACAAACAATGATTCGAAGTTAATTAATGACTTCCTAAAGTTGCTTAATCACTAACTTTCGTATTAGACAGTTAAGCTGTAATTATAACCTACGTATTCGAATTACACAATAGGAAAATCAATAACAACTACGAATATGATTCCTACGTTTCTGATTTGGAATCATTGATTGATTTAACCCTAGGTCTATATTGGAATCATCTCTCGATCTCAACCAATAACGATAAATCAAAACGGTGATCAAGCATTTCAATTAAACAAGCACAAGTTAAATCAAAAAGCACGAATATAAGAGAAATCAATAAATAATTAAAAGAAATTCTAAATCTAGGAAGAGGAATACAATCAATCTATAGAACAAACAAAATAAGAATTAAACATGCTTATAAAGATTGAGTCTCGGATTGAGAGCCAAACTCGCCCTCAATCTTTTATCCCAAGTATAAATTACAAGTAAAGAGTACTAAACTAGAGTTCTAAGATTACAAATTTGAGTTCTATTTTTGATAGAGATGGATGTTAGCCTTCAAAATGGCCTAGAAAAGGCTTAAAAACCCGCAAGTAACTGTCAGCCAGCGGTCGATGGCTTTGCCTCTCTGACGCGCTGCAGCAGCACAGGCACAGCGACCGCTGGCCTGTGCAAAATACGAAAATTTTGAAATCACATAATTGAATCTCGTCTCGATAAGAATCCGTGGCCACAGACGGATCCAAATTCGGAGTTGTAACGAAGGAGAACGATCCAAAACAAAATTGTTGCGCAAAAAGCAAAAATTTTGCGTATGGCCATGCTCTCGCGTTCTTTCTCCTCTCGTCTTTTGCCCGTAACTCCTAGCAAGCTCCCATCCAGTTTCCTCAGCTTTGTTCGGCTTAGCACATATGACATAATCGGCACCAATTCAGCTCCTATCCGTCCTTCAATTCACCATCCTACAACAAACACGAAAATAACGAAAACCAACGTAATACAAAATAAAAAGACACGAAAACAAAACAAACTAAAACCTAGACACGACGAAACATCAACTAAAAACACACCAAAAATGAGCTAAACAACTCCCCCACATTTAATCATTTTCTTGTCCTCAAGCAAAATCCAATCATCATGTATCGACTCAAATCAAAGAATAACACGCAAGACCAACCTCCATGCATACCTTCACTTCAAGACATAGACTAGACTCGATTCTCAATCGTATTCGGTCGCTCAATTAAAATGTAGTGTTGCCCGTTAATAAGTTCATCAACATGCACATGATCACGATGTACACACATCTCACACCTCCCTATCATTCACATATTCGATTCCCCCTTTATTACCCCCTTCTAGTGTTTACTACTCTATTTTTTTGAAGAGTGAATACAATACTCTTTCTACTCTTTTTTTTAAGGAGAACCGAACACATAAACAATAGAGAGTAGTCACACATAATCCGAATCATGATCGGTACACGTCAACTAGCAAAACAACATGCCCCACTACACGCCTTAATCACACAACGTAGCTCAATCAAGAACCGAAATCAATCTAAGCCTACAACCATACATGCTCATACCCAGGCTCACATGCTAATAATCGATATTCGTCAACACAAGGTAATCGAATAAGCAAGACAACGTGCATCTGATCAAGATTGGGGAAGTATACGACATCACACAATCACAACCACAAACAACGACATCACAACTCACATGCACAAACAAATCACAAACACTAGACAAAACGTACACATTACAAAGCAACGACAGACAACACGAATACACAAGAACCTCTCCCCCACACTTAAGTAATACAATGTCCCCATTGTATATAAACCAAGAGGGAAAATAAGAGACTTCCCTGTAGGATGACGAATTGTAGCCTTTAGTTATGACATGCTGAGATGCTACGTAAGAGTAATACGGTAGTCCATCTTTCCACTGGTCCTCTGATGGACTCCATATCAAGCTGGATTTACTTGCATTCTAATTAAACTTCCATCCTCTCTCGACTACACATATATATATATAAAACAGACATAACTAAACATAAACTAGACATAAGCAAAAACGTAACTAATAACTAAGGATACGATAAACGTGGGTTGCCTCCCACTAAGCGCTCTTTTATCGTCTTGAGCTCGACATGACATTCTCCTATGCGAATTACTTTGGTTGAAAACCGAATAATGCTCTAAGTCGAACACCTACAAAACACAACAAAAACCAAGCATAACATTCACTACACAAGAAAACATCAAAAGAAGAGCAATAACGAACAAACAAGACGATATGAAACAACACAAGACAAGACAAAAAGAGAAATAATGAACAACACAAAGAACACTCAGAATCAAAAACACCTAAAGCTTTCCCCGACAACGGCGCCAAATTTGTTTAGCCTAAAGTGTGTACTCTAGGTTCTCGCAAATTATTACGAGGTCGATTGCACGTGGCAAGCTAACCCCGGTCGGATCTCGATGGAAAGCTTAACAGGGCGGTTTTAATCCTAAATGTTTTTAAAACAAAACAAAGGAAATCCTAAAAACTCTAATAAAGATAAACATGAGGAATAAGAAATAAAACAAAAATAATAAACAAAATAAAAATGTGGATTCGGGATTGAAGGGCCTAGAATTCAGAAAACCTACAATTAATTAAATCATGCTCCTCTAATAATGCTATTGTTTGTTCATCAAGGACTTCCTAAAAGTTAGTCTAACTAATCACTTACGTGTTCTCAATTAGACAGCAATCAAAACTCTCGCATTAGATTACCCTAATAGGAGTTCCTCAACTACAAACAATTATCCGAAGCTAATTAATGACTTCCTAAAGTTGCTTAATTACTAACTTTTGTATTCGACAATTAAGCTATAATTCTAACTTACGTATTCGAATTACACAATAGGAAAATTAATAACAACCACGAATATGATTCATACGTTCCCAATTTGGAATCATTGTTTGATTTCATCCTAAGTCTATATAGGAATCATCTCTCGATATCAACCAATAACGATAAATCAAAACGGTGATCAGGCGTTTTAATTAAACAAGAACAAGTAAATCAAATGCATAAATCGAAGAGCAATCATCAACGAATTAAAAGAACGTCTAGACCTAGGCAGAGAAATATAATCAATTCGTAGAACAATCGAAATAAGGACTAAACATGCTTATAAAGATTGATTCTTGGATTGATAGCCAAACTCGCCCTCAATCCTTCATCCCAAGTAGAAATTACAAGTAAAGAGTGCTAAACTAGAGTTTTAAGATTACAAGTTTGAGTTCTATTTTTGAGTGAGATGGATGTTATCCTTCAAATGGTCTGGAAAAGGCTTTAAAAACGCGCCAATAACTGCCAGCCAGCGGTCGCTGTATATGAGCCTCTATCTGCTGCTGCAGCACAGGCCCAGCGACCGCTGGCCGGTGAAAAATTAGAAAATTTTGAAAATACAGAATTGAAGCTCGTCTCGATAGGAATCCATGGCCGCAGACGAACCCAAAACGCAACAATTTTGTGTATGGCTATGCTCTCACGTTCTTTCTCCTCTCGTCTTTTGCCCGTAACTCCTAGCAAGATCTCGTCCAGTTTTCTCAGCTTCGTTCGGCTTAGCATCTTCGGCATTTCCGACATCATTTAAGCTTCATTCTACGCTCATTCCATCATCCTACGAAAAAACAAGAACAAACAAAACATGAAGTAAAAACAAACTAAAAAAACACGAATTAGACGCCACATAAAATCCAAACACGATAAAATAGAAACCAAAAACACGCACAAAAACGAGCTAAACAGTCACTTCAAAACAAACTATCCTGACTTAACAAAAAGTCAGAGAGAAGAACTAAGAGCAAAGAGAGATTGAAAGCTTAAAACTCAACGCAAAACAATGTTAGATGAAGAAGACTCTAGTAGCTCGAGCCATCTATCTGATAGTTCTTCAGAAAATGATGAGGCATTCTATGCGCAAGACACAGAAGAAGATTGGGATGAATACTACATGGGATTAGATAATGGACTCGACCAGATCGAGGTAAACTCTCATGTATCTATTTCTTCAAATAAACTTGTTTATGATTCAGGAAATGAAAATGAACTAGAAGTCTCATGGGAAGAAATCAATGAGATGTTCAACAGCTACACAAGTATTAAGAAGTTATTCTCTGAAGTCATAAAAGAGAATGACAAGTTGAATGAAACAGTAATGTTCTTGAGTGAAGCAAATACCAAGTTTTCTACTCAAATCAACGGTCTAGAAGAACATATCAAAACCAAGGATGTTGAGATCTACTCACTCAATTCAAAGTTGAAGGACATGGTTAGCAGAAAGGATGTAGTTGAAGAAAAACTGAAGAAGACCATGAAAAACATGAGCAAGATCAACAAAAGTCAAGAACGAGCTGGCATGATCATTGATATGCAAAAAAGAGGTACAACTGGACTTGGATATACTGGAAAATCCAGTGAAACCAAATTCGTAGCTGAAAGAAATGACATACCAGATCAAGTCAAAGATCTAAAGAATAAGAAGAATCAACCCTAGAAGATGATGATGAAAGAAGCAGGAGACAAGAAGTATTATCAGAATAAAGGTCAACATGCTCACTATGTCAAGACAGATAAAAATCAGAAGCAGATGACATCTAATAAAACATCATCAACCAAGAAGAAGAAAATCAACTGGGATAATGTTGAGAGAAATCATCCATCTGTTTACAAAGCTATATCAAAAACAGATAGTGCTGGAAGACAGATTACATGCTATATTTGTGTTCCTAATACAAAGTTAATCTGGGTTCCTAAGGGAACTTTTGCTACTAACCAAGCACCCACTCATTGAAAGGGTAGCTAAGCCTATATGATTGCAGGATAGAAGAACTGCAAGAAGATGACAAGTAGCAAAAGGAACTATCTGGATCATTGATAGTGGATGTTCAAAGCATATTACATGTGACAAGAACACTTTATCAGATTATGTGGAAAAAGAAGGACCATAGGAAATCTTTGGTTGTAACTCAAAAGGTTATACTAGAGGATATGGTAATATCAAGATTGGCAAGACCACCATCACAAATGTATCATATGTTTAGTCATAATCTATTTTTTGTTAGCCAATTTTGTGCAAATGGAAATCAGATTGTTTTTTATGCTAAAACTGTTTTTTGAAAAATAAGGAATGAGATGAAATTTTTCTTACCGGGAAATTGCAGGACATATTGTGTATTGTGCAATGGACAAACCATATTCAGGCATGTTTAATTACTAAGACAATCTTTGACAAAAGCTGGTTATGGCACAAGCTAAGATTGAGACATGTCTAATAAGATTGAGACATGTCTAATTACTAAGACAAACCAGATTGAGACATGTCTAATAAGATTGCAAGAGATAAGCTAGTCGAAGGATTACCAGAACAAGTATATGACAAAGATCATATTTGTGAAGCATGTCAAGCTGGAAAACAGACCAAGTCATCCTTTACCAGCAAAGCAGCTCACTCATCCTCCAAAGTCTTAGAGTTACTACATTTAGACTTATTTGGCCCAGTTAAGCCATTAAGTATAAATGGAAGGAATTACACTCTGGTTATCATTGATGGCAGAAGTCATCTACACGGCTTGTTACACACAGAACAGATCGGTGATAAATCTCGGACATGGGAATACATTGTACGAGATCTGGAACAATAGAAAGCCCAGGATACAGTATTTTCATACTTTAGGTTTGAGAAATCTCAATTGAAAACCTTTGATAGCAAAGCTGACCCTGGAATATTTCTTGGATATTCTGATGTTACCAAAGTTTATAGGGTCTACAATAAGAAAACTCATATTGTGGAGGTAACACCTCATATTTTATTTGATGAAGCTATTCTTGAATAAAGTGAAGCAGATGACGAACAGGTTCACAAACTGATCAATAGTAGGAGATCAGAAGGGATACTACTTGAAGATATCCTGATCTAGAATTCAAGAAAAGGAGATGAGATTAATGTCCAACCTATAGCTGAGACCAGTACACAGCAAGGGGGAACAAGTCACATCGATCTGGACCAAACCAGATCAACTCCAGATGATAATGAACCAATAGAAGTAGACAATTCTGAACCTACTCAAAGTTAACCTGATGAATCAAGAGATATTAATAGTTGGAACAACAATCAAAATATTGAGATCGAAGGACCAGAAGAGGAAAATCCTTTCCAAGCAACTTCAACAGCACACCCTGAATTTGAGGAACCAATAGAAGAACCTGAACTTGAGATATCAGAAGAAGAGATGTCCAGTAGAAGGACATGGATACAAGAACACCATCCTCCAGATTAGATTGTTGGGAACCCATCAGATCATGTGAAAACCAGAAGGATGCATGTAGAGAGTGCACTTCTAAGTTGCTATCTACCTCGTATTGAACCTTCAAATGCATATGAAGAACTACAAGATGCAGAATGGGTTATAGCCATACAAGAAGAACTCAATGAGTTTAAAACAAATCAAGTATGGTATCTTGTAGATAGACCAAGACACCAGGGTGTTATAGGTGTTAAATGGGTATTCAAGAACAAACGAGATGAGAATGGTGAAGTTGTCAGAAACAAAGCCAGATTAGTTGCAAAAGGATACAATAAACAAGAAGGCACTGATTTTGATGAAACATTCGCACCGGTTGCCAGATTGGAAGCCATCAGACTGTTTCTAGCATACGCAGCATACAAGAGATTCAAAGTATACCAGATGGATGTCAAGAGTGCATTCCTAGACGGTATTCTTGAAGAAGAAGTATATGTAGAACAACCACTTGGTTTTGAAGACGGCAATCCAGACTAGAAGGTGTATAGATTAGCCAAAGTTGTTTATTGGTTGAAACAAGCACCCAGAGCGTGGTATGAGACGTTATCAATATTTCTCTTGGAATCAGGATTCAAAAGAGGTTTTGTTGACAAGATGTTATTTATAATCAAAGGCCAAAAACATATCCTTTTGGTGCAGATATACGTTGATGATATATTCGTTAACCAAGCGAAGTACATCAATGATCTGATCATCAAATTGGAGTCAAAGATAGTAAACCTGTCAAGATTCCAATGCAAACCAATGGGAAGATAGATCCAGATCCAGAAGGAAAACCAGCAAATATAACTCAATATAGGGGTATCATTGGTTCTTTACTATACTTAACTGCTAGTCGACCTGACATTACTTTTGCAGTTGAAGTATGTGCTAGATATTAGGCTAACCCCAAGGAGTCCCATATGGAAGCAGCCAAGAAGATATTAAGATATCTTAGAGGAACAACACATATTTGATTATGGTACCCATGTGAGGACAACTTTGAGTTAACAGGCTATTCAGATTCAGATTATGCTGGATACAAGTTGGACAGAAAGTCAACATCTGGAACATGCCAGTTTCTTGGAAACAAGTTGATTTCTTGGTTTTCAAAGAAGCAAACATCTGTTGCTACATCAACAACAGAAGCAGAATATATGGCCGCTAGAAGTTGTTGTGCATAGATACTTTGGTTAAAACAGCAGCTCAAAGACTACGAGATCGACGTCAAGGAGATACCTATATTCTGTGACAGCTCAAGTGGTATTGCTATAACGCAAAATCCAATTCTACACACAAGATGCAAGCATGTTGATGTGAGACATCACTTTATTAGAGATCATGTAGAGAGAAAGCATGTCCAGATCGAGAAGATACACACAAATGTTCAACGTGCTGATATATTGACAAATGCACTTCCAGAAGAAAGATTCAAGATGCTATGTGGAAAGCTAGGGTTACTAAACCTAGATGAAAGAAACAGATCGACATGAGATCGATAACACCAGATCATATAGCTAGCAGATTGAAGACACACAGATCACTAGTTGTGGTAGTCCATCAGATTATGAAAGCCAGACTGTCAACCAGATTGACATTCACCAGAATGTGGAGATTACTAGTATCAGATCAAAACTTCAAATACCAGATGATGTATGAAGTTAATACTAGATGGAAGTGAGAACCAGAAGCCATTACAAGCAAGACCAGATTGCTTGCAATATACACGTGTCAGAATTTGAAGAAACTACACCATGCCATGTGGAAATTAATTTTCCAATAAAGATTACTTAGTCAAGGGGAAATTCAAAAATTTTTATCATTTTTCTGACCTAATTACCGCCCTAACTATAGTCTATAAAGTTAAATTCTGACATAGATTTGCTAAAGCTTCCATAATTATGATGATTAGTACAGTTTTGGGAACTGTGATTGAGGAATATCTCTACCAGAAGAGAGAAAGGAAAGTTGCAATGGTTAGAAAGATTTACACGCTCCATCCTATTTACACGCAAAACAAAAAGCAGAAGCGGGAAAATCTAAAAAGGGAGAATTTCATCCAAACCTTAAACTTCTTATCGCTTTTATCTCAGCCGATGAATTATTTCCTATATATATGTGTCGTACGTGCATTTAACTGCTCACCTTACACCCTCAATTCACTGCACACTACTCCTCTCTAAGAACTTAAGGATTTCCAGTTTTCTCAAACTTCTTTCGAACAGTTTTCAAAACTCAAACTTTCTTGAACAATGGCACCTCAAACATCTCTAATTTTACAACATGTCGCTGAAGTTCAGAAATTCCTCTCACCCGAACCATATGTTGTTCTTGAAACTCATGGATTTCAAAAGATAGAAGAGATTTTCGCTATCGTTAAGCGTTGCAAAGTTTTTCATCGGTTATTGTTCTTAAACTTCTAAAGCATGCTTATATAAAAGTTTTTCTGAGAGATCAGTTTCTGGAAACATGTTCTAATATTTGTTCTAATATTCTGTTGATACATATTGATTTCTGGATTACGGGTCATATATGTATTCGTGTTCTTCATGTTCATTCTTATAAACTGTGATATGGGGTATATATGTTGCTAATATAAATGGAGATTATAAGTTATTCATTGCTGGATTTCTATACCTTGTAGGATTCCACAATATAGTAATTGTTCATCCCAACATGTACCTTGCCAAATAAGTTGCTACTTTTTATCTAACATGGCACGATGAGAAGGATGGCCAAGAAGCCAGCGTATTGATGCATATTGGTGATAGGACAAGTAAGACAACCTATGATGTTATCGCCATGATCAACCATGCATACAGATTGAAGGATAAGGGGATGACACTGGATGACATCACTGTCGAACAGCTTCAGGAAACTGTGGAGCAAGTTATGGTGATACCGATCTCATATGCTGGGAAGATGTTTCAAAGGGCATTGCTGCAACCAGGCTACAAGCTTGTGTTCGAATTTGTCCAAAGAATCTTCATGACTCACAATGAGTCCTATAACTAGGTAACCCCAGAAAAGTTTAGAATAATAACAGTTGTAGTTCTAAACTTGAAGGTCAACTGGAGTAGAATACTCTTTGACCTATTGGCAAAGGAAGCTCACCTCGTGAAATGGACCAAAGATAACAAAGGGAATGCAGTGTCCGTGGAAGTTCAAAGGAATCTGAGGCACTCCACCAAAATAAGTTTCATGGTGGAGAAGTTCTTCAAACAACAAGTTTGGGAAAATGTTGTGGAGTTCAACTCCAGGTTCACCATTCCCAATGACCAACACCAGATTTAAATGTCCCTGGGAATAACTCCAGCTCTCTTCAACAAAGTCACTGACGAAGTGCACCATGTTGCACTGCTAGAAATGGAAGCTCCAACCCCATTTGGATACCACCTACAAAATTTGGTGAGAAGAAGGAGAAAGCTCCAAAAGAGAAAGTTCAGAAGGAAACAACACAGAGAAAGCCATGTGCCAAGAAGACAAGTTCTATTGACACAGACACCTCCACTACCACTCAACAACCTAAGCAGAAAAGGAGGAGATTGAGAAAACTACACGAATCTCCACCACCCATTGAGGAAGCCCAACCAGAGACTGCCCCTCACTAACCAGAACATGAAGATCAACTACCTGAAAGTTCTATTCCTCAGCAAGCAGAGGAAGCACAACTTGCTACTGAGGAGCCTCAATTTGTTGAACCAGAATCGAGTTTTGATCCAAACTAGGACAAGGATTTCTCACCTGCCAGAACTGCTATCCCCTCACCAGATCGTATGAAGAGGATCAGTGAGGAAGGTGAAGAAGATGAAGAGATTTATAATGAAGAGGAGAAAAAGAAGCAGGCAGCAGAAGTCATTCACCTACTGGAGAATGAAGCAGATCATTCTGTCCTCAAGGACTTTCCAGGAATCCATCTGCTACCTGAGAGTTATGGAGCTGCACAGAGAGTGAAATTCTACTTGCTGGTCAAGGACAACGAGTATTATATTTTTGACGCATTACTCCAAACCAGATCGATGGATGAGTTGAAGAAGGAGGAAGCCACTCTATTGAGTTTGCTCCAAGCAACTACAGTTGGAGAAGTCAGAGCAGAATACCACCAACTTATTTTGTCTATCATGAAGCATGAGGCCAGGTTGCTTAAAGTTGATCTGAAGTCTTTCTATGCTGATAGAATGGACTTTTACATAAGTGTAGAAGGATCAGATGATGAAGCTGGTCCAAATGTTACCATGGAAGACCCAGGAGTTGATCAGACTAAGCAACCCAGTTCCTCTAATCAAGCAGAACAACCCAAACAGACCAAACAAGACCAAGGAGCAGCAACAACACAATCCACACAGGAGGCTGAGAAGCCAAAGAAAAGGAAGAAGAAGACTCCCATAATCAATCTGGATCCGGTCAATAAAGAACCAGCAGGGTAGGTCATTGGTGGCGAACCAACAAACGAAATATACACACAAGGCGCTGCAGAGAAATTGAAGAAGCACATTTCATTCGTTGATCTGGAAGACATACTGGAATGTGAGCACAAGTCATTCAACAACCTACAGGTTGATGACTTAATTTCTTTGAGGATCCAAGACCATCTGACCACTACATGCAACTTGATGCAAGAAAAAGCTACCCAAATCCTTGTTGATTTCAACCAGCATCAGAAGAATTATGTCAATGATATGGAAAAGGACATCCGCCGGAAGCTCAGAGACCAAATCAAAGAGCTCAATAAGAAAATGGATGACGATAGAGCCACTGCTGATACAGTTAGAGAAAGGTCGGACCTAAAACTGGAGTCAGTGGAGAAGAAGGTCCAGACCGTCCAAACTTTGGTCACGGACATGCTGGCCAAGGAAATGGAGAAAATTGATACTGCCATCAAGATTCAAACTGCTGTTATTACAGATGATCTGAAGGAGGCCACAACACTGGAGATTCATTTCCAATTTTCACAGTTTGAAGAAGACAAGTTCTTCAATCTGATGAAAAAGCATCAAGTTAAAGTTCTGGATGATCTCTTCTATCCTACTCCAACGGAGCTTGATCATCAGAATACACGAATCAACACTCTTGAAGAAACTCAAGACACATACGACAAGACACTCTTCATTATGAACAACAATCTGGAGAAGAAGCTCGAAGCCACTGACCAGACAGTCAACCTCTTGCTGCATTTTAAAGTTGATACTGAGTAGAAGATGGAAGACATGCAAGCAGAGATTTCTTCCCTCAGAACACTCATCAAGACTACCTTTGATGATGTCGAAAAGGGTCAAAGATCAGGCAAGGGAGGAAAAGGAGGAGGCAAGGGAGGAATCACAGATGAAGCCATAGATAGTGCATGACCAGATCAAGGTCCAACAGAAGGAGCTCAAGGCACTGAGCCAGTCCAACAAACAAAGGAGAGACCCACCACTCCACCAAGACCTGATCCTATCATCGAAGCAGAACAACAACAAAATCAATAGCAACAGCCAGCACGAAACAAGGGGAAGAAACCAGTTGATGAAGGCGACCAGATAGCTGAGCTTCTGTTATTTGGGATTAGTAGTGAGCAAGCCTGTGATCCCAATTTTAGGGCACAGTTCTACAGAGATCAAGCTGCACAAGAAAAGAGGTTGGCAGAGAAGGAAGCTCGCGAAAAGTCATATCAGAAAACCTTCTCTACACCTTCATTTGAACGTTCCCAACAATAATCATCTCAGTCCACCACCCAATCAAGAAAGAAGAAGAAGAAGAAGCCCTTCACTGCCTGGAACTTATCACTACATAAGAAGACACCAAAAGATGTCTGGGTAAATGAAGCAGATCAGAAGGATTGAGAGCTGATTAAGCAAGGATTCATCATGAACTGATATTTCTTAAAGGAACCTATCTACTCAGAGTCCACTCTAGATGAAGACTTTAATCGGTACATGGACAACTTTGCTGAAAAGGAGCTGATACAGAGAATCAAAATGGCGGCCAAGAATGCTAAACTCCAAATTAAGGCACTCAAGAGGGAGTACATGGTATGTCCAATGATTCCAGGAAGCAACATACCAGACAAGACATATATTCTCAACTATATCAATCAAGTGGCCAAGATCAAGGGCTACAAGATTGATAATCACAACCCAAACTAAACCAGAGTAAGGGACGGGATTTATGAGAGTACAAAGCTCACCTCTGACGCTCAACGGGAGAAAATGAAGAAAGGAGGCGCTGGCAGATGGTTCTCTTAGATTTTCTTTCCTTCATCTATCTGATGTTTTGTTTAATCTGGTTCTGTGCTAATTTTGTAAACCCTCTGATATATCTATATATATACATGTGGGCTTTTCTGAAGACAAAGTCTCATTGTCCAGAACCAATTAATGCTTATGATTGTTATAATTTAGTAACAATCTCCTAAACCCTTCTGATTATTTAAAACCAAATCATGATTAAATGCTTTACTTAGGGTTATTTTGTAAAGTATGATTTCGACATCATCAAAAAGGGGGAAATTGTTGGGAACCCCGCAATATTTAGTTTTGATGATGTTCTCTCGAACACACTTAGATTTAATTATGTTTCCTAGGTCTTGATCTGTTCTACCTGTACCAGATCATTAAAATATAGAGTGAATCTGATAGAGAACATGTCTTTAGATCATATTAGAGAATGACTTAAGGTGTAAAGGATTACATCATATAGAAGTCATTTTGTCTTTGTCTTGTTCGAGGACCTGATCAACAGCAAACTTCAAGCAAACAGATGATCAGTCCGAGGGCCACTCGATCTCATTGTCATGAAATTAAACACTGAGATTGCAACCATGCTTTGGAGCATTTTTGGAACAGATTGATATTTGACTAGATCGATATCAATCAACTTTGACCAGATCATTCTTCAAAGTGAGCCAGCCTGGATCAGATCAACACAGTCATCTGGCAACCTATGTCTAGATGTACTTAAATGAATACAAGTCAACTTGCCACATCAGCTGATCTCACGAAGATGGAAAGATTATCTATTGGAGATCAAGTTTGGAAGGAGAATTAATCAACGCGCGGAGAAGGAAAGAAGCATCTTTCAACGATCTGCTTTCCATATACTTGAAGATTCGGTCAAACCTTCCAAGGCAAGATGAGATTTACTAGGATTCAAAATTCCTGATTGGCAATCAACATTTACTTCAAGCCAATCAAGACCAACGGTTAGAATTCAAAATTCTACACCTATAAAAGCTTGGAACCAAGATTGGAAGAGTACGAATACTATTATGAATGATCAAGCAAGATGTTACTCTACTTAGAAATCAACTCACTCATCAAGCTCTACTTGCGAAGATTTCTACACACCAAATCGTGTTCTATGTCGTTCGTGATCGAAATCACACCACTCGATTCAAGTCTGTCTTATCGAGAAGGAGAAGGAAGATAGCTTCGCTAGCTAGTAGTTTTCTATTGGATTAACGTGAAGATATCTTATTGTAGTTGTTTATTGTAAGTTGTAAAGGGACACGCCCTTATTCGTGCATAAGTTTCGCCCAGATTGTGTTTGAAACTTGTGGCTCGTTCTCAACAATTATAAAGAAGAAGAGTATCCTAGTAGTGGATAACTAATCCAGTTTGGATTGGACCGTGGACGTAGGGGGTTTCCCGAACCTCGTAAAACAACTGTGTTATTTATATTCTGCATTTACTTTGAGTTGTTTATTCACTAACAAGCACATCCATTCAATCTGCATTCTTAATCAATCTGTTAAATATTCGGTTAAGTTTTGCAAAGGTTTTCTATTAAAGAGCACTGACTAAGTCCACCATATTCCGCACACAAAGCTCTGTTAGAGAACAAGATCACTCTTAATCTCTGCTAAGTGTTTTCACAAGAGAGTATCAATTTGGACAGATTGTGATCGATCTAGTTTGTCAAAGTTGAGCAAACTTCTTACAGAAAGCTTAAAATCTCTAAGTAATTAGTCAAGTAAACTGAAAAGTTTGTATTTGGTGTGTTTGATGTAATTAAATAAATATAATTATATTTTAGTAAAAATATATATAATTATATAATATATTTTAAATTTATAAAATTAATACACAAAAAATATTTTTTCTTATAAAAATGGATACTCTAAATTATTTATAGTTTAAAAAATTACAAAAATTAATTATGGTTCGGTTCAAAACAAAACCGACCAAAACCGATCGGTTTTGGTCAGTCGTTTTGTGGTTCAGTTTATAATTATCACGCGTTCGGTTCGGTTTATAATTTTACACTTCGGTTTGGTTTTCGGTTAATGTAAATTTGGTTGGTCGGTTGAACCGACCAATCGATGCACACCCTTAGAACAAGGCTCCCACACCTGACTACGGCCTTGTTGATGAATCAGAAGATGAAGCCATACCAGCAGACACACAGATCGACTTGCAAGCATATCAGCAATTCCTCACACATCTGTCACTTCTGAAAAGGAAGAAAAGGTTACATTACCACTTCAACATAGAGTTCGATCTCAACCAATTGCACAACAGCCTATGCAGCACCTAATTCATATCTCTTCCCCATCACAACACACATCTCCGCAGCCCATCGCCATGATATTGTCATAACAGAACCTCAACCCTTCTGTTCCCGAGAAAGTAGGAGAGAGCTTAGATTCTGAGCAAAGGAATGCACAGATCGTCCTAGCACAGATTAAGGAGACAACGGTTGATGAAATTGCTAACTTAATGTCGGGCATATAGCTCACTCCTACGACACACTCGATGGTTATTCGCCTTCACGCTTACCTTATCATTCGAGACAACCCATACTATACATTGGACGTTGTGCTCAAAAGTTATATCACTTGAAGACATGAAGGTCAAAGAAGGAGATTTGATGAGATATTTCTCATTCATGGATCTGCATTACTTGCACACCGAGTTTCCAGTTCCGGTCCTGACCTGAATGCGCCAAGAAGCAAGTGAGCGCCAAATAAACTTGCGCTCTTTATATAAAGATCAGAGAGAATTGCACCACCGTGCTGGTCCGTTCCTAGAAGAGTCATCTTTGGACAGCGAGCCCATCGATGAAGAGATTGAAATGGAGTCTCCACCAAGAACATCATTGCCCAGAACTGTTATGTTGGTCCCGAAAGAGCAAGGTTTGGTGTATAAGGGGGGGGGGGGGGGAATACACCAAATACAAACTTTTCAGTTTACTTGACAAATTAACTAGAGAGATTGCTCAAGTTGACAGACCAGGCTCACTCACCAGGTTCACTACCTGGTTAACTAGTGATCTGTCCAGATAAAGTCTCTCTCGTGAATTACAGAAGGCAGATAGCAAGAGTCATCTTGTTATCTTTCAAAGTGTAGTGTGCAGAATATGGTGGATTTAATATGTTGCTCTTACTAGAAAACCATTGTAAACACTTAGTCGAATATGATTAGAAATTGATTAAATTCATGCAAGTTTGTATGCAAGTGTTGGGTTAGTGAATAAACAAATGAATATAAATACTTAAAGTAAAAAACACAAGTTGTTTTACGTGGTTCGGGAAACCCCCTACATCCACGGTCCAATCAAACCTAGATTGGATATACACTACTAAGATACTCTCTTCTTTATACTCGCTGAGAACAAGCCACATGTTCCAATCAAAACTAGAAAGAAACTCTTGCACGAATATGAGTCGTGTCCCTTACAACTTGCAGATAAATCTGCTACAAATACCTTCACGTTAATCCACTAGAAAATTACTAGCTAGTGCAGATATCAACTCTCCTTCTTCTCGATAAGATAGACTTGTATCGAGGTTGGTTTGATTTCGATCACGAACGGCTTTGAACAAATTCTGGAATATGAAATCTCCTCATTGAATGCTTCGATGGTTGAGTAGATTTCTTGTCAGAGTTTCAGATTTGTAAGAGTGTGTGTATGATCATTCGTTAACTCTCTCCAGATATTGTTCGCAACATTTATAGGCTCAGAATTTGAATTATGACCGTTGGGGTTGATTGGCGTGAGTTAAATGTTGATTGCCAATCTTAGATTTGAATCCCTGATTTGATCCTCTTGCCTTGTAAGAAAGGTTGATCGAATCTCCTTGATTATGGAAAGTAGATAACTAATTGATCTCTTTCCTTCTTTGATCTCTGATTGATTCTCCTTCCGTCTTTGAGAAATCTGGTGACGTGGCATAAAGAAAATGGGATTCTCTCTAAGTACATCGGGTGATGCATTGTATACCTAGATGACTTCGAGAATATCAGATGACTTATACAAAACATCAAATGATGCATTGTATATATGAAGATTGCATAGTCTTCTTTTAAGTGATCTGTAAAGGACAGGTTCATTCTACCAAGCTGGTCTAGTTAAGCAGGTCAGGTTCACTACCAGTGAGGTGATATGGTCCAAAGTTTCTCCTAGAGTTGGTAACAACAGTTGGGTAAAACCAGGTTTGGTCCAGGTTGAGTGATCTTCATCAGGTTGTCTGCTTGCTTCAAGTGAGCTTATCTGTATCCAGAGAACATAAGACTATATAACAAGATGAGTTCCTATAGGACATAATACTTAAATATATTTGAGTCCTTTACATTTTAGTCATCAACTAACCTAGTCTAACTAAATAACAGGCTTGCTCCCTATCAGGTTCACTTATAAATAAAGTGATCTCCCTGTTACATTTTGAGCAGGCTGACTCTAGCAAGCGAGACATAAAATAAATCTAAGTGTGTTTCGAAATAATATCATCAAAATTAAATTTTGTAAGGGTTTCCAACACGTTCCATTACAAATCGAAGTTGGTCTATCTGTGGCCATGAAGAGCCCAATAAAGAGGATCGAAGGCCCCCTGGTCGAAGATTCTATTCCTGAAGAAGTATAAACTCATGGCACAGCTCCAGTCAGGCACAGATTCCTCACCATTCAGGAAATTTTCACCGGCGAGTCCAAGACTCCTCCCATTTCCTATCATACTATGAAGCAAATGGTCCACAATCAAGTTGCCACAGATGTCTCCAACCTCTTCCAAGTCATCCTTGATGCTGGAAACATTGCGTTCACCAACCTGGAAGCACATATTGGAAATTAGATTGCTTCCTTTTTTGAGAAACTCAACACAGAACAACGAGCAGCTCTTGAGCCGCAGAACAACACAATCGCTGATCTATATGCACAAATCAATGCACAGAAGGAGCAGTTTGAGGAACTGCAAAAGCAAATCAATGACCCTGTCGAGGGTATGTTGGCAAAATCTTCAACGAAAATGCATAAACAACTTGCTGCCTACGAAACAACAAGACTTGAGGCAGAAGTCAAGAGAATCATGCATATTGTTGCCAAGGAATTGGAGTTGGCAACAGATAATGACGTTGAAGAAATCAAGGGACTGTTCGAAAGTGCCCAAGCAACTGGCGATCAGTACATGAAGGACCTCGCCAACGCTAACTCTATTCATGAGAAGAAGCACAATGAAATGGACAAGAACATCACTGTTCTATTAACACATAAGATGGAGACAGAGGATGAGCTCAAGAAACTGAAAAATGAGTTTCAATCAAAGCTACATCGGCCCCACTTTTTGATGTTTTCGAAAATGGGGAATATTTTGGAAAGGATGATCAGAACGCTAACAAAGGAAAGGAGAAGATGAAAGGAAAGAAGAAAATTATGACAGAAGCCACTAAAGCTTTGCATCTCAAAAGAAGGTCATATCCAGATCACAAGTAGCAGCATAAAAGCTGAAAGAGGACACGGTAATAGGAATCCAAGTGAAGGATGTACTAGACGTTGAGGTTATTCCCACACAAATCATCGATCTAAGAGTAACAAATGAAGCAGAGAAGTGGAAGAAACCAGAAGCTCGAGAACCTAGAACAACGCACAGTCGATCTGGTGCCAAACATGTATCCAGATCCTCTAATGGGGTAAGAAGAGTCTAATCAAAATTCCCACAACAGATCTTGCCCTCACTCATTCAGAACAACCTATGATCGAATTAGCTCAAGAGTTTCTAAACGTAGAACAAAAAGCTACCCAAGAAGTTGCACAGAAGGCAATAGAAGAAACAAAACTTGATGAAGTCAAATGGATTCCAGCTGAGAACGCACAAAAATTTCTTGATGCTGCAACAACAAATGAAGTTTCTACCACTCAAAGACAACAATATCAAGATGCTGAAACAGAACGTATAGGACACGAATGGGCAAAAATTGAAAGAGACAAACAAAGAGCAGAAGCTCACACATAAATTGGCGAAGAATCTGCTTTGAAAAGAAGACTTGATCAAGCTATATCGATGAACAAGAGGCAAAACCTTTTTAGCGAATCAGAATACAATAAATGGGGAGTTTTGGGGATGATTTTTCACCAGTTGGAAAAGGTAGGGCACTGTCTGCTGTAGAGAGGGGTGCTGTAGAGAGAGGTAGAGAGAGAAACTAATTACTAGAATGGAGAATGGGTAAGTTGGAACCATAAGATCCGTGGGCATTTATCCAATCCAGACCAATATAATTTGAACTTATGATTCTGGTCCGGTCCGGATCTATTATATAACGGGTGGGTTACAGATTAAGAATCATATTCTATTTGTCGGGTTCCGGTCCGGGTATTACCCACCCGTTGACATCCCTAGTTTGGTGAGTATCTAACAAATATTTCCTTATCACTTTTTTCATCAAACTTTGTTAGATACTCTCTATCATTTAGAATAAAACACACACACCTGAACACACGAAAGTACTTTGAGTTAGGTTTTCTTCCCTTAAGTAGTTCATACGGAGTTTTGAATGAGCCTGGTCGGATGTTGACACGGTTATTGATGTGGCATGCAGTGTTTACTGCTTCAGCCCAAAAATGTTTCTCCATCTTTTTCGAACTGAGCATAACCCTAGCCATTTCGACCAAGGTTTTGTTCTTGCGTTCAACTACCCCATTTTGCTGTGAAGTTTTTGGTGCTGCAAATTCCTGAAAGATTCCTTCTTCTCACAGAATTTTGTGAACTCTGAATTCTCAAATGGTCAGATCTTATGCGTGACATTCTAGCATTAAACATGTTAGCAACTCGATCAAACATAGTTCTAAACATATCAAAAGTTTCAGATTTTTCACGTAAGAAGAATGTCCAAGTGAACCTACAGAAATCATCCACAACAACCAAGACATACATTTTTCCTCCAATGCTCTCTACTTCAATTGGTCCTACAAGATTCATGTGTAAAATTTCAAAGTATTGAGTGGTACCAAAATATTTTTCGCGATGCTGAACAATAGCATGTGAGGCATATATTTGTTTTCCTTTCTGACAATCCTCACATACAATCTGGTCTGCCTTTCCAAGGTTGGATAGACCTAAAAAAACTTCCATCTTGATCAACCTGCCAAGATTTCTAAAGTTAGTATGTCTCAATCGTTTATGCCATAGAACAACATCATCAATTTGTGTTCTATTGCATTTCATATCATCAGTCATATAACAATTATCTGTTGACCTTTGACCTTTCAAAATGCACATGTTTTTGTCGTTGTATACTTCACATGCATCCCTGGTAAACTTGACTTGTAAGTCATCATCACATAATTGACTTATCCTAATCAGATTAGTCATTAGTCCCTGAACTTGATAAACATTCCTTAAAATAGGTAAATCGGGTACGTTTATTAAACATTTCCCTATGATTTTTCCTTTCGATCCTTCTCCAAAGGAAACATTTCCTCCATCACATGTTTCATAGTTGGATAGAAAAGCTTTGTTACCTGTTATGTGTCGAGAGCACCTGCTATTAAAGTACCAAGAGCCTGAAAGATTAGTTCTCAATGCTATGCAAACAACATTACATTTAAGTTCAGTCTTTCTTACCCAAACCTTCTGGTCTTGCTTTACAGGTTTTTTCACATATTCTGACTGTCCAGACAACATGGTAGATACCATTTTGTCATTTTTCTTTTGATAACAAAATGATTTGATGTGACCTGGTATAAAGCAATAATGAAACACATAGTTTCATCTAGGTCTCTTACCTTTCTTACCATTCTTTACTTGTGTGATGGTTTGATTTGCCTGAGATGGTTGTTCTGTTGACGTGACATCAGAGATCGAGGTGCCTTGTTGCGTTTCTGAGAATCCCAGGCCTCTCTTGCCTTTATTTAAGCTACCTATGAGTTCTGTGAAGGTGTAACACCCAGTGTTCCATTTGCGAATGATCAATTGAGCTTCTTCAAGTTGGGTGTTCAATATATTCAGTTCTATCTCCTTCTGAGTGATCAGCACCTCTTGCTTCGCCAGAGATTCCTTAAGTCTTGTGTTCTCATTTGCTATGCACTGAAGGTCACGAGCTTGCTTTTTCCACTTGGTCAACAGTTCATCATACAACACCTTCTTTTCTTGAATCACTGCAATCGTGTTGTCGTCACATTCTTCATCACATGCAGTATCTTGATCTTCAGTATGTTCTAAATCATCAATAGAGGCATTCAAACAAAACAATTTGGAATAATAGCGAAGGTTATACCTGTCTGATACGGACACTCTGCCCGTCAGGAGAAGCTAACAAGCCAGCCATACCTTGATAGTACAGGCCCGTAGCTCTCTTTTACCTTTTCAGTGAGTAAGCCCATTCTGTTATTATGGAGCTTTAGTTATCTTTTGGTTTGTTGTTTAAGAATTAGTATATAAACTAAGTACTGGTAGCAGCTAAGGCACGCTTTTTGGTTTATGAACAATTGGATTTCTTGTGGTCTCTCTTGCGTCCCTTAAAGAAAGAATTTACTTATCGTAACAATTGGTATACAAAGCCAAGCTGCGATTATATCAAAGCTTGAGCAGAATTTGAGATGGTAACGAACAAAGAACGCTTGGAAGGATTGGAGTCTTCAATGATTGAGATGAAGAATTCAATCCAACAAGTGGTGGAGGTTATGACCACCCACATATCTAAACCCAAGAAATAGAGAAAGAAAGGCAACGACCAACATGATCGAGAATCATTATCATCGGGCTCTAATTCTGGTGAGAAATCAGGGAATGAATAGAGTTCTGATTCCGATGATTTCGTGAAAAGCTCAGAATCTACACGACGACATGAACGAGGACGGCATGGCCCTATACTAATGGAATTCCCTCATTTTACGGGAACATACCCACAAGTCTGGATTGATCGAGCACAATAATATTTCGAGGCACAAGGTATAGAAAAATCAAAAAAAGTTCGTGTTGCATCATTTTACTTGCAATGAGAGGCAAATCAATGGTGGAGGTGGTTTAAACACTTAAATCGCCACAGGAAACTATCTTAGTCTCGTTTTGGAAAGGGGTTGATAGTTCGTTTTGGATCATCTGCTTATTAGGATCCTAATGAAGCCATTGGGAAGCTAAAGCAAATTGGATCTTTCTGAAACTATCTATGTGAATTCGAGAAGCTAATGAACGCCCTTCCACACTGGCATCCTACCCCGCTGCTTGGTATTTGTATGGCTGGACTTAAGGAAGAGTTATCTTGTGAGGTTCGAATGTTGAAACCCAGAAACCTACAAGAAGCTATTGAGTTGGCTAAATGTAAGGAAGAGCAACTAATTGATTCACGAAAATCTGCTTCACAAGTTTTGAAGAGTTCGCCTAGACCAACAGCAAACGAAGGAGCAACTCCACCTCTGTTAGCTTCCTGGATAGTAGCGGCAACTCGTCGTTTATCACGAGAAGAGGTAAATAGACGTCGTGATCCAAACTTATGTTTTAATTGTAATGAGAAATTTGCTCCTGGTTATGTGTGCAAGAGAGGAAACGCTTGGTCAATTGAAATTTATGTTGATGAAGTAGAAAATGATGATTTGGAGGAAAAAGAGAAGGAAAATATTTCTATCAATGCATTGACGGGTCAGAAAACCTATCGGACAATGCGTTTTTCAGGAAAAATTGAAAATAATTCCATTCAATTTCTAGTGGATAGTGGAGCTAGTTTGAATTTTATTAGTCCTCAAATCACAAGGAAGCTCCACCTAGCAGTGGTTGAACAAAATTCGTTCAAGGTTCGAGTTGCAAATGGTGAAAAATTAGAGTGCAAAGAAATATTTGATGATGTGTTAGTTGTAATACAAGAATTGAAGTTTTGTGTGACATTATATACTCTTCTAGTAATTGTGGTAGATGTTATTTTAGGAGTGCCATGGCTAGAACAATTAGGGCCTATTTTGACATATTTCAAGAATCTGACATTGGAATTTGGCATAGGAGGAGATAGAAAAACATTATGAGGAATTACACCTAGCTTTGCCCAAGCTATTGGAATAAATGTCTTGCATAGAGAATGGGAATTTGGGGCTGAAATATTTTTAGTAATGGAGCAGAGTGTTGAATTTGTTGGGGACGAGGGAAGTGATGAACCTGTACTTAAAGAAATAAAAAAGTTAATCAACAATTTTTCTGAAGTTATGGTTGAACCCAAGAGTCTACCACCACGTCGAGCGTTTGATCATCGAATCAGATTGCTTGATGAGTCTCAACCAGTGAATGTCACCCCATACAGGTATGCACTTCCAGAAGGATGAGATTGAACGTCAAGTGGAGACAATGCTTCGAAATGGGCTGATTAAACATAGTACGAGTCCATTCTCGTCACTAGTGCTACTTGTGAAAAAGAAAGATCGTACATGGCGGTTCTGTACAGACTACCGAGCTTTAAATGAGGTGACCGTTAAAGAGAGATTTTTTATTCCCACAATTGATGACATGCTTTATGAGCTACATGGAGCGATATATTTTAGCAAGTTAGACTTGCGTGCAGGCTACCACCAGACACGAGTCAACCCTGAAGATACAATGTAAACGGCTTTTCGGACTCAGTGGGCATTATGAGTACATGGTAATGCCGTTTGGTCTCTGTAATGCTCCATCAACCTTCCAGGCCACGATGAATCAAATTTTTAGGTCTTACTTACGAAAGTTTGTCTTAGTTTTTTGACGATATATTGGTCTACAGTAGTGAGTGGAAGTCACACTTAACACATCTACAAAAGATATTGGAGATTCTTTGTGATAATCAGTTTGTCATAAAGCCATGTAAATGTTTTTGGACAACGTGAAGTTGAATACTTGGGGTATTTTATCTCTCAATACAGAGTTCGTGTAGATAATCACAAGGTACTATCACGACTGGTGGAGGCTTCTTCTCTACCTCCTTTTCCTTTACCTCCTTTTCCTTTAGCTTGGCCTTGAAGGCAGTTTCCTTTTCTTTTCTTCCTGCAGCAGATGGTTTACTAAAGGAAGAATTAGAATGGCCATGAATACGATTGATTTCGTATTCATTACCCGTTAGTAAATCAAATAAAGCATCAATGGTAAGAGAATTGAATTCTGGCATCATGGGATGCATAGCCGAATATATCTCCCAGTTGGCGGGTAAGGCGCGAATGATTTTGAGATTTCTCTCACGTTGGGTATATTTGCCTTTGTCGATGGCATCTATTTCGATTAAGATTTCGGTGAATCTGTTCTTCATTTGCGCAATAGTTTCACCGGTTTTCATCTTGAATTCTTCATATTTATTACAAGCTATGGACAGCTTGTATTCTTGAATCACGTCGGATCCCATGCTTATGTCTCGTAGCACATCCCACATCTCTTTGGCTGTTTTGAGACGTCGGATTTTGGCTAAGTAGATTCCTCTTACTGTGCTTGAGATTAGACCTTTAGCATAGTCGTCTAGACTTGCTTCTACATTTTGATGTGATGAGCTCTAAGACACATCTCCAGTCTGAAACTCCAATCTTCATATCCAGTGATGGAGAAATCTTCACATGCCCTAGCCATTTGACCTTCCATGACTTAGAGTAAATGATTAGATAAATGCAAGTGCAATATGCTGTGAAAACGTTTTCAAGATCTATCCAAGATGACCACACAGAGATAATCCCTTGTGAATTAGAAACAATGGTCAATATGGACCACTTCTCTGATACCACTTGTTGGATCGGGAGCGCCCATCAGAATTGACGTACTGGCCCCACACACCAACACTTTCTTTCCCAGCCTGCTTTGTCCTCACTGACAGGCTGACCCAGGACACTTCCCAGTAGGTCACCCATCATAGTATTGCTCCAAGCCAAGCACGCTTAACCTTGGAGTTTCTACTAAGGGGTCACCTGAAAAGATGATGCACCATGTTGGTATGAGTAGTACTAATCAATTCAATTAACCTCTCGTCAACAATGGTAGTGCAGGCCCTTTTCGACTGAGGCAGGCCGCACTCCCATAAGTTCTCTCCGCTACGATACACGGAGGACCCTCCCTCCGGGAGGTGCTGGAGTCCACTTCCCAACAATAATCACAAGGTAGCAGCGATGGAAAATTGGCTAAGTCCGAAGTCAATAACAGAGTTACGTGTTTTTTTGGGATTAATCGGCTACTATAGAAAATTTGTAAAAGGTTATGGTGAGATAGCGAGGCCCTTGACTCAATTGTTAAAGAAAGGTGGATTTCGGTGGAGCTCGGAAACAGAAAAGACACTCATAGCCTTGAAGCATGCTATGACAACAACTCATGTACTAGCATTGTCGAATTTTACAAAAGAATTTGCGATTGAAACTGATACATCAGGGATGGGAATCGGAGCTGTAATAACTCAAAGAGGACGACCTTTAGTGTTCATGAGCAAGGGGTTGAGCAAATCACAGAAAGCATGGTCCACTTATGTTAAAGAGATGTTTGCCATCCTTGAGGATGTCCGATGTTGGCGACCATATCTTTTGGGTCGACGTTTTCAGATCAAGACTGACCATAAGAGCTTGTGTCATCTTTTGGAGCAAAGAATTACAACACCTGAGTAAGAAAAGTGGATGAAAAAATTGTTAGGATTTGATTATAATATTGTATACAAGTCGGGTACAGAAAATGGCATTGCTGATGCGTTTTCAAGACAAGCTGAAGCAACAATTACCATGGCAGTTTCCAGCCTAATTACGCAATTATGGGATAAAATTGCGGCGGCCACACAACAAGATGAAGGATTACGTATGAAGAAGAATGAGCTTGCACTTCAAGAGAATTGCTATGGCGAGTGGGAGACGCGTCGAGGTTGCTTTTTGCACCATGGGCGTCTATTGGTTCTTTCCGTATTCGCTCTTAGGAACAAGATCTTATGTGAGTTCCATGACTCAGTAACGGGCGGGCATTCTGGTATCTTTCGCACATACCAGAGAGTGAAACGATTATTTGAATGGCAGAGAATGAAACGTGATATTGAAAATTATGTGAATTCATGTGATGTGTGTTAACGGAATAAAAGTGATAGCAGATCTCCGACAGGTCTCCTCTCCCCCTCACCTATTCCAAAGAAGATTTGGACAGACATATCGATGAATTTTGTGAACGGGCTACCCCGCTCACAAGGGAAGGATTCAATCATGGTGGTGGTGGATCGCATGTCAAAATATGCCCATTTCATTCCGCTATCACATCCGTATTCAGCAAAAGATGTGGCTGAGGCCTTTATTCGAGGAGTTGTTAAATTACATGGGATTCCATCGTCGATTGTTTCAGACAGAGATCGTTTTTTGTGAGCAATTTTTGACAAGAATTGTTTAAATTGCAGGGTACTCAGTTGAAAATGAGCTCTGCTTACCACCCTCAAACCGACGGGCAAACTGAGGTGGTGAATCGATGTCTGGAATAGTACTTACGATGTTTTGTGTATCACCAACCACGAAAATGGGAGAAGTTTCTATCATGGGCTTAGAATACTGGGTATACTTAAAACTACAACCTTATCGTTAACATTCGGTCTTCAAGAGAGTGAATCGAAAGTTGACAAGCCAATTTTTTGGGCCTTTTCAAGTGGAGGAAAGAATTGGACCGACAGCATACCGCCTTAAGTTGCCGAATGATGCAAAAATCCACCCAGTTTTTCACGTGTCCTAGTTGCGGCATCGCACTAGAGAAGGGAGGACATTGCAACTAACACTACCACCGTATGCAGATGATGGGTTGCCAAGCATTGAACCAGAAGAGATCCTGAATTATTGTTGGGTATCTCATGGTAATGGCAAGAGTAAGGAGGCCTTGATGAAGTGGCAGATGTTACCGACCGAAGATGCAACGTGGGAGTCGGTTGATGTGTTAAAGCAACAATTTACAGGTTTAAACCTTGAGGACAAGGTTTACCTTGAAGAGGGGAGTGTTGATATGGATGCTCTGCCCGTCAGGAGAAGTCAATGAGTCAGCCGACCAAACCTATGCTACCTTGATAGTGCTGGCTCGTAGCCCTCTTTTACCTTTTGACTGGGCAGGCCCACTCTGTTATTATGGGGATTTAGTTATCTTTTGTTTTGTTGTTTAAGATTATATATAAACTAAGTATTGGTAGCAGCTAGGGCACACTTTTTGGTTTATGAATAATCAGATTTCTTGTGGTCTCTCTTGCGTCCCTTAAAGCAAGAATTTACTTATCGTAACACTGTCTGAGACTGGATCAGATTCGGTGAAGTCATATTCGTCATCGGATAGTGTCTTCTGAACTGTTACATGAAGTGCTACATCCGCAAATGAGTCTCCTCCATCACTTTTTTTTATCAATATCTTCGAAGAATTTAGCTTCCTCTTCATTCCAGGACACCCAGTATAACTTCCTTCTTTTACGAAGTGTGTTTGCACATTGTTTAGCATAATGTCCAAATCCTCTGCATTCATGACACTGCACACTATTGATTTTTAAGGAGTCATACTTAAACACTTCGTTTCTGGACATTCTCCTTGAAGGTTTTTGTTGGAAGCCGTCATTTTTTCGTGGTGACTGGAACTCAACATGTGGTGTATCTTTTTCCTTTGGTTTCACCGTGGACTTACCTCGGTTGAAATTTCTCACCATTTGATTAAACTTTCTCATGATTAAGGAAATATTATCTCACTCATGGATTTCTTCCACTTCTTCGGTCTCGCTGACTTCACTGATGTTGAGAATTTTATTGCCTGAAGACGTACCCGCACTGAATGCAACAACTTTCTTCTTGTTAATTGCACCTTTCTCTCTAGGTTTATCTCATAAGTTTTGAAGGAGTTCATGAGATCCGTAAATTCGAGCGCAACAACTGTTTGTGATGTCTCAATGGTTGTTACATTCATATTAAAGCTTTAGGGTAATGTATGAAGTGCTTTTGATACAAGGACTTTGTTGCTCAGGGGTTCTCCTAGATCTTGACATTCATTTGCGATGTCAAGTATCCTTTTCGTATAGTTGGAAATATCTTCATCTTCGTCCATTTTCATATTCTCAATTTTGGAAGTGAGATTACGCAAACGTGATTGTTTGATGCTAGAGTCCCGTCCCCTTCACAATGTCATTGTAGAGCGTCTCATGCATCTTTAGCACATGCACTGTTCTTGATCAGCTTGCACATGTTTGTATCAGTTGATGCATAGATCGCATTTAGTGCACGATCGTCAAATATGTCCAGCGATTTGTTGGTGTTGGCACGAAATGTCCATGCTCATCAGTGGTTTTTGGAACAAACCAACCTTCCTCTACTGAGTGCCATGCTCTTCTGTCTATAGACTTGATGAGCGAACAAATGAGTGTCTTCCTATAAGAGTAGTTCGATCCATCCAAGACTGGAGGTCGATATACTCCTTTGTTGTTTGGATCCATCGCGTTTCTAGAGTGATTCATCTGATACCACTTAAAAGTGTATCTCAACTATACTAGAGAATATAAACAATAACAAATAGAATAAGAACTGAGACACGAGGTAGATTTTTGCGTAGGTTATATTGAATAACCTACACGAGCCTTATAGCCAAAAATATTACTAAAGTGAGTATTGAATGTTACAATATTTGAGGGAATTCTAACAAAATAATACTCACAACAACTACTAAATTGCACGTATTATGCTAAGCTAAGTACAACAGAAAAACTAATAAAAAATACTTAATGAAAAACGCGCATCCATTCACTGAAGTTATCTTGTATTTATACTTGAAGTTTCTGGGCCGAGCTGGGCTTGAATCCACTCCACTTGCAATTGCCCACTTATTGATAGTGCATCCACCAATATAGGCATAGAGTTGTCACGTCAGCACATTAGATGCTCTTCTAGATCAGTATTACCTTGATATTCCAGATGTACAGGATAAAAATTTCCGGGCAAAGGATCCATTTGGATATCCTCATAAAAAGTTCTTTCCTCAGCCACTTGAAGTGGTTGTTTACTTCACGAACTATTCTTAACTTTGTTTGTAGCAGATCTAGTGATAGATCTGTCGCGTGGCGTGCTATGTGCAGATGTTTCTTCTGATTTGGATTGATTTTTCTTAAAGCTTTCAACCTCCTTTCGAAGTGCCTCCATTAAAACTTTTTTCTTCTCCATTTCCTTCTTGTGTTCATCCATGTTATGTCAGCCTTCCTCACTTGCTTGTGAAAAAGATGAGGGGTTGGTAAGATTCATCTTGTTCTTCCTCATCCGACCCCGGTGAGCGTTTATCCTTGACCAGCTTATCCCCCCCTCAACCAGCAGAGGAAATTTTGGAGGTCTGAGGCTCTCCGGTGTGAGACCAGGTCCATCACAAGTTCTGGGTACAATCCTAGCAGAAATTAGCGCCTTGCTGACCATAGCAGATATTTTTAATTCCAAAGCTTTCGGAATGTCTTGAGACACGCTAGTCTCGACGTTTCCCACGATGTTAATGGCGCGATTTGCACTAGCCTATACTTGCGTGGTTTCATTTCCATTAGGAGACAAGTCTACCATACCAAAACCAACCTTTACACCCTCTACGGAGGATAACTTCGTTATTCTTGCCTTTGTTCGAATTCTGCCGATAGGCATTTCCTTTATCAGCGATAACAGCTTAGTTTCTATATTTCTCAAAGCACATAAGTTTTCTAAAATGTTATTCGATTTTTCAATAGTTATTTGCTAGAGGTGTCCGAGATTACCAGAACCTTTATTACAATAATCAGACCTTGGTCTTACAAAGGTACAATCCAAGGGATTTGGTTTTACCATTCTTATACTCATTTCTTTAGTCTATCTCTTTCTTTAACTCCGCATAGGAGAGAAATGGTATTCGAAAAATTAAATGAACACGTTAGCAAGGTAGATAACATTTGTCTACCAGGAATTTCAAACCAAATAAACAGTAAATAACTTCTTATTGGAGGTTTTTGTCCATGTGACTTCCCAATTTTACGAAAGAAATGACTTCATCATCAAGTTTTAATATTGATGGCTTCATCGCTGTTAAAATTTTCAAGGTTAAAATGACTTCAGTGTCAAATTGTTATTAGGTGGTGGCTTCATCACCCATGATTTCCGATGATGGCTTCAGCACCAAATGTTAATCCATGGTTTAGGTGCCTAGATTTTATTTTTGGCTTCAGCACAAAATTTCTTCTTTGGCTTCAGCGCCAAATTTCATATAATTTGCGGGCTTCTGCGCCCTATTCCTTTTACATTTCATGGCTTCTACGTCGTTTACTTATCATTTTAAGACTTCAGCGCCATGTTTTATACTTGTAAAGCTTCCGCACCAAATGTTTTATGATTTCAAAGCTTCAGCGCCTCTATTATTGAGATTAATGGCTTCGACGCCTTTGTTTTTACAGAGAGTAATTTTTTGAAGATATTTTCGAGAAGAAATTTAAGATATTGAAATTGGGGTATTCGACTCCCGATTTCGAATACAAAAAACAAAATAATTTCCAGACGGCACCAGTTGTTAGACTGAGGATTAGTCCTCAAGAAAATTAATTAAAGAAAATGTAAGAAAGCTCCAAGAGTTTGGAGTTTACACCTTGACTTAAGCTATGAAGCATGATTAAATCATTGTCTCGGTCCTGGAGTCATAAGCATGACCTGCAAAACAAGATCGGAGGAATGGTCGGGGGTCCTATGGGAAGACACTCCGACGCTCAAGTCAGTTTACTTGATTAAGAAGAGTGCGTGAAAGAACAAGTGTTCGTTCTATCTTGTGTATGAAACAAATGATGGTGTATATATATAGCTAGGTATATGAAGGGTAAATAAGTAATATACCTCATAAGTACTAGGTGTAAATGGTGCGTGTAAATGATTCTCGTCCAATCATGGCTTACCGTGTGGCAATGTTCCCCACTTTGGTTGTTAGAGATCATCGCCGCATCACTCTGTAACTCTGACATATGTCTGATACGAAGTAGACATATGTCGGGAATTACTATAAACATAGTTATCTTCCAGAGGTGAAGGCTATTCAAACCCTTTCTTCTGGATAATAACCAGACCACAATGGTCTTCTGATCCTTTTCACTTCAGGGTATTCCAAAGCTTAATTTATCCCGGCAAAGAGTATTTTATTTTAGCAATGAGTTTCTCTTTGTTCTTTACGAAGTAATGATGATATTATTCCTTATAACTTTCTAACTACATTGGTGAAGTCGGGATTAATGATGCTTTGCTGCTGAAAAATGTATTCTATGCTCCAACTTTCACACACAACTTGATTTTTGTAGCTCAACTTACTCATGACTTCGATGACAGATGCATGTTCTTAAAGTCTCATTGCATTGTTCAGAAAGAAAAGAAAGATAGGATATTTGGGATTGAAAAAAGGAATGAAAACCTATAAGTTTTCTAGCCTTGTGCAACTGAGCATACAGAGTTGAATGCACATCATCAAGCTTTGCTTTCAATCATTTATTGACATAAGATTCTTGGGCATGCTTCGTTACAGACGCTGCAACATATGTCAAATATTGTAGGAGAGTTCTATAAAGCTGATGAAGAGTTGATCAAAGCTTGTGAGGTATCTTTCAAATCCAAACAAGATAGATGTGCATTTCCTATATTTAATAGGAGAACTACCAATTTATTTGAGCTTATACATGTGGATGTTTGTGGTCCCTACACATATGAGAATGTTTGCAATGCTATATATATGCTTACAATTGTTGAGAATCATAATAGGATGATTTGAACATATATATTATTTTCTAAGAATCAAATATATAATGTCATTAAAGGGTTCTTTTCCATAGTTCATGTTCAGTTTGGAAAAGTGATTAAGATGATAAGAACAGATAATGGTAGTGAGTTTATCAATTCTCAAATGCATAGTTTATTATCTTAACTTGGCATAATGTATCAAAAATCATGTGTTTATACACCGCTACAAAATTCAATTGTAGAGATAAGGCATATGACTCTCTTACAGGTGGCTAGATCATTGATGCCATATTCTTTGCTTATGGCCACTTGGATTCTTAATAGACTTCCTAGCAGAGTTATTGATTGGAAGAGTCATTTCTATATGATGTTTGGTTCTGAACCAGATCTCAGTAATGTTCCAAAGTTTGGGTGCTTAGAATATGCAGTTAATTTTCTTCCTCACAAAGGAAAGTTTGAAAGTAGAGGAGATAAATGTGTATGCTTTAAGTTTTCTCCTGATTTTAAAGGCTATGTTTTATTTCAAATTCATAGTTCTAAGATGTTTTTTTCAAGAGATGTGAAGTTCTACTCTAACATTAATACATATCAGGACATATCTGTGACTGATGAATCCCTTGGTGATACAATTTATGTACCACAACATGTAACAAATGATAATGAGATCGATGAGGATGATAAAAGTGTGGATACTGAGTAAAGGATTGATGAGGACAATGCAGGGGTTGATAATTCATCTATAGATGTTACAAATGCATGTGGTGAGATTATTCCACCAAAGAAGAGATGTGGAAAAAATGCTAGAGCTATCAAACCTCCAGTGTGGGTGAGAAATTATGTAGGGTTTGCTATGTCTTCTTCAATTATACCCCAGGAGGTACATATGCCTCAAACCTTTCCATACATAGAAACTCCACACATTTCATCAAACTATATAGAAGTTTTGGTCAATGTAACAAACCTGGAAGAGCCTAGATCATATAAAGAGGCAAGTAGATTTGTTGAGTGGACAGAAGCAATGAACAATGAACTTGCACATTTAGAAGAGAATGATACATGGGTTGTAACTACTTTGCCTCCGGGAAAGAAAATTATAGGTTCAAAATGGGTATTTTAAGTGAAATTAAAGCAAGATGGAATGGTGGAAAGGTTCAAAGCTAGATTTGTCACACCCCGTCCTCCGCCCTTGCGGCAAAGTCCGGGTGCGCAACTATAGAAAAGATAAATAAAGATAATGTGTAACCTTGAAAGCTTTGACTGAACCGAAAGGTAATTCGATAACTGAGTTCAGTTCATACAAGGAGTTAATTTACATAGTTGGCAACTTCGCCAAACAAAACTGATGGAACCTCTTGCAGCGGAATAAGGATCGACATAAGTCTACGTGTATGAAGACACGTAGACACCCAAGACTTAACTATAACACCGACAAGCCTGCCATAGCATCTCCCATCATCAAGTCTCAACCTGCACATTTATAAATACATGCAGGGCTGAGTACAAACGTACTCAGTAGGCAAATGCCAAAATCGCATACATACATATATAATTGTCAATGCCGTAAGAGTGAAACATAGGGATTTTGTCATTAAAAGCACCTACGTTCACTAAATTCCTTTTGTGAAAGATCCTGAGTTCGACAGCTGTCTAAGTTCTTGTATTCTGCCATATCTATTCTTTATGGTACCGAGAAGGTGGCCACCTTCTACGGACACCGGACCGACCAACCCGCTAAGATGACTCACGGTCCTTTAACCGGCCAACCCTTCACGATGACTCACGGTTAATTACTTGTGTACACTAGTTCGAGTGGGGTAACTGCCCACTGGAACCCGAATTCGATTTTCATAATTAGAACTTTTAACCAGATAGGCTTCATACAAAACATAAATCATTTTGGCAAGAAAATACTTTGAAACATATTTCTCAAGTTGAAATCCTTTCGAAAACAACATAAATAGCATACGGGCACACATAATTTTCTTTGTAATAGAAAGCCTACATGGATAGCTTCGATTTGCACTTGCTTTGGTCTCGAAACGCGAGGTAGATCTCTCGTAAGAACCTTTAAAAATCTCGTATAAGTTAAAATGCCCTTAGTGCATTTGAACATTTAATCGTAAAAATATATTATTCTCGGTTCTTGTTTCGACCCGTTAATTGAGATATTGATACCTCGGATCAATATTCTTTCTAATGGTGTTGAATCCTCGATTCAATTATTCCGGTAATTGTCTTTAAGTGCAATAAGTGTATTAACACTTAATGAATTAATTAATTCTCGATAATTAATTATTCGAATAACATTGTAAGTTCTAATATTTAATCCTTTAAAACTTTAAAATGTTAATTTCTTAAATAAATCCTTTACATAATTAGAGATATCAATTTCTCTTAATTTAGAACCCAATCAATAAATAAATTGGATCTTCTTGATTTAATACTTAGGCTTTAATTATCTAAATTATAAGCTCTAAATATTAATATTAAATGTATATATACATAACTATCCTCTTCTTCCATTATTAGTATTACTAATTGGTGTAGCTCAACCTTAATTAAAATGATAAGCTCCATTTAATTAAGTCTTAACTTATTACATGTTAAACTAGTCCATTTAAATTAATTAAGTGAGCTTACTAATTAATTTAATTAGTTTAAGTATTAATTATCTTAAGATTAATAACTGGGCCCTTTAGATTAATTATTTTCGGCCCAATCAATTTAAATACTTCGGCCCAAAATTTCCATTTATTTAGGCCCAGAACAAGATAATTTCCCAGCCCAATCTTTGGTATAACCCGGCCCAAAACCCGGCCCAGTTTCTAGCACACTCTATTCTAACTCTCTTCTAACCCTAATTCCCTTTCATTCCTTCCTCCTCCAGACACATTACGCCTCTTCTCCTCTTTCCCTCTCGCTTTCTTCTTCCCTCTGTCTCCTCTCAGTTCTCTACCTCTTCCTCCCATCTCTCTCCCGTCCTCTCTCTCCTTTGGGCGGCAGACTCGCCCATTTTTCTAAGGTATAGTTTTTCGTTCTTTACCAAGCTATAAACTCATGCATGTTAGAGAATTGAATTAAGATTAAAATTGGGAGATGTTTGGGTGACTTCTGTATTGGTTTCCTTCCTTTCTGATTATGTTTGTTTTCATTCTGTAATAAGGTACCAATTCGGTTGATTTGGGTTTAAAATGGTTCAGTGGTGGGCGTAGCTTCTGATCTGGGAACTACCATAGGAGGTTAACTTTCCTCTTCAGGTAAAATTCTTAGTTATTCTCCCTTACCACACCTCCCTTTCCCACTACCTTCTTTAATTTTACCCTCTTGCATTTTGGTTAAGTCTTTAGGGAAGTTTATAATTCTCAGATTAACTTCACTCTATTTCTAATTATATTGCTATTTCATGTTTTGAGAGTTGAATTTGAGGAGTTAAGAGCTGGAGTGGAGTGGAATTGGTTTTGTTTGGGAGTTCATTATTTTCAGCTTCACTGCCTTACCTTCCATCCCCTGTGGCAGCAGCTAAGTTTACTTTTATTTTAATATTTTTTTTGATTCTTAAGTTTCAAATCTTAGTATGTTACTGCATAATTATGTTACTAAATGTACAATTCACAGTTTCAAATTTCTGGTTTTGGTTTCATAGTGTTTTTAGATGTACACTGATTTTCTGAAATCTTCTTATAATATGATCGATGAGTGCTCAGATTTCAGAGGTTTTAGTAAAGAAGTTGCTAGGTTCCAGCATATGTCTAAGATTGATTTTAAATTTTTAAATCTTTCAATCTGTGAACATCTATCCTCTGTTCTAGAAAGTGTGTGCTCTGTTTTTATAATACTTAACTTTGACAGAAAATATGTACTTATACTCTGTTTCTATGTTCTGGATAAAAACGCTTATGGGTTGTTGTTCAGAACTATGAACATATATATTAAGTTCTTACGCTGGCCAGTAAGTGCTATATAAACATATATATATCTCACTGGACTTTTGGAAAACTGCATGACTTATTCTTATTTTCTGAAATATGAGAATGTATCTATGTTCTAAATCTGAAATTCTGCCTAGTTTGATATTCTGTTTTATGGAACTAACTGGGGGCAGAAAGCAGTTTGATGTTGCTGTTGTATTGTTTGGATTTCAGAGTGTATATGTTACAGTTTTCTGTTCTTGCAGTTTAAGATTGTTTTGTTACTATAAAAGAGGTTTAAGGGTTGAGACTACCTTAATCTTTATCTCCTTCTTCTTGAATGAACTGTGGATTTCTTGAATATTGGTACTGCTACTTCTCTTTTATGAACTGATATGTGGAAGGTGTTGGGTGATAACGGTTCAAACAGGCAGTGTGGTGTTTCTCTATCTTAATGCTTAAGACTTAGTATAGCTAGTTAATAGCCTTAATGCTATTGTTTTGTAGGGCATGGGTAGGGATGGCAATTTACCCGCGGGTACCCGAAACCCGCAGGTACCCGACCCTAATAGGAGCGGGTTTGAGAGACGTTTGATATCCATGGGTATGGGTATGGGTAGAATTTACTATCCATTTAGTTCGTGGGTATGGGTTTGGATAGTTGCTATCCATACCCGCGAAACCCATATACCCGCCAAAAATACCCGCGAAATACCCACGAAATACCCGCGAATTACCCGTCAATTACCCGTCAATTACCCACCAATTACCCATCAATTACCCACGATGTACTAATTTTGCTTTATGTTTGATGTACTAATGTGGATTAGAACTATGTGATTTGTCGTAAAATTTTGCTTTATGTTTAATGTACTAATTTAATTTTAAATTCTGATTAGTGGGTGATGGATACCCACGAAGGGCGGGTTCGTGGGTACCCAACGGGTGGTGGGTGGTGGATACTCGTTGGGTGGCGGGTTCGCAGGTACCTGACAAGTGGCGAGTTTGGGTGGGGGGTGATACCCGTGGCGGGTGGCGGGTCGGGTGGCGGGTGGGAGAAATTTTCGCGGGTATAGGTATGGATACCTACTATCCACGCCCGCCACGCCCGATTGCCATCCCTAGGCATGGGAGAGCATGGATCAGCCTTGGGACTCCTCCCTTCACTCAGCCGAGATCACAGCTTCTCTGCACCATTTTTCTCCTCTGCAGCAGCATGGCTGCTTAGTTCTCTTTCCCAATGTTTCATTATATGATCATCACCTCCTTACACTTATGGAAGGATTTCCTTCTTTCCTTTGTTTTAGAGACATGCCTAGTGCTTTATGTAATACACTTAAATCTTTATTATGCTTTCTGCAAGGTATTGTACTATCCAATATATATATATATATGATTATTTGGTTTTAATGAAGTGTTTTACTTATCTATCTTTCCTTACTTTACTATATAATTGTATATACATGTGCATATACTCGAGTGTTCTCTTTCTCTCTTTCAATAAGAAAATTTGCAGGTTCCTTGTACATATATATATCATGCATGTGGTTCTTATATATATATACATAGATAAACATCTTAACCATACAAATATATAGTATGCACCTATGCATACCATTTAAATAATTCAAATGATATATCACATATACCTACACTTATATTTCATATATGTCCTAAGTATAAAACATATACCTTAATATTAATATCCTTTAAGATATTAATTAAGAATTCTTTAATTACTTATTATCTTAAACCAAAACTCCTCTTCGATTATATTAAAATCTCATTAATTAACTACAATGATCAATATATAAATAACAATCGCGTTCAATTATCGTTTACTTAGATAATTAAAAGACGGGGTATTACAAGATTCGTAGCTAAGGGTTATAATCAAGAGTTTGGGATTGATTATATTGAGGTGTTTTCACCGGTAGCTAAACTTGTGACTGTGAGATTCTTAATTGCTTTTGCTACTATTTTTGGTTGGCAGATCCATCAGTCAGACGTGAACAATGCATTTCTTCACGGCTTTCTCTATGATGACATATACATGAAGCCACCTCAAGCTATAGTGGAGCTAAGCATTGTCAGGTTTTGAAACTTGTTAAGAGCTTGTATGGGTTGAAGCAGGCTTCAAGAGAGTGGAATGCAGAGTTCTGCAAAGCTCTTTTCACCTATGGTTTTACTCAGTCAACTGTAGATCATTGCCTCTTTATCAAATGGACTCGAGATTAGTTTCTTCGCATACTTATTTATGTCAATGTTGTGCTAATCAGAGGCCCAAATCCAAATGATATTGTTGCATTGAAAGCTTATCTTCATAAATCATTTACTATTAAGGGTCTTGGATTGGTGAAATACTTCATTGGTGTTGAGATAGCAAGGGGTGTGCATGGTACTTATTTAAATCAAAGAAAGTAAATTCTAGACTTTCTTGACTCTACTGGTCTTTTAGGTTGTACTTCAGTATCCACTCCATTGCCACCAGGAGCTAAGCTAAACAAGGAAGATTGTGAAGTGCTTCAACAACCAACTGTATATAGGAAGCTTGTAGGATGTTTATTGTACTTGAACCTGACTAGACCTGATATCTCTCTTTCGTTGTACAACATCTTAGTTAGTTCGTAGCACATCCACATACTTCACATTGTACAGCTGCCATACAAGTACTTTGTTAACTAGAAGGTTGCCCTTCTTTGGGGCTATTCTATCCTACAAAATCTTCACTTAAAATTAAGGGGTTTTGTGATGCTGATTGGAGGTCTTACTTGGATACAAGATGCTCCCTTACTGGTTTGTGTATATTTCTTGGAGATTGTCTCATCTCATGGAGATGTAAAAAGAAGTCCACAGTCTCTGTATCATTGGCGGAGGCTGAGTATAGATCTATGAGTGCTACCACTCGAGAGCTCACTTGGATAGGTTACTTGTTTGATGATTTCCATCTTTCATTACCATTACCTATTTATTTGTTTTGTGATAACCAGGTTGCGATACACATAACAAAGAACCAAGTCTTTCATGAACGCACAAAACACATAGACATTGACTGTCATGTGGTTAGGGAGAAGTATAAAGCTGGATTTTTTAGTCCATTTCGTGTATCCACAACTATGTAGTTGGCAAACTTTTTCACCAAAGCGCTACCTAGTTCGCCTTTCCATTCCTTGAAGTGCAATATGGGATTTTTTGATTTGTGTCAAGTCCATCTTTGGGGAGGTGGGGAGTAAAGAAGCTTGGAGTTGCATGCATAGTGAAGGTGCATGCATGATGGAAGGAAGAAGAAGCTAAAGCTGTGTTTTCGCTTCAGTAGTCGATAGGACTTAATAACAACCGTTAGATCTTGATGAGAGATTAACTGTGTAGATCATTTTCGTTTTTAGTTAAGCGCTAGTGTTAAACGCGCTATAATGCTTTTTCCTTTATGATGTAAATAAAATATCTTGTACTCCCTCCTATTTTTTTTAAATGATGTTTTGAGTTTATGCACAACTATTAAGGAACTTTTTTTATACCTATATTAACCTTATTTAATGTTAATTTACTTTAAATAACCTTAATTATTTTAGTGTAAAAATAATAAAAGAGCTCCTCATATAAAGTAAATTCAAGAGTGAAAACAATTTCATATACATTATATATTGAGAATGTGATGAAATAGAAATAAAATTTTATGATACAAATAAGGTAAGGTTATGATTGAAAAAAGTATCCAAAACATCATTTATTTTTCAAAAAGGTAAAAAGGCCAAAACATCATTTATTAAAAATGGGAAGGAATAGCTTGCATGATATATATACATGGTGTACGTACTGTTGCAGAGTTAGTTAATATCTTTCTCTTTCATGAATCTATCTCGTTTATTCTCTCCTTCAAATGTCAGTTATCACTGCTAAATTCAATAAAAATGAATCCCACATGAGATTTGTGTTTAAAATATAATAACACACGAACATATGAATCACGCGAATTTAATTTTAGAGGATTTGTATGTTCTATCTTACACAACACACGAATTTCACGAACTCGAGCTTGTGGAGGTCGTGTGTTATTATAATTTATAAAGTATAACACATGGATCCCGTGAAATCGAATTTGATGGATTCGTGTGTTTGGGCAACACCCGAATCCCGCTAATTCGATTTCGTGGGATTCATGTGTTCAACATTACAACACATGAACACATGAATCAAATTCAAGGGATCCGTATGTTTTAAATTACAAAACACTAATTTAAGTATCCCGAGAATTCAAATTAGTAGGAATTATATGTTACGCCAAAATTAAAGTTTAGGATGAATCTAGTCCAAGAACTTTTAAGAAAAACTATTATTTGTATATTTATCCTAATTACCGTTTTCACATTTTTTTTTAAGAAAATGAATATTATAACATTTATACCATATGATCTTTTACTCCTAATTATTAATGGATGATAATTATAAGATTAATAAAGTATCAGCATGTATGCTAATCAATAAATCAGGTAAAAGTTCAATCAATGAAAACATCATAGTAATAACATATTAATAATTTTGGATACAATATTTAGTTATTCAAAGCAATTTTATTATTAAGTGAAAAAATATAATAATATGTACTTTTAAACATGTTTACGTGTATGTATTTTAACGAATAATTTGAATGTGTTGTGTGTAAAATAAAAGTATCAGGCTATATATTACTTTTTTGTCAACGAAAAAAAAACTTTTATTACTTGTTTGAGCCTTCTATATACATAAATCACAAAACACTTAATATTCTAAGCATATTTATATTTTATTTTGTGCGTCTTTTTCTCCATTAAAACAAAATTTTCATTAAAATTCATGGTGACTCCCAAATAATATATACATTTATCGTGAACGAAAAGAGTATTGAAATATGTGTATTTGAGTAAAGTTAGTGAAATATTTTGAATATATAACTTTTAAAAATATAAATATGTATCTTTCTTTTATACGAAATAATATATAAAATTATGCAGCTTTTTCTTAAAACACGTAAAATTACAAAAAAAAAAACATGTGTTTTAGCTGGGAAAATCAAAGGAGTGATTTTACTAATAATAGAAGGTGAAGGAATTTTTTTTAAGAGAAACTATTATTTATACTTTTATCCTAATTACAGTTTTTACCTTCTTTTTGTTAATGACTATTATAACATTTATACCATAATGTACTAATTATTAATGGATGATAATGATAAGATTAAAGCATATGTATGTTAATTCAATAAATCACGTAAAAGTTCAATGAATGAAATTATCATAGTAATAAGATATTAATAATTGTGGATACAATATTTATTTATTCAAAGCAATATCACTATTAAGTGAGAAAAATATAATATGTACTTTTTTTGTATACAAAAAACAAATTTACTTGTATGTATTTTAACGAATGATTTGAATGTGTTGTGTGTAAAATAAAAACATCATATTATATATTACTTTTTTTGTCAACGAAAAAATATACTTTTATTACTTGTTACAACATGACTCACAAAACACTCAATATTTTAAACATACTTATATTTTATTTTGTGTATTTCTTCTCCATTAAAAACACAATTTTCATTAAAATTCACGTAGACTCCTTCATAATATATACATTTATCGTGGACCAAAAAAGTAAAGAAATATGTGCGTGAGTTAAAAGTTAGTGAAATAGTTTGAATATATAAATTTTAAAAATATAAATACGTATCTTTCTTCTATACGGAGTAATATATTAAAACATGCCATATTTGTCGTAAAACACATAAGAATATAAAAAAATCATATGATTTGGCAGGAAGATTGCTTACTACTAATAGAAGGTGAAGGACATTAGAATTGGAGCAAGTTGTTGTATAATAGCGGCATGCAAATATAAGAAGTGAGACGAGAGTAAACGAGTAAGTATAGGTGGCGATGAACAATACATGCATGCAGAAGCATCAACAAACAATATAAGAAGAAGCTCTGATCATATCAAACTAGGGCGGTGTTCCATTCTCCAGTTAATGCCATCTGCGTGTGTGTTCCTCTGATTGACAAAGGCCTGCACTAGGCGGTTAACCTGACGAAAACTGAGCTCATGACGAAAACTATTAATGCCATCTGTGTGTTTTCTAATTCGTAAAGGAGGAAATTGCGCCCTCCATCTTACACGAACCTGCACATTTTCATATTCACAAACTCACCTAACAAATTCATGCTAATGATCACAACATAATCAAAGAAACGAAAAGAAAAGCACTTTCACACTCAGCAGTCAGTCGTCCCATGATTCGAATGATTTCAACATTCAATATTGGGCCAACAAAATATTAATGAATGATCATAATATAGTAGAAGCTAAGCCACCATTTATACCTGAGCAGGAAAGCATGAGCCAGACTGAGGATCCTCGTGGTTTGGCAATGCATCAGGATCTATATTTACATCTCCATAGCTTGTTGCCTGCAAGATTATAATGATATCATCAAGTGTATATATATCCAGTTTCCTAACATAAGCTAATCAGTATCTTTGACTTTCCTTTTTAGTCTGAAGAAATTTTATAAGAAGAAAATGTAATGAAATTCACTCTCAGACCTACCTCAAAGATTCCATGCATGAGGGAAGTGGTATTGTCATAAAGAAAGAGAGGCAAGCCCGGCCTTATTTTACCAACAGAGTGTATGAAATCAAGTTCCATGCCTGCAGCAATAATTAATGAGGTTGCATAAACACAATAATAATTTCAAATATGCCCAAGATTCATCAAAATCTTTCAAATCTTAACTTCTATTTCAACTAATCAGATCATTTTTAGTGGCAGCGCAGGATGTAGAGAAACAGAATGAGGGGAAAATGAAGCAGAACTATCAATAGACTAACTCATCACCATCATCATCACTAATCAAAACTCAAGTAAAAAACAAAACAAAAATATCATTAACATCGCATGCAAGATTACATCATTTCTTCGTCCGACCATTCAGTTTTCTAAATCCATGAAATGATGAAAGCTTTACAACTAAACCCACGAAATGCGAGATGGGTTTTCATTTAAAAATCAAGAAGAAATAGTTGCCCTAGAGTATAAATTATATACTAATCAAGAAAGAGAAAAGTGTAAGTGTTGTACCAAATATCCCTCGGTTCAAGAATTCTTGCATGATCGGTGTAGTGCATTCGAAAATAAAGCCGCCGATATTATCATTTTGCAGTAGCTGCAGCGGCGGCTGTGGCGATGACATTTCTATCTGTAGGGTTCTATTAATGGATCTTTGTTTTCACAACTGTCATCATCTCAGCCTCCTCTCCTACTATATATAATACAATCATGCTTCAAAAATACAGTTATTATTTTAGTTATTGGAAAAACTACAAAAATTCAGCTTATTGACTAAGTCTTATTGACAACTCATTTTTAGCATTATTTGTGGTGATGCGCGGCGTATTTGTTGAACGAAGATTGCTGATTTATTATTGACAACTCAGCATATTGACTATGTTTTATGTTAGTTATTTTATTATGCCTTATTTTTAGTATTATTAGTTAGCAATAGTGCAGTATCTTAGTTGCTAGAATTTCTCATTTTCTGTTGAAGTATATTCATGTTGTTTTCTTGATGTTCAAAGCATTATAAATAGCTCTACATATCAGCAGGTGCGGTGCGGGGTGAGCGACCGCACACGGCCCCCGATTTGTCGAGGCCCCGAAAAGTATTGTTCGTGTGTGTGTGTATATATATATGTACTTATAGTTATAATATTGATATGTAACCACTGAAAATTTGCATCGCAGATGGTAAAGTACTTTGCCAATAAGTTCAATTTTTGAGGGATCTGTCTTCGAATTCTGTTACAGTAACCTAAATTGTTTATACCACTATTTTAGCTAGATTTATAATTATAATGTTAATCTAAAATTAAATTTATTATTTAATGATTTTTAACTTTAAATTCTAGTATTTTTAAAATCATAGTGAGTTAGTGTTATAAATTGATCTTAATATTAATTTGAGTTAATGATTATTTAAGTTATTGTATCTCTTATTTTCTTCCAATTTTATTATCCGTCCTTGTATCTTCTTCGGCGTGTTTGTGTAAGATTGTTATCGTATTTACTTTACGAAAAGTCTCTCCGGTGTTTACATCCTCCGGACTAAGAATGAGAACTTTAAAATTAAAGTTACTCAAATTATATTTACGAACAACTATGTATAAAAAAAGATATAAAAAATAAAGGAAATATTTTCTCGTTTAAGGTTTATAACATATTAAGGGTAATAGGGTCTTTTTATGATAAATGTGGATATAATCTATCTTTTCTTTTTAGTTGGTTATTTTTTATCTCTACCTTTTGAATTTGGGCATTTTAGCCCTTGCCCCAAAAAATTTATTCTAAAATTTGCACAGGGCCCCTCTTAAGTTTGCCCCGGCCCTGTATATCAGTAAACTAATGCATCAAGTTTTTGAGTTTTATCCTTCCTTTAAAGTCTTCCATTGTGTTGCATATTATTTGCTTTCTTTCTGTGTTTTCTACTCTCTGTTCCCAACATTTGTGGTATCAGAGCCACGTTCGATGGCGAGTAACGGGAGTTCCATGAGTGCTGCACAACCACTCATATCCAGTCTTCAAAGGAAAAGGCTACGAATACTGGAGTATTCGTATGAAGACTCTATTAAAGTCTCAAGATCTATGGGACTTCGTAAAACAGGGATATGTAGATTTGGGTTTGCTTAATTATTTTCTTGGGTTGGAAATTAAGTAAAGAGAAGATGGAGTGTGCGTCTTCCAGAAAAAATATGCAGAGGATTTGCTCAAGCGTTTCAACATGACGAATTGCAAAGCTGCAATTACTCCCATGAATATCAATGGAAAATTGCAACTCGAAGATGGTACAGAGAAAGTTGATGCAGTAAGCTTTCGAAATCTAGTTGGAAGTTTGATTTATTTAACGCATATGAGACCTGATATTGCCTTCGCTGTTGATATGATTTCTAGATTTATGCACAATCCGACACGACAACATTTTGGAGCTGCGAAAGGATTCTTTGCTACGTAGCTGGACCTCAAGATTTTGGTATTTGGTACTCAAATGATGCTAAAATTGACTTGGTTGGGTTTAATGACAGCGATTGTGTAATATCCCACTAGTAGAAAAAAGCACATACACTACGGTTTTAAACCGTAGTGTATGACCCTTTTGACCGTAGTCTATACTACCGTAGTGTATACTTGTTAGTATACACTACGGTTTCAAAACCGTAGTCTATGTGGATAATAGACTACGGTTCAAAACCGTAGTCTATGAAGAAAAAACTGTAGTGTATTCATGTCAATTACTACAGTTCAACATTCAACTGTAGTGTATGTACCAGTATACACTACGGTTTTTCATTTAAGCGTAGTATATGTTTATGTTAATTGAAAAAACCGTAGTAATTGAGTTGCAATAGACTACGGTTTTCAAGAAAACCGTAGTGTTTGATATAATATAGACTACAGTTTTCTTAAAAACCGTAGTGTAAAGGTTATTATAGACTACGGTTTTTAACAAAACTGTAGTCTATGATTCAATATAGACTACAGTTTTTTTAAAAACCGTAGTGTAAAGGTTATTATAGACTACGGTTTTTAACAAAACTGTAGTCTATGATTTAGTATAGACTACGGATTTGATCAAAACTGTAGTGTAAATGTTATTATAGACTACGGTTTTTAACAAAACTGTAGTCTATGATTTAGTATAGACTACGGATTTGATCAAAACTGTAGTGTAAATGTTATTATAGACTACGGTTTTGAACAAAACTGTAGTGTAAATGTTATTATAGACTACTGTTTTTGAGTAAACCGTAGTGTAAAATTTATTATATACTACGGTTTTTGAGAAAACCGTAGTGTAAAATTTATTATAGACTACGGTTTTTGAGAAAACTGTAGTGTATGATTGAGCAATAGACTACAGTTTTATCAAAAACCGTAGTGTATGCTTCAATATGAATTAGCTACACTACAGTTTCGTATACCACACCTGTTTATATATATATATATATATACACATACATACACACCTGAAGTTGTCATCACAAAATTACGGGATTTCATTAAATTAAAATACATCGATAATTACATTACAAAATGTTGTCATCCCAACAATTTGTTTAAATCCATTTTCTTTACAAAGTTAGCAATGTACATGCATGCTAAATATCCAAAATACGAAACTGAAGTTGCATGTTAACTACGCAAAATCTAACTGCATCCATCCACCTTTTGACCTGAACCTGAAAAGATAAACACACATGTATATATGTATATGAATAAGACAATTTAAAATTATAACATAAACTATATAGTTTAACTGTTATACGTAAACATTAAAGTAAATACCACATATAGTCATCCTACAGACAAAGAATCACCGAATTTGCCCACTCATCACGCACATCATCAATATCCGCAATAGAATATTTCCTATTCTCAAACTGTCCAACATTAAAAAACATATATCACCATAAAATTTTATAATAGTTGGTTAAATTAGATAAGTCCCATAAAAGAAAAGTGAAAGAATTAATGTCTACACAACTTTCCCGAAGGAACATTATGTTCTAAAACCTATTTGAGCATGTATTCTCTTAATTATTTAGACAGTAGATAGTTCAAATTACACTAGTTTAGATCAAGTTGACTCAGAAGTTTAAAAGTAAAGAAAGAGATTACCTTTTGTGGAGTTGGATATATATGAGGACAATGATTAAAGTTCCAGATGATGGGTTGTACGCTTAACGGCAAAGGGCATAGATGGCCTTGATGCATTATGGTAGCAACAAGCTGTAGAAAGAAAATTGTGAGCAAGTGACATAAAGGTAATAAAGATCAATAAACACATAAAAATGTTTGTAGTATAATTGACTCACATGCTCAAAAGGGTCACTTGTTTCTTCAGTTAAAGGAGGCAACAAACATGATCTACGCATTTTGTAGAGCATATTTTGACGTAGAGAAACAATTTCTTGCTTATAAAATTTTATTTTGCGCAGTTCAAAAAATAAGGAAGAGTTAGTGCAACTAATAAAGAATTACAGTAGTTACAGTCATAAGTCATTGATGCTTTAAGACATTATGGAAGCAGCTTGACCGACTAAATTGTCTACTCATGATCATAAGGAAAAATAGCAATCATAGATCAGATAACATGCATGTAACCAAGCCATAGCCAAAGGACAAACTCCGTTAGCAAGAATTAATAAAATACCTGCACAGATTACTCATAAATGCAGCATTTGGAATGTGATTTTGAAACTCCTCGATTATATATTTTGGCAGTGAATCTGGGCAGAGCATTTGAAGGTCCTAAAACACAGTATATCTTATATAAGCAAGATAACTAAAAGAAAAGTTATCTTTTTATAAATATAGTTCTAGTAAAAAACAAAGGTCATGTTCAAACATGTATAAATCTCACTAGATATAATCTTTTTATAAATATAGTTCCACAACTCTCGACCAGAACTACCCATCTCTTCACCAAGCTACCAAAAGAATGAGTCATCATCAGCAATTAAAACACTCAATCTGCTCGTTTTCATATTAAAACACTCAATCATTAAACTCTATACAGACCCGAGAAGTGATAAATGAAATAAAATATGAAAGAACTAACAACAATTTAAGGGAGAACATCAAAGATCTTCATGCCAAGTATTTTATCTCCCTTGATGCTCACAAGCTCATGTGAGCAAATGCATTTCAGCAGAACCTGGCTGAGTTGGTGGTGAAATCTTAATCAATGGTTTCAAGGATTCCATGATACTGGAAAAGGATGGTCTTTTCCAAGATTCACTGCATATTTAGAGATCAAAATGTGTAAATAATATATTATGTTCAGTTCAAAAATTGAAGTACCTATGAAGACACTAAAAAGATAGCTTGTTCTACAAAGTCTTATATATCTCAATCCTTGGGAACATTTTCCACAGAAAAAGCTCCTAGAATGTACTGATGTTCAAAACATAAAGTTTAAGCAAATAAAAAGCAGATACAAGAAAAGTAGTGCAAATCCCTTTGGTAAACCCAAAACATTCCCAACTATATAATTCAACTGGATAAAACTCACTCTGCCCAGCAGGCTTCAATAATGGCTGCTATTTGGCGATTTACGTCTCGAAGAATTTCCAGCCTTCTCCCTTTAAAACCAACAACTGCCACGACCTATGTTATTTATAAGCAAACAAAAATCTTCACGCTTAGATAATCTCAAAAAGAAAAACATAAACTATATGTTGCATTAGGTGTTAACTGTTAAGAGCAGCAACATAAGTTCATACACAAGCAATCCACAAAAGGATAATTGCTTAACATTCTAATATAGAATCTTATGTTAGAGAATGCTCATGCAGATTTGTTGCTATCATATGATGCTGTATCTCTAAATTCAAAGCAAATTGACCAACCTGTGCAGGATTCAGACTATCCCAAGGTTGCTGTAATGTTGCCAGCTCCCACAAAATCACACCAAAACTGTATACATCTGATTTTTCATTTGATGGTTCATCACGGAGCACTTCAGGTGCCATCCACTCAGGCTGCAAGTGAAGTGAAAGAAGTTTCTTATACAATGAAAGCACAATAAAGAAGACTAACATATCAGAAGATTATATGAGCAACTAAACTTACAGTTCCTGCAGCAGACTTGGACGAAAGAAATGTGTTTGCTTTTAAGGTGGGAAAAATAATAAGTTTTAGATCCAAAAGTTGAAGCTTTTGCCCATAACTTTCAGAGGTTAAGATTTAAAATAGAACCAGATAACAGGGCAACATCTTCAGTTAAATATTAACAAAAACTTAAATATTTCAGACCACCATCTCATCCTCAAGAACTCAGATTCTAATTTGAAATAGAATTTTTCCCAAGAATTCATATTTAACCAAATATCACAACAAATTGAACATGCAGAATACTAAAAATTTAGAAATAGATGTTGCATTCTGAAATATAAAAAGATGGAAAATATTAGAGTTTACCTGTGAAATGTCGACGGTGAGCATTTTCGTCGGTTCATAGAAGCTGAAAGAGGGCTGAATTTGAGAATTTTAGGAGATGTATTAGAAATCTGATTTTAGAAACTATAAATTGAGAATTTGAAATAAAGAAAAATAAAATCAACCTTTGAATGGGAAAGCAGCCGTGTGCGACGGCAGCTTCAGGGGAAGCACCGACGTGCCTGCCGCTGTTGCATTCCACCGAGAACAGCTGAGTCTCGGTTGTCCAGTAGAGGAGGGAGCCGAGATTCGATCAAAGAAAAGAGAAATAGAAATTGAGAAAGATGTTGTACAAATTTCAGAAAAATAGTAGAAATTAAAATAGAAAGAGATGAAATTTGGATTAATGTCTTACTGAGAAGATACACATATAATATCAACATATCAACATATAATCAAAAAATATAATCATATCCATACAAGTCTTTACCTACAGTTCCTCCCAACTCTATGACACAAACATCTGAAGGACCTTCTTGCCCATCCACTGGAGTAAGAGAGACTGATTCAATCCAATCCTTAATACCTTCAGTTATGTGAGGTACCACCCGGACTCAAGCCAGAGTGCAAAACAAAACAAAAGAGTAAGAGCCGACATCACTTATTCTGTCCAGACAATTTGATACCTAGACATGAAACCTAGTACAAGTCTATGAAACATTAAAGCTGATTCTTCTTGAGAAGGAAGAGCTGTTTATAGTTGACACAGGAAACAAATAGTGTGAAACAAGTACGACGAGAGTGAAGCATCCCATAGCTCAAGGTGGATACCTCTCCTCCATCATCGAGAACAAAAACCTCTCCATGCTCAAAGGGGGACATTGTACCAGCATCAGTATTCAAATAGGGATCTGCCAACATATAATGGACATGAGTAGGTACCAAAAAATAAATACACACAAAATCCGACATATAAAACAATACCAAATTTGAAATGCCAACAGATAGTCAAAATAATTTTTCTTTACAAAAAAAATATATCTTATACAATCATAGTTTTGGATTTTAGCAAGCAATCATGAAATTCCTATTACAGGAACACAAGCAACATAGAACTCACTCATCTCGCAAAACAAACTCCAGAGTAATGGAACAATAGTTGAACAGGGACTGCATGGATTCAACTAAATAAACTTACCACATATTTTGAAGCATTTTATATTTGATAACAAAGTAGAGAGAAAATACATGCAAACGAACCAATCTAAGGGATTAATCCGTTCAAATTTCACGGTCCCAGCATGCAATATAGTCGGGAGAAGACTAGAGCTCATTCACACCTAAATTTAAGCTATCGAAATCAGACTCGCTTCCTATATCCTCTTAACCCTTTTATTATCACTTTCACAAGCTCTTGAAGTGCAAATTAACACAACGCACCGGAAGCTGAATCCATAAACAGATTAAAGCAAGCCTCTTGCAACTACGTTCATGAACAATTCCTTAACGAATATACTCACTCATCATATGTCCAAAATAACGCCATTGCAGCGGGAAAACGGACATAATCAACAAGCAAAACGACAACCAACCGTTATCTCAGACAGAAAAATAGCTCACACACCAATTTTAATAGAAGTGACGCGCAGACCGCAGGCTTTGAGCACGACGCCGATGCTGCTGGCGGTCACGCCTTTTCCAAGGCTGCTCACCACGCCTCCGGTGACCAAAACGTACTTCATTTTAAATTTTTCAATAAATCGCCAATGAAATTGCAGGAAATGTGTATTCCGTGGCAGAAACTGAATAAAAAATGATTGTTCGGTGAAAATTAGCGCCTAAATCCGAGCGGGAAGATGTAAAGCTCTTGACCGTAGGGAGTAAAGGAATCTGGGCTTTGTCAAACTGCAGTCGCTATCCCAGTTTACACAACGGCTTTCAGTTTACACTGACGAGGGTTTCTTTACATAAATAGTTGATACAATGCCTAAAGCCCTAATTCCTAAAACCTTCGGAAATGACGAAAATGGAAAAGATATGAAATTGCCTAATTTAGCAGAAGAAGAATTGAATTTTGAATTGACAAAATTAAACTCATCTAACCAACACATAAAGATGGAACCAGAGCGGGAGAAACTAAAACCATTTCATTTCATATCACCACTTCTAATCCACAAGTCTACAGTACATCAAAATATAACGTAAAAGCTTTAATAACAAAGAAAAGCTTAATAACAAGAAACAAAGTTAAGAATAAGAATGTTTAGATTCACCATTACCTGTTCAATTAGCGCGACCGAGGCAGCAACGATGACTAACGACGGTGAAGCTGTGGTGACCTACCACTGATAGTTTAGAGACGAACGGTTTTCCACCACCCAGCCACGTTGGGAGCCTTTGCGTCGGCGGCGGAGCCCTCGTACTTTTTGGAGCCCTCGTCGTCCTCTTCGTTGACCAGGTCCTTGACAGTCTCCTCCTCAGCCGAGGAGCTCGTCATGGAGTCGTCGGAGGAGTCCTTCGGTCGCGAAGATTTCGCCATAGTCGAGGTCGCGAAGATTTCGCCAAAGTGAAGTGTATTAAATTGGGGAAAAAATTGAAATGAGGGTTAGCGGGTTTGGGTTTTGGGGGAAAGTAAAGTGAAGTGTATTAAAAAATACACGAACATACACTACGGTTAATAAAAACCGTAGTCTATGTATTAAAAAAGAACGCACATACACTACGGTTTTAAAAACCGTAGTCTATGTATTAAAAAACCACGAACATACACTACGGTTTTGAAAAACCGTAGTCTATGTATTAAAAAAGCACGCACATACACTACGGTTTTTAAAAAACCGTAGTCTATGTATTAAAAAAGCACGCACATACACTACGGTTTTTAAAAACCGTAGTCTATTGTTACTATACACTACGGTTAATTTTATAACCGTAGTCTTTTCCCAAAAAAACGCACATACACTACGGTTTTTATATCAACCGTAGTGTATGGAGTGTAGTGTATGTTTAAATTTGTAGTAGTGTCCCGACAGTTAAAAACCGGAATAAAAGAAAAATTTATGAATAAACGAGGGATTCAAGATCCATTGAAAGTTTAAAGACTCGTATTAAAGAATAGAACTCCTAATGTGAGTTAAAAGTCATTTCAGAAATTTCTGAAATCGAGAAAGAAACCGAGAAAATTCGGTTTGACGTTATCGTCATAATTTAAGTTCAAGAACCCGTACCGAAGCAGCGTCTGCTTTTCCATTCACTTATTTTACGATACGGAGATAAGGTGAAAAGTTAATAATTCCGACTTTCGAAAGAATGACGTATTTATCCAGAAATCACTATTCATCGTTTTGAACGAGACGAGATAATTTTATTATCTTTTAAAGTTAAGTCCGAAATGTTTTTATAAGAGAGCCGTGATTTTCCGGAATGTTTTCGAGAACATTATTTTATCGAGAAGTCGAGAACCCGGACTATTATTTTGTTTGGTCCACAATTAAACACATCACTTCTTCCTTCTTTCTTCTTTCCTTCTTCTTTCTTTCTTCTTCTCCTTCTTTATTATTCACGTGAGAAACAAAGAGAGAAACCCCATTTTTGGAGAGCAAAAGCTGGTCGATTCAAGGTGCAAACGAGCTCCAATTCACGAACCGACTTCGGATACGGATAGGTAACACCTTAAACTTCGATTCTACGGTTTAAAATTTAGAATTTCTTATTCTTTTTCCCTAGCCAATTTTCGAGATTATTGTCTAGTTGGAAGGGTAGGAAGGCTCGATTTTATGTTGTGTAGCATTATTATTGTTCGTATGACGTTAGAGAACATAGAAACGAAAGAAAATTTAAGAATCGAGGAAAATTAGGCAAAAACGTGACTGTTTTGCTCGAATTATTTCGTATTTTTTGGTTGCGATTTTGAAGATGGTTTCTTCATGAAAATTGTTCTTTTACGTGTCTATAACGTTCCTGTGAAATTTCAGAATTTTCGGAGTACGTTTGAGTGCCCAAAAGTGGAACGAACTTAGACTGCGCAGTTTTCAACGTTGTATTTCAAACGTGAAACAGGGGATTGATTCCCGAATTTTTATAAATTTTTCTGAAATGATTTTGAAAATACTTCCCGAATGAAAGTTGTTCCTTTAAATGTCTTGAACTTATATCTCGAAATTTAGAATTTTTGAAGTATTTTGAACGCTCAAAATCTAGTTTAACTCGGACTGCGCAGTGAAAAACGAAATGAATTCAAAATGTTTGAAATGTTGATTTGTTGTTGTTTTTACGATTTGAGATTGAGTTGGGATAAGTTCGAGTGGAGGAACGGAGTCCTCACTCGAGAGAGAGTTGAATGGGGCAATGTTGATGTGTGTTAGTTGGTTTACTCATTTTGATTAAACGAGGGATAAGTTGAATTAACGTAGAGGTCATGTCGATTTTTCGACCGCATTATGTTTCAAACCTCGTAATTTCCCTCCTTGTTAGTACTCTTTTTAAGACGTACATTATAAGTAAATGAATTAGGATTTTCCAAGAATCCTTTAAGCCGAGACTTAAGATTCGAGAAACGGTGTTGAAACCCTAAAGGACTAAAAGAAAAGATAATGAATTCGAGCTAGGAGTAGAATAGAAGTTATTTCCTTTAAGACTCGAATCTTTTTATAAGTTAGCTTGTTACCTGAAGGTCAAGCGTGAGGAGGAGACCAATGAACGAGAAAGTAAAGTAGTAGAAACTCAACCACTTGGAAATCAGGTGGGTTTACTATACAAACTATATTTTTCCTTTATTAAAGCATGTTGCGAAAATGTGAAATGATTGACATGCATAAAATTCTTTGTGTTTTGTGTGTGATTCCTATCTGTGTTGAGCCATGTCTGCGAACTGGTCAACTTGTGATTAACGATCGGATCTTGAGCCATGTGTTGGTCAAGGTTAGTGTACACATGGGGAGTGTGATCGTGAGTCATTATGGACCGGTCCACATAGGACTGTGTGTCAGTATTGACCGATCCGGTGGCACCCATTGGTCAACGTCTGGGGGAGTGGAACCATTGCTCACTAGGGTTGTTACCATTTTTTAACGTCTGGGGAAGCAGAAACTTTGCTCACAGCGTTGATATTATTGATTATGTCTGGGGGAGCGGAAACATTGCTCACCAGCATTGATTACAGATATGGATGAGACACATGGAAAAGCGAGTGATCACTCCAAATTTTGGGTAAAATCAAATGAATATTTAGTATTCGCAAGTTATTTCAAGATACTTGTGTTATACTGTGATGATGCATGATCAATAACTGTTTGTTTTCGGCAAAACCCACGGAGTACATCAAGTACTCAGCCCTGCTTGTTTTTCCAAACACTTGCAGGTTGAGCGATGGGGTGGTGGCGGTGGTGCTGAGTGATGATTTCTTATATGATAAGTATTCAAAGATAATACATATCTTCATATATGTGTTAAGTTTTCACTATTCCGCTGCGATACTTGTCCTTTGTTGATTCTGTCTATATGGTCTTTCTTCTAAAACCATAACCTTCGTATTGTACTTCATCACTTTATTCCAGTTCTTTAATGTTTTGATTCGTTGGTGAATGTTATTCGTTCCTTGTAAGATTGAGTTTTTGGACTATAAAGTTCCCTTTGAATCTATGGTAATACACATTGGTTCAGTATTACTCCTCAGTTACCATTGTTTTTCCTGTTATTTCCATTTCTTTTCCGGTTCTTTCTTCAATTCACAATCACGCTCCGATTGATCTGTCCTTTGGAAAATGGGGCTGTGACAGATTGGGCAAGTTGCGTGGGTGATAGATGAAGTACCTCATTCTTCGTCTTTAATATTGGGTCTGGAGCAGTAACATGGAGCTCAAAGAAGCAAGGAGTAACGGCTCTTTTGACGGCGGAAGCAGAATATGTGGTTGCTACTTCTTCAGCGTATCAAGCAGTATGGTTGTGAAGGTTGTTGGCTGACTTGGAGCAGGAGCAAAAAAAGAGTACTGAGATCTTTTGTGATAATCAATCGGCTATTGCTATCACAAAAAATCCAATTATGCACGGAAGAACGAAGCACAACGATATTAAGTTTCACTTCATAAGAGATTTGGTTAATGAGGGGCTCATCTCTTTGAAGTTTTGCAGCAGTCAAGAGAACCTAGCTGATATTTTCACGAAGTTGTTATATTCGGAGAAACATGTGAAGTTCAGAACTCAGCTTGGAGTATGCAATTATGAATCAAGGGGGAGTGTTGAATGAAGATTGCTGATTCATTATTGACAACTCAGCTTATTGACAAAGTCTTATGTTAGTTATTATGCTAGTTATTTTATTATGCCTTATTTTTAGCATTATTACAAATGCACGAAGAAAGACATGGTTTTCCTGGAATGTTAGGAAGCCTTGATTTTATGCATTGGGAGTGGAGAAATTGTCTTGTCGCTTTCAAAGGGTACTATACACGAGGCGATCAAGGAGTTCCTACAATAATTCTTGAAGCAGTGGCATCATCGGATTTGTGGATATGGCATTCTTTCTTTGGTGTTGTCGGAGCAAGCAATGATATCAATGTTCTTCATGAGTCTCCATTATTTAATCAATTCCTTCAGGGGAATGCTCCCTCAGTTCAATTCACGGTGAATGGTCAAACATATAACCAAGGATACTGTTAGGTATTTTATTATATTATTCTCTTATGTTGAACCTAACACGTGTTTTTTTGTGTTCTTCACAGGTTAGATGTTGATCTCGCTGTCATGCTCAACACTGAGTTGCCACGTGGACGTTGACTTGGTGTAGGAGTGAGAATGCACGAAGAACTGAGTTTGACCGAGTCATAAGGAGAAGACCGAGTAGTGGAAGGCAGTTGAGAGTTTGACGTTTTTAGTGGAGTTCTGTTTCCATGTTTGTCGGAGGTCACAAACTGCCCCTGCGATTCTTGCGGAGCACGACAGCAGTTGAGAGATTCAAGGAAGACATGAGCTGGCGGTTACGTTTCATGTGAAGTCCAAGCCCATGAGTTATCTCTATATATATTGATATCGTTTTTAGTTAGAGATACACTTTTGCAGATTTATTTCGTAGTTTAGTAAGTGTGATCCTAGTCGTGTAAGATCACGCATTTAGTATTTTAGTGAGAAGTGTTGATGTTGTGTGGTCCGAAACATTGTAACAACACAACACTTATTTTGATTATTCTTTTTGGCCGTAAGGCTGCCGTGTAGGTTGTTTGTTAACACAGCCTACACAAAATTATCCCTTGTGTTCTTATTTAGCTTCCGCAACATTTACTTAGAGTAGGTGATACACTTTCAAATGGTATCAGAGCCATCACTCGACACACTGAGTGTGGTCCTAATTGTATCACAGCTCTAACGCAAAGATGGATCCAAATAGCATTGGAGCATTTCGACCTCCAATCCTGGATGGTTCGAATTACTCTTACTGGAAGTCACGTACTCGCTCTTATATCAAATCTCTTGATAGACGAGCATGGATCTCTGTGGAGAATGGGTGGTCACCACCAAAGCAAACTGATGCTGACGGCGATTGTGTTCCAATAGACCAAAGTGCCTGGTCACGTGAACAAATTGAAGCTGCCACTCTTGATGATCGAGCACTAAATGCTATAGTCTCAGCTGTCGACACAAACATGTTCAAATTAATCAAGAACTGTGTGTGTGCAAAAGATGCTTGGGATATTCTACAAAGACACTGTGAAGGAGACAAGAGTGTCAAGCAGTCTCGTCTACGTATCCTCGCCTCTCAATTCGAGGATATGAAGATGGAGGAAGATGAAGACATCTCTAGCTACATGAAAAGGATTCTTGACATCGCTAACGAGTGTCAAGACCTTGGAGATCCTCTGA
>JAPKLX010000247.1:0-16133 GCA_026898415.1 Leonotis leonurus | reverse complement strand
TGTTTCGAAAGACCATCATCAACACTAATCATTAGGGTTCCCAACAAGTGTTAGCTCCAGTATTGAAAGTTACGTACATGATGATACCCAAGGAGTTACAGGAACTGAAGATCCAACTTCAGAAATTATTGAACCTAGGTTTTCATCAAACCTAGCGTATCACCATGGGAAGCTTCGGGATTTGTTAGTGACGAAGAAGAATGGAACTTTGAGAATGTACATAGATTAGTGTAAGTTGAACAAACTTACTATGAAGAATAAATATCGTTTTTCCAAGGATGAACGATCTGTGTGATCAGATTTAAGGAGCCAGATTTTTCTCAAAGATCGATTTAAGGTCTGAGTATTAGCAACTCAGAATTGACAAAAAGATGTGTTCACAACGGTTTTCCGAACCAAGTATGGTCATTACGAGTATGAAGTAATGCTGTTCGGATTGACTAATGCTCCAGTTGTATTCATGAACTTCATGAATCGAGTGATTAGCCCTTACTTAGACAAGTTTGTCTACCTAGTTATGGATGATATTCTCATATATTCCAAGAGTGAAGAGGAATACTTGAGAATCGATTTAGAGGCTCTACGAGCAGAGAAGTGTTTGCCAAATTCAGCAAGTATGAATTTTGGTTGAAGGAAGTAATGTTCCTAGGACATATTGTGTCAGCTTAAGGAATCAAAGTGGATTCCGCAAAAGTGGAAGCATTACATGATTTGAAGTCGCCAACTAACCCTAATGAAATCGGAAGTTTCTTAGGTTTAACTAAGTATTACAGGAGGTTCATCAAGAGATCCTCTAAGATAACCAGGCACATGACATAATTGCTCTGGGAAGGGATCAAGTATCAGTGGTGTTAGGAATGTGAAGTTAGTTTCCAAGAGCTCAAGAGGAAATTGACTACTACACCATTCCTAGCAGTGCTAGAGTCAAACCAAGGGTATGTTATATATACCGATGTCTTTAAGGATGGACTAGCTTGCACGCTAATGCGAGAAGGATAAGTGATAGCTTATACATCTCGACAACTTCGGTCGTATGAACTAATTTATCCCACGCACGATTTAGAATTTGCAACAGTTGTGCATTTCTCTAAAAATCTGGAGACACCATCTCTACGGAGTTAGGTGTGAGGTTTTCACAGAAAACAAGAGTTCGAAATACGTTTTCGAGCAGCGAAACCTCAATAGGAGACAAATGAGGTAGCTCGAGTTAGTAAAAGAGTATGATTATGGTATAAATTACCATCCAGGCAAGGCTAACGTAGTAGCCAATGATCTGAGTCGTAAAGATCAGTCAAAGTTGAGTTATCCCCTAGCTCAAGAAAAAAAAAACTTGTTCAAAGGTTGAGAAGATGAACTTAAAGAAAATTCATTCACGAGAGACCATAGAAGGTCATGTCACAGTACTCGTGGTGACACCAGAATTAAGAAAGAGAATATTGCGATTTGGGTGATAGTAGATCGACTTACCAAATCAGCTAAATTCTTACCGATAATGATCACGTATGTGTTGGAAAAGTTAATAGTTATATGTCCGTGAGATGGTACATCTACACGGAACACCTATCACAATTACGTTAGACAGAGATGCAAAGTTTACATCGAGATTTTGGACTAGTCTACAGAAAGAGTTAGGCACGAGGCTTAACTTCAATACCGTTTTCTATACACAGATAGATGGACAAACAAAAGGGACTATCCACACCTTAGAGGATATGTTGTGAATGGTCGATGTAGACCAAGGCAATATACGAAGCCTATAACAGCAGTTATTAGGCCGCCATTGAAATGGCACTATATGAAGCTTTATATGGAAAGAAGTGTAGATCACCATCCTATCGGGATAAAGTAGGCGAGAAAAGAATTTTAGGGCCTGATACCATTGACGAGGTGATCAAGATAGTAAGAAAAATCAGATGAAGAATACATGAGGCCCAGAATTGACAGAAGTAGTATACGGTTACACGCCGTTCAGAACTGCACTTTGCAGAAAGAGATAAAGTATTCATGAAGGTTTCACCTTCTAAGGGAATAATTAGATTTGACGTCAAGTGTAAGCTCAAACCCAAATTTATAGGGCCGTGTGAAATTCTGGAACGAATAGGCCCAGTAGCATATAAGTTGGCTTGCCCCCGAGTTTCGGCATTGTATATAACATTTTCCACGAGTCGCAACTTAGGATTTAATCGTAAATAAGTCATAATAATAACGATAATCGTTCTCAATGAGGACCTCAGCCAGAACGAAAAGCCAGAAGTAATTATAGATCGAAAGATCCATAAATAAAGAACAAAGAGGATTCCATTAATTAAAGTTCTGGGAGGATACCACAGTTATGAGGAAGCAACGTGGGTACTCGAGAATAAGATGAAAGAGAAGTACCCAGACTTATTCCAGTAGAGATGAGCAAAATTCGGGATGAAATTTCTTTAAGGAGGGTAGAATGTAATACCCCGATAATTAAAAACCCGAATAAAAGAAAAATTTATGAATAAATGAGGGATTCAAGATCCGTTGAAAGTTTAAAGACTCGTATTAAAGAATAGAACTCCTAATGTGAGTTAAAAATCATTTCAGGAATTTCTGAAATTGAGAAAGAAACCGAGAAAATTCGGTTTGACGTTATCGTCATAATTTAAGTTCGATAACTCGTATCGAAGCAGCGTCTGTTTTTTCATTCACTTATTTTACGATACGGAGATAAGGTGAAAAGTTAATAATTCCGACTTTCGGAAGAATGATGTATTTATCGAGAAATCACTATTCATCGTTTTTGAACGAGACGAGATAATTTTAATTATCTTTTAAAGTTAAGTCCAGGATATTTTTCTAAGATAGCCATGATTTTTTTTTGATTTTTCTGAGACTATTTTTGTATCGAGAAGTCGAGAACCCGGACTAATAATACGCGCTTAATGAAATATCTAGTTTTATTACTTTTTCTCTACCAACCATTATGGAACACATCACCGCCTTTCTTTTTCATTTCTTCTTTGTGATTTACGTGAGAGTTGAGAGAGAATTGAGGGAGAAGAGGGAACCTACATTGCGGAGGAAGAAATCGAAAGTTGAAGTATCAAACGAGCTCCGATTCGTAAACCGTCTTCGGATTGTGAAAGGTATCGATCTAAGCTTCCTTTTTATGGTTTAAAATTTGAGATTTCCCCCACCTCTTTTTCACCCCAAAATTCGACAGCCCTCTCTAAGTTATGGGTAGGAATCGTTCGATTTTTATCGAGCCTTGTTAATTATGTTCGTATGATGTTAGAGAACATAGAAATCGAATAAAATTTACGATCGAACCATGCTTTTGTTCTTGCCATTTTCGGTTTTGGAGTGTTCTTGATAGAAAAGGTGTTTTAATTGTGTTATGAATCCATAAGAGCATGATAATCGAAAGTAGAGACGTGTTTGTCGACGAACGAATCGAAACGGGAAAAACAGGGCAGTTTTTGGCCGATTTTGAAGATGATTCCTTCATGAAAGTTGTTCATTAGTGTGTTTAAAATTTACCGGTGAAATTTCAGATTTATCGGAGCAATTTTGAGTACCCAAAAGCAATACGAACCTAGACTGCCCAGTTTTCAACGTTGTATTTCAAACGTGAAACAGGGGATTGATTCCCGAATTTTTATGACTTTTTCTGCAATGATTTTGAAAATATTTCCTAAATGAAAGTTGTTCCTTTAAATGTCTTGAACTTATATCTCGAAATTTAGAATGTTTGAAGTACTTTTGAATGTTCAAAATCGAGTTTAACTCGGACTGCGCAAGTGGAAATGTTTGAAAGGTGGAAATGTTGAATGTTTGAAATGTTGATTTGTTGTTGTTGTTACGATTTGAGATTGAGTTGGGATAAGTTCAATTGGAGGAACGGAGTCCTCACTCGAGAGAGAGTTGAATGGGGCAATGTTGATGTGTGTTAGTTTGTTTACTCGTTTTGATTAAACGAGGGATAAGTTGAATGAACGTAGAGGTCATGTCGATTTTTCGACCGCACTATGTTTCAAACCTCATAATTCCCTTCTTGTTAGTACTCTTTATAAGACGTACATTATAAGTAAATGAATTAGGGTTTTCCAAGAATCCTTTAAGCCGAGACTTAAGAGTCGAGAAACGGTGTTGAAACCCTAAAAGACTTAAAAGAAAAGATAGTGGAATTCGAGCTAGGAATAGAAGTTATTTCCTTTACGAATCGAATCTTTTTATAAGTTAGCTTGTTACCTGAAGGTCAAGCGTGAGGAGGAGACAGATGAACGAGAAACTAAAGCAGTAGAAACTCAACCACTTGAAAATCAGGTGGGTTTTACTACAAACTATAATTTTTGCTGTATTAAAGCATAATTATCAAAGTGCAAGTTGAATGAATGATTGTCATGCATAAAATTATTTGTGTTTTATGTGTGACTCCTATCTGTGTTGAACCATCTGAGTGGTCAACGTATGTAATCGATCGGATCTTGAGCCATGTGTTAGTCAAGGTTAGTGTACATAGAAGTCGTGGACTGTGAGCCCCCCGTTGGGCCGGTTCCGGTGAAGGGATGCGTTTGCGGAAGGTGGCCACCTTCCCTAGCGTAGTTACAGATATGGATAATACAGAAAGGAAAGAAAACGGTACCGTACCAAGTTTATGAAAGGAAAAATGAATGTTTAGTATACACAAGTTATTTCACGGAAAACCCTTGTGTTATACTATGATGCATGACAAAAAGATAATTATGACGGTTTTCGGCATAACCCACTGAGTATTCCAATACTCAGCCCTGCTTGTGTTTCCAAAAACTTGCAGGTTGAGACAGGTGGCTTTGGCGGCGGTGCTGAAAAGAGTTGCTTGACTGTCAGATGTTTTATTCAGAGTACGAACACATATCTTCATATATGTGTTTCCAATTTAAGTCTTCCTCTGCAACACTCTTTGATAGTGTTTAATGTTCATAGCTTGACTTCATGAACTAGAGATTTTGAAAACAGTATTTTAGTTCGTATAGCAATTATGTTTCTCTTTGACCCTTCGGGGTGGTACCTGGAACTCGTTGGATCTTGGTTAAATAACTGAACTATTTTGCCTATTTAATTACATTGAAGTATTTTTACTCATGTAACTTCAAGTTTCGGTTCAGGTTTGGTTGTCTTCCAAAATTATTCCTTTTGTTCTAGTTGCTTTTATCACACCCCGCAGTCACGCCCCAATTGAACTGTCCTTCGGGATTTGGGGGCGTGACATATTTCAAGGAAGACATTCGAAATATAATGTTTCCTTGTATTATTTTGCACAACATGATCATTGAGGATGAGGGTGAAGAAGTGGTCAATTGGTCGGAAGAAGAAGCAACTCTTCAGCAACCAATATCAATGGGTACCAATAATTGGGAAGCATTTGAAAATTATCTTAAAAATCACAACGATTTAACAAATACGCAAGCACATCACGAACTCCAGGAAAATTTAAAACTACATTTCTGGGCACAATATAATAATGCCAATTATGTCTAGAATTAAGTATTATTTTTGTTTGAATTAGTACAGTTTAATCTATTGTTTAATTATTGTATTTTAATTTTAGTAATGTAGTATTAATTTCAGTTTGCATTTTTTAACTTAAGTTATTTGATTGAAATTTTATTAATGTAATTTATATTAATATTTATAATTATACATTTAATTTATTATATTTAATTTTGTTAAATAATTAAAATATAATTATTTTATGAATAAGCCAAATATTTAAATAATAGTAAACTAATTTAGTTTAATATATTTATTTAGATATATATGGAGTATGTATTATAGTGGGTTCCTCAAAAAGTAAAAACTAGTTTATGATTGTAGAAGATAAAAGAGAAAAAAGTAGATGAGTTTTTAAAAGATGATGTGGCATGTATAAAATTGAAAAAACTAGTTCATAGTTGTGGATACCCTAAGGGTGGCCACAATGGTAGTTTTTAAAATATAAACCAAGAAAAAACTACCATTGTAGAAACTAAAAACTAGTTTCCAAATAAAAAACAAGAAACTAGTTTCTAGTTTGAAATTAGTTTTTGGTGGGACCATCTTCTACTATTACTACATTTATCCTTTATTATTTACCTTTATAATTTTATCTCAAGCCTTTTCATTTATTTTTCCTTTTAAAAACTAGTTTATTGTTGTTGGATGTATGAGAGAGAAAATAAATAATCCCAAAAAATTGATGTGGCAACTTAAAACTAGTTTACCATTGAAGACACCCTAACACCTAGACACAGCCGCTCCTCTCTCTCATCCTCTCCCCCTCTTCGGTCTCTCTCTTCCCTCTTCTCTATCTCGCCGCCTCGCCACCGCCGTCGTCCTATCCCTCTCGGACAAAATGCAGCAGCAGCCGTCGGCCAACTCTTCCCGCGTCGCCCCTTTCTTGTCTGCCTCTCGCTCTCTCGGTCTCTCGCCGCTCTCAGTTCTGTGCGGCCGAAGCTCACGATGGAAGCAACAGCAGCAGACAATTGTCGGCAACCTCCAGGTACATCCTAACCCTTTTCTTCCTCCAACTCTGTCTATATTTTTTTTTCCAGATTTTATTTCAATTTCATTCTATAAGTTAAAGTTTATGTCTCTCCTAGTTTATCTCAAGGCTAAACAGTTGTCCGGACGAGAAGCTCGTCGGAGAGCAACAACAGTCGACTCCCTCAGCTCCCCGCCGTCGCAAGTAGACCTTCCTGTTATCCTCCTTTATAAATTCAGAGTGAAATGTCTATATTTTGGGCCTTAACATTCTGCATGCTCTAATTATTTCGATTTTGGGTAAAGTATGGGGCAAACTTTTAACTTTGGCATGTGTTAATTAAATTTATGAACTTCTTGGTAGTTGACTGAAATAGAATTTTGGTATGCTTATTAAGTCAAAAACTCTTTGTTATGAACAAAAACTCAATTATTGAAATGTCCTTTCGTTTCAGTCAAAGCTTTCAAGGTTTCACTTTACCTTCATTTATCTATTCTATAGTCGCGCACCGGACTTTGCCACGAGGGCGGAGGACGGGGCGTGACAACTACTTAACCTTGCATATTCATTTATTTAGTTGTGGTGTAATAGAAAGTTGTAGATATATTCATTATATTATATGTAAATCTTTTCTCACATCTATTTATTCTATGAATCTAAGCTGCATCAATTTATTCTATGAATCTAATCTGCATGGCAGATTTGGTCTTCTTCTTTATTCAGTAGTTCTCGATCTATCTATAGGAATGGATGCTTACTTATTTGTTTTATTTTATAGGCTTTATTATTATTACTTTTTTTTTTGTAATAAACCTTTATTTAGTTATTTACTTACTTATTTAATTATCTAAAGAACTAAATACTATTTTACTATATATCTTGTTTTATTAATACAAAATAATATACAATTCTACATAGCATCATAATAGTTAGTATGCTACTAACTAATTATATACGAACTTCTATAAACTATATAATTATCATATTATCAGTATACAATAACTTCTTAAGCATTAATCTTTTCTTTGCAATATTTTGAATTAATTTATCAATTATCAAATATAAATAATTCAGTAATCCCTTTAATGCTTCATCACTATATCAATGCAAGTAATATACATCTCTATAGTATATAAATATACTACTACTTTGTTATAACAACTTTTAGGTAAATAATTAGTATCTCATTAAGGTATCAATATTTCTAAAACATTAGTCTTGACTTTATATAAATTTTTAATTACCTTATCGAACTAAAAATCGATTATGCACCGCAAGAATTAATTAGTTTCGCCTTTTTGAATAACCTCATTATATCAAAACGAGCTCACATAATATCTGTCATTACTCTTTTATTCATAAGATGCACAAACAATAGTTACTAATATCGATTAGCTAATCGATATTTTAGAATTTTATAACGAAATTTTCTCGAGCAGATTTTCAATATATACTAACTACTAATAAAATAGCAGGGCATTACACCGTCCCACTAAGTTTGACATATTTTCCTTATTGAGACGTCCCACTAAACTTGGCACATTCCAAAAATAATAAAAGTTATCTCTTCAAAAAAGTGTGGACATTACCACCTTTATCACTCTTGCACTACTTTATACACTCTCCTTAATAACCGTGGCGGAAAAAAAATGTCAAGCTTAGTGGGACGGAGAGAGTACTTTTTTTGTCAACGAAAAAGATATATTTTTATTACTTGTTTGAGCCTTTTATATACATGACTCACAAAACACTCAATATTTTAAACATACTTATATTTTATTTTTATCATGGACCAGAAAAAGTAATGAAATATGTGTATGTGAGATAAAAGTTAGTGAAATAGTTTGAATATATATAACTTTTAAAAATATAAATACGTATATTTCTTCTGTACGGATTAATATATAAAAAGATGCCATATTTTTCGTAAAACAAATAAGAATCTATACTATAATACAAATTGAGTCAAACCTATCCATTAAGCCCTTGAAACCTTCTAAGCCTTTCATTTCATTTTTGCTATTTTTCTAAATTTTTAGAATTTTTTATTTTCAAAATAATATTATATTAATGAGGAGGTCTATAAATTGTAATTATAATCCTAATTAATTAGTAGACATATTTAAGAATCATTCCATAATTTAAACAATAATTAGTATTAACTTTTAAATTAATATATTATTAAGAAAATCATATTAATCACATATAATATTATATATTTTTATTTCCATTTAGACATATGATATTTTTGTTATATATTAATCCATATTTAGTATAATTTTCATAAATATAATATATATATATATATATATATATATATAGTGATACTTTAGTTTGTGTAATACCCCACTTTTTTAATCATCGTATTAATTGAGTTTATTTATATTAGAGTTCTCATATCCGTTAAGAATTATAAAACTCCGATGTTGAGTTTCAATTTAGATTATTAATTTAAATCGAATAACGATTTAAACACGAATTTTAAATGAATCGATTCAAGAAAATTAGTCGAACTAATTTAGTCGTCTATTTAGACTAAATTGTCAAAAAAAAGAAAAGAAAGTAAAACTAAGATTAAAGTTATGTAAGTTATCCAGCAATAATGTAATATACATCACTAACTCAACAAGAGAAATAGCTAATAGTGCATTAAAAATATTCAACTCCTACCAACTCTACAACCTTTCTACAGCCCCTATCAAAGATTTTGAACAGATTTCAAAAGATTTGTTTGTCCTAGTTCTTCTACAGCCACACACCAAAATAACCTCCCATCATTTAAACACCTTCACCATATCTTCACTTTCTCCATCCACATAATCTGTAAAAACAAAAACCGAGAAGAAAAAGGAGAAAAGCAAGATGAGCAGAGGCAGTGAAGAACATTAGGAACAACAAAGGCGACGTATTCATTCAGTTCATCACCAAATCAAATAGGTTCAAGCTCTGATTTCATTTAAATTATAGCCTGCTCATAGTCAATTAATTTCAGTTTTAAAACATAGAACATAGTTCTATTGCCTAAGTCTTGACCCATAACTTAGATTACATTTGCATATTTAAGAATCAAGCTTCATAATTTAGAAGGAAACTTTTATTGTACGATGACACAAATATATCATAAATTCACAATCTAGAACTAGAATCATCAACCATAGCTACTGAGCATAATACTTTAACATAATCAACATAAATTAAGAAAATATTTATAGAAAACTGGGTGGGTAGTTACCTGCTTCCACGGGTGAGGAAGATGCATCGGCAATGGCAGTGAAGACCTCGGACAGCTTCCGAACCACCTCGAACAGCTCTGGACAGACCTCGAACAACTCCGGACAGACCTCGAACAGCTTCGGAGCTATGTAGCGACGCCGGCGAGGTGGCGCAGCGGCACAGCGGGGAGCAGCAGCGCGGATGGCGACAGCGTGGTGCTGCGGCGAAGACCCGATGCGGAGGCGGTGCTTTTGCATATGTTGTCGGCACAGTGAAAGCGGTGGAGACCCACCACCGTGCTTCGACCAACTGAGAGAGAGGTGAGAAATTGAGTGTAGAAAATTTAGGGATTTTATCCAAATTAAATTCCTAAATCGAATTAAAGAAGAGAGGATACGTCGGGGTTAGATCGAGGGCCACGGAGGTGACGGCGCGCTGGAAGAAAGCGGTGGGAGGTGGCGGCGGCTACGTCCCTGCACAAAATGAAAACGAAGATGAATAAAAAGAAAGAAAAGAAGGAAGAATGGTGGTGAGGGAAAGAAGAACCGATGACTTCTTTAGGGGAGAAAGAAATTCTTCCAAATAATTAATAAAGAAATAGAATTAATAAGAAATTAGTAAATAAAAGAAAATGAAAAGGAATAAATTAATAGTAATAAAAAGTAATAAGGAAAGAAAAAGGAAAAAGGTAAAGAAAAATGAAAGGGGGTGGGGGTTGGGTTTGATCGAGAGTGAGAGAGAAGAGAAAAGTTAGTGTTGGGAATAAAAAGAGAAGAAAATGAGATATAATTGAAGAAAAAGGGTTTGGGCTAATAATTATTTGGGCCAAATCCAATTAAAAAGATGGATCAAAATGTAAATAGGTTGGGCTTAAATAATTAATTTTAATGGATCTAGAATTAATACTTGGATCCAAAACTTATTTAATGAAATGAATTAATTTAATTAATCTTAGTTGATTAAATTATCAAGACTTGATTAATAAGTATTAATTGAGAATAATTATTTAATTATGAATTATTAATTAATTACTAATAATTAAAAAATAAAAAGATCAAGAATCGAACATCAACGAAGTAACAATTAAAGGTGGAAATTCAATATTTATTTCCCAAATGTTTATTTAAGATTTAATTGTCTCATTTTAAATGAGTAATGATAGCTTTAATTTATTAAATGCTATAAAACGAGCAAAGATTTTCGGAGAAAATCCAAGATTTCGTTTCTAGAAAATAGAAAGGATATGAAACTCTAAGAGCTATTTATTAGCTTTTAATTTGATATAGATTTATTTAGATTCTAAGGTTTCTAAGTATATTATATGAAGGTCAAGTACAACGTGTAAGCCAAGTTGAACGTAAGGATTAGCTCGGCTTTTCTATACTCAAAGGAGGTTTAATCGACGGATTTATTCCAAGAGGTGGGTTTATTTTTCTCAAAATTATGTTTGAGTTATATAAGCTCTGATATTGCAAAATGAATGTTATCCATGTCATGTTTTAATGTACGTTCAATTAAGTTTAATGCTCTGAAGTTAATCGATCGAGGTTTTCGGCTTTACCTAACACGTTAGTCGAAAACTATGTACACGATGGGCAATAGTGCAATGGGTTGATCTCCATTGTGTGCTGCTGTAATGTTAATGGGATTCTCTGGGTTTCGACCCGAAATCCAAAAGCAGAAAGGGATTTTCTGGGTTTCAACCCGAAATCTAAATGCTCAAATAGACTCTCTGGGCTTCGACCCGAAGTCTGAATGTAAATGGGCTCGACGGTGGCAAGAGGTCCGGGGCCAAAGTAAGAGTAACTTTAGAACGTACATAAATGCGCAAATGAATGAAAATGATAAATGTTTTGACATGCTTAGAAGTCTCTTTTCGTTTTGAAACCTTCTAAGGTATGTTGTTCATGAATGGATAAAAATGTTTAGTTTTTATAAAACTGTTTATAAAATGCATAGCCCACTGAGTACACTAGTACTCAGCCCACAAATTGTTTCCAAATGTTTTCAGGTTAAGTGCCGGTGGTGATGGGTTGAGCTGAGGCGTTGTTGTTGTCATCTGGTTGATTTTATGAATTGCTTCCGCTATGATATTCTCTTTTGTCAAGTATAGTTCGTTCGTCGATCTATAACTTCTTAATGACTCTGGTTATGTTATTCTATTCAATAGAATTAGGATTGTGAACCTCAACTTCTGACATCGAATAGCTTTTTGCATCGATTTGAATTACGAGTCTTCTCGTTTATCTATTATGGTTATGTTTGATGTATTATTCGGGTTTCCTTCCAAGTCAAGCATGCCCCCCTTCTTCCCCGCTTCTTAAATCCCACGCCTAGTGGCACCCCGGCTTACGGGCCTTCCCTCGAGAATTGGGGCGTGACAATTTGATATGTATATTTTGATAACTAATTTAATAATAATTAATATAAATTATATATAACCTTTTCAAATCTAATAAAAAAATATAAATTTTATGAAAATGTCTATATTTAAATTTATTTGAAAAAAAATAATAAAATTTATAATTCATCACTTATGACTATTATAACATATTTTAATTATGGTGACAATTCATATATATCTTTCAATATAAATTTTAAAAATTGAGAATTCAATCAAACAGTATATAATCTTCTTATTTATTTATATATCTTATATTAGATTACATACTAATTCATATTTAATTATTATTTTCATTAATATAAAAAATATTTAATGACTATATTTCGATAGCAATTTGAGAATTCAATTAAATTGATAATTTTTCGACGTAAATCAATATTAGAGAATGAAATTGAGCATCATTATAACCCAAATATTGAATTATTTATTAATGGGTAGGTATTTTAAATGTATTTGATTATACTTTACATTTATTTTTCTTTTATTTTTAATCCAAAAATTAACATTCCTAATTATTTGTCATACTAATTAAAGACATACAAACTTATATATATATATTTTTTGTTTCAGCGAGTAGGGTGGTAAATTAATCAATTAATTTTGGTTCAATTCGAAATTCGGTAATTCGTTCGAATACGATAGTTTTGTGATTAATATTATGATATTCGATTCGAAATTCGTAAATATCTGACTAAAATTATATATAACATATATATATATATACATATATATTAATTTCTATATTAATATTGTAATACCCCGATAATTAAAAACCCGAATAAAAGAAAAATTTATGAATAAACGAGGGATTCAAGATCCGTTGAAAGTTTAGAGACTCGTATTAAAGAATAGAACTCCTAATGTGAGTTAAAAGTCATTTCAGAAATTTCTGAAATTGAGAAAGAAATCGAGAAAATTCGGTTTGACGTTTATCGTCATAATTTAAGTTCGAGAACTCGTATCGAAGCAGCGTTTGTTTTTCCATTCAATTATTTTACGATACGGAGATAAGGTGGAAAGTTAATAATTCCGACTTTCGGAAGAATGATGTAATTATCGAGAAATCACTATTCATCATTTTGAAAGAGACGAGATAATTTTATTAATTTTTAAAGTTAAGTCCGGAATGTTTTTCTAAGAGAGCCGTGATTTTCCGGAATGTTTCCGAGAACATTATTTTATCGAGAAGTCGAGAACCCGGACTATTAGTACGTTATTATAACGGGTAGCAAGAGCAAATAGGGGATTCATTCGAAATGAGATATTTTGGAAAATTAGATATTTTCAAAAGTAGATATTTTGGAAATTAGATATTTTCAAATTAGATATTTTGAAATATCTAAGAGGCGAAATACGGGATTCAGTCAAATGCCCGGATTTGAAGTTCGAGCCAAGATATGGACACAGCGCGATAATTTACATACACTTTTATCGCGATACGGACCATACGCGAAAATTTTATTTTCGCCGTCAGTGAATAGTAGAACCGAGAACTCGAGAACTTGAGAAATCGATAAATAAGCATTTTCTCGATTTATGTGCAACTCGATCGGGCCAAAACCCGACTTTAGTTCACGAGAGACGAAGATATTTTTAACGAGTAAGATAGTCGAGTGTGTTGACTCTCGTTTCAACCGAGATAGATAAATAACAAAGAATCGGATCGAAAATATCTAAAAGACGTTTTAGACCCCGGATAATTAGATATTTTACGGGCAACTTTGTGGCCTATAAAAAGACCACAAAGTCACCCCCATTATTCAGATTTCACGTGAGATAGGCAGAGGCAAGGTTGGCGTGAGCAAGAAGAGAAAAGGAGGAGGAGCTTTGCTCCGATTTTCGTCTCGTTCGTCTCGTTCTTCCGATTTCTTCGAAATCTAATCCAATAGAAAGGTAGCCCTCGATCTTACCTATGTTTCTACGGTTTCATTTTCATATTTTGAGCACGATGAAAAAGTGAAATAGGGGCTGCCCTTTTCGATTTTTATCGGGTCAAACCCGAATCGAAAAATGTCGATAATTAGTATTGCTCGTATGAGTTAGATGAACGTGTGTTTTAAGTTTCGATAAAATCTAAGCATGTTAGGTTTTGAGAAGTTATTTTGAACTTGTTGTTTTATATGTTTTCGATTTTTCTCGGATGAATCGAATAGACGAGCATGTATGTAGGTTATAATTGAGTATGTTTTAAAAAGAAAATGAGTGCGGACGACAGTTTCTGCCGGATTTTCTTTCGTCATTTTATGTATAGAATGAGTAGAATTTTTACATAATAAAATACTAGATCGAGTTAGGAGTAATCTCCAACTTGAATCACCCCGTTTCGTTGTGTTTTCGAATTGTTATGAATTTTTCAAAATGGTTGCGCAAACTGTCAATTCTAGAGAAAATTTGGAAATTAGCTAACTTTGAAAATTTGTGAAAAATAGAGTAAAATGATTTTATGTGTTTTGTCTTCGGATTATAAAACTCTACGATGTTATGGTCACTTTAAAGTTTGATTCGTTACAATTGGAAATATTTCCAATTTATTATGATTTTTCAAAGTCAATTGTGCAGTTTTCGACGTTTTAGTTCAAACGTGAAACAGGGGGTTGATTTCCGAATTTTTATGAATTTTTCTGCAATGATTTTGAAAATATTTCCTAAATGAAAGTTGTTCCTTTAAATGTCTTGAACTTATATCTCGAAATTTAGAATTTTTGAAGTACTTTCGAACGTTCAAAATCGAGTTTAACTCGGACTGCGCAAGTGGAAATGTTTGAAAAGTGGAAATGTTGAAATGTTTGAAATGTTGATTTGTTGTTGTTGTTACGATTTGAGATTTAGTTGGGATAAGTTCGAGTGGAGGAACGGAGTCCTCACTCGAGAGAGAGTGGAATGGGGCAATGTTGATGTGTGTTAGTTGGTTTACTCGTTTTGATTAAACGAGGGATAAGTTGAATGAACGTAGAGGTCATGTCGATTTTTCGACCACGTTATGTTCAAAACCTTATAATTTCCTCCTTGTTAGTACTCTTTATAAGACGTACGTTATAACTAAATGAATTAGGGTTATTCCAGAATCATTTAAGCCGAGTTAAAAGAACCGAGAATAATTCTCAAATAACAAAGGATAATAATTCCTTACACTTAGCAAATATTAGATGCGCTCGAAAATATTATCTCACTCGAGGTTTATTTAAAGGGTACGACGAAAGGTCAGGACCGCAGTTCGAGAACGAAGCAGTCGTCAGTCCAGACGATCCAGGTAGGCTTTCTTTTACAAATCAAATCGTATGCGTTGTACCAAATTGTTATTTTCGCTTTAGAAATGCTTTAGAATTTAAAATGTTATGAAGTATTGCATTGTCGAAAATATTTATATTTTTGTATGATGCGTATCTGTTGAACAATTAATCGATTTCGGGCCTTTAAAGATTTACATCTTGAAGGTTAGTGTACACCAGAACTGTGAGTCATCTTAGCGGGTTGGCCGGTTCAGTGTTCGCGGAAAGTGGCCACTTTCCCGACACACAGAATTACAGATATGTTTGATTACTCCAGAACTTAGACTGGCCAGTCGAATTTTAAGATCACACAAGAATTTTTAGTGAACATAGGTTCTTTAGTGACAAAAATCTCTATGTTGCACTATGTTACGGCAATGACAATTATATATGTATGAATGCGATTTTGGCATGTGTCTACTGAGTACTTTTGTACTCAGCCCTGCATGTATTTATAAATGTGCAGGTTGAGCTGTGATGTCAAGGAGGAGTGCTCAGCGATGGTTTTGTCGAACTCATAGCAGTAACTCTTGGGGGTTTACATGTCTTCATACATCTAGACTTAGAAAATGATCCAGTTTCCGCTGCAAACACTCTTTTCAGTATTTAGTATTTCTAGACGTTTTGTTTCGTGCACGAAACCTTAATCATTGAAGTACTTATCATGTATTCACCTTCGAGCTATTAACCATTATTCTTATTCATTTCTATATTCTATTTCCGAGTCACGGTTATACCCATCATTACTACAAGTTAGTGAAGGTGGGTCGTGACA
>JAPKLX010000292.1:270694-302729 GCA_026898415.1 Leonotis leonurus | reverse complement strand
TTATTATTATTATTATTATTATTATTATTATTATTATTATTATTATTGTTGTTGTTGTTGTTTTGGGATTAATTATTAGTATTGTATAATCTGAGGATTTATTTTGTCATGTGACGTGCACATAGGTAGGGGCACTTGTAATTTTCTTGTTGTTTATATTACATAATGATATATGCTAGGACTATTCTTGGCAACTTACTTATTGACTTACTATTAAGATTCACACCTATATTTATATTAATTAATTAATTATTTTAATTAGACAATGAGATTTTCTATTATTTAATCATGTAATATTTTTATTGTTTTAATATAAAACTAACAGGAAATATGAGGATTCAATGTTTTGAGTATATATATATTATTGAATATAAAATTATTAATTATGACACATGTCAATCTCATATTAATTGTAACACCCGAGTATTTTATACCTGGCTTATAGGTGTTTAAAAATTCCAAGAATAAAATTTTGCATTAGAAACTTTATTTTGAAGTTTGCTGCCAAGTTTCAGCGAAAATGGAGACCAAATCTCCGCTCTTTCGAGAACCGGCTTATACTTTTATAACGGGTAACAAGAGCAAATACGAGATTCATTCGAATGCCCGAATTTGAAGTTCAAGCCGAGATATGGACTAAGCGCGATAATTTGCATACACTTTTATCGCGATACGAACCATACATGGAACTTTTTATTTTTCGCCGTCCGGTGAATAGTAAAACCGAGAATTCGAGAAATCGAGAAACCTCCTATTTATCGATTTTAATAGCACGAGTAATGAGAAAATTCTCAAGAAGTTTAATAAAATGAATTTCAGAAGAAACCGAGTTTTTAATTGATATTTATCAAGAAATCGAGAAACAAGCATTTTCTCGATTTACGTGCAACTCGATCGGGCCAAACCCCGACTTTAGTTCACGAGAGTCGATGATGTTTTAATGAGTAAGAAAGTCGAGTGTGTTGACTCTCGTTTCAATTGAGATAGATAAATGACGAAAAATCGGACCGAAAATATCAAAGAGGCGAAAAGACGAGTTGGACCCCGGATATTTAGATATTTTGAGGGGCAACTTGTGGCCTATAAAAAAATCACAAAGTCACCCCATTCTTCATTATTCACGTGAGATTTACAGTGCATTATTGGAGTGAAAAGAAGAAGAGAAAAGGGAGGAGTTTTGCTCCAATTTTCATCTCGTTCGTCTCGTTTTTCCAATAACTTCGAAATCTAATCCGATAGAAAGGTAGCCCTCGATCTTACCTACGTTTCAACGATTTTATTTTCATGTTTCGAGCATGTTTAAAAGAAAAATGAGTGAGGGCCGAAAGTTTCTGCCCGAGTATGTCTCGTCGTTTAAATACTGAATGAGTAGAATTTTTAACATAATAAAATACTAGATCGAGTTGGGAGTAATCTCCAACTTGAATCACCCCGTTTCGTTGTGTTTTCGATTTGTTATGAATTTTTCAAAATGAATTCCAGCGAAAATTTGGAAATTTATCTAACTTTGAAAATTCGTGAAAAATAGAGTAAAATGATTTTATGTGTTTTGTCTTCGGATTATAAAACTTTACGATGTTATGGTCACTTTAAAGTTTGATTCGTTACAATTGGAATTATTTCCAATTTATTATAATTTTTCAAAGTCAACTGCTCATTTAGCTGGAACAGGTGTTGAGCATGTTGAAATTTATCGGATTTTTCCGTCAAGTGTGCAAATTGAAATAAGTTAGTAGCCGATTTTTCCATTATGTTGGATAATCGAGCCGCATAATTTTCGTATGAGATTTATAATCTCATATTTTGATTTATGAGCCTGAAAAAGAGTTTTTCCCCGATTTTAAGTTTTTAATCGAAGTTGGCCATTCGAGAGCATGAAAAGTGTTATGTGATGTTTTATTTAACGAATGTGATTTATTATAGGTTTATATCATTATATTAAGTTTCACGATATTCATAGATGTTTTGATCTTAGACGAGCATGAGTGCTGAGAAATGATCAAACATCAAGTTAAGTGTTTAATCAAAGTCAAAACATGGGTTGATTAGGAATTATCGAACGACCCTTCTAGAATTTAAATCCGAACCTCGAACGATAGCCGAGTTAAAAGAACCGAGAATAATTCTCAAATAACAAAGGATAATAATTCCTTACACTTAGAGAATATTAGATGCACTCGAAAATGTTATCTCACTTGAGATTTCTTAAAAGGTTACGACGAAAAGTCAGGACCGCAGTTCGAGAAAGAAGCAGTCGTCAGTCAAGACGATCCAAGTAGGCTTTCTTATACAAAAATAAATGTGTGTGCTTACCCGTATTTCTTTTCAAAAGCTTTGAATCGAAATTTATATTGAAAGTATTGTCTGTCATAAAATGTTTTATGTTTTGAATGATACATATCTGCTATGATTATGAAATCGAATTCGGGTTCCAGTAGGTAAGCATCCCCACTCGGACTAGTGTACACATGGACCGTGAGTCATCTTAGCGGGTTGGCCGGTCAGGTGTTCGTGGAAGGTGGCCACCTTCCCGACACATAGAAATACAGATATGATTGATTACTCCAGAACTTAAACTGCGCAGTCGAATTTTAAGAATCACAAAAGAATTTAGTAAACATAGGTACTTTCAGATAAAATCCATATGTTTCACTTTGAGATGATAATGACAATTATATATGTATGAGTGCGATTTGACATGTGTCTACTGAGTACTTTTGTACTCAGCCCTGCATGTATTTCTAAATGTGCAGGTTGAGACGTGATGAATGGAGGTGCTATGACGGGCTTGTCAGTCTTTTGCGTAGTTGAACTCTTGGGGGTTTACGTGTCTTCACACACGTGGACTTATGTAGATCCTTTTTCCGCTGCAAGAGGTTTTATCAGTTTTGTTTGACGAAGGTGTCAATTCAGAGTTAAACTCTTTGTTATGAACTAAAACTCAGTTATCGAAATGTCCTTTCGTTTCAGTCAAAGCTTTCAGGGTTTCACTTTACCTTCATTTATCTATTCGATAGTCGCGCACCCGGACTTTGCCACAAGGGCGGAGGACGGGGTGTGACATTAATCATATTAATGTAACATGAGATGTCACACGATCAGACAACATAAGATCTTAATTGTTTAATCAGGGATTGAAATTATATGATTGGAGTTTAATTTTAATTTCCGATCAGCTATATAACACACCGACCACGTCTGTTTCCGGCCTTTCCATTTGTCAACACTACCCTTAAAAAAAATTTAGTATTCTGTTATTTGATTCGGTTTGTTTTCATTACTAAAAATTATTAACTTAAAACATAAATGTTGCAAAAACACAAATACATTTTATACAAATTTAGTACTCCCTCCGTCTCATTTAAAATGAGACATACTTTTTGGGCACGATAATTAAGAAGTGTATGTTGAGTGTTTGTTTAAGTATAAATTGCTGATAGAAATATATACTCTCTCTGTCACATTCAAGTTGACCCATTTCTTTTGGGCACGTACACCAGTAAAGTCTCATTCTTTTAACTTAGTCAATACATTTAAGCCTAAAAAAATTACTATAAAGAGAAATGAGCCATCTTTGTGGGACAGACGGAAATGGAAAAATGAGTCATCTTTAATCTGACAGAAGGAGTATTATTTAATATGTGTGTGTAATAAATGTTTCCTAAAAAGGAATACGACTCATCTTAGTTGGGACGGAGGGAGTAATATATTGTCACATTATACTCAATATATATAAATATAAAATATTATTCTATAATGCATACCATAAGAAAAGGAAAAAGAGAACTCAATATAATAGTAATATCAATCAAATTATGGCATCATTTATTAATATCAATCCATATAAAGATACTTATCTTAATTCAAAGAAATTTTGCTTTGTGATATCTCTTTTCACCATAATTGTAATTGATTATAATATAATCAATAATAAAGTATATACTCATATAAAGTCTATATAAACATGAGTGAGTGAAAGAAATTAATCAAAATATATCTCTGTTAATTAACAATCATCAAATAGTTTTCATGGCTTCTCAAAAATCATTTCTCATTGTCATCATTTTCCTAATTGCCATTGGTAATCAACATCTGTTTCTCTACTAAATATTTAATTTTAGATATTTTCTAAGTTTTATATAGATTACAATTATGTTTTGAAAGAGAACTAATTATAATAATTCACTAATAAACACTTATCTATTTCTAAAATTCAAGAAATACCTCAATTTTCAAAATACATTTTACTATAACTTCTAAACTATATTATTCAATATTATTTTTTGTTTTATTTTTAATGCTTTTGTTATGTATGATGTATCTAATGTTTCTTTATTTTTTTTTGGAAAATTATAGTAAAAGTATCATCAGAGGGAAGTAAGTTGAGCAAGGATTCTGTTTTCGGTAATTATGGTAAGTTTAATTAATTTTTGCATATCGAACTAGTCGGATGGAGTAGATAATTATATAATTTTTTTGTTATTTTGTTACGTTTATTAAATTTAAATAAAAAATCAAAAATAAATAATAATTGAGTAGGGATGACAACGGGTTGATCTAGATTCAGATCTGAAAATTTTGAAATGGATTTAGATTCGGCTCAAATCTATTGGATCGAATAAATTGAAATAAATGTCAAAATCCATGAGATCTGCAGGTTCACGGGTCCGACCCAAATATATGCATTTTATTTTTTATAATAAATTTTAAATATATTATAATTCATAAGAAAATCATGATAATAATATGAATTGTACAATAATTAATCAAAATGACACTAGTTCTAAATATAATAGTTATAAATTTAGGGTTAGATATAGATCAAATGACTTATATTTTAAATAAATAAATAATATATATATATATATATATATATATATATATATATATATAGGCGGGTCAACAGGCCAAATCCGGGTTTCGGAATCTGAATATGAATAATCCATATCGCAAAAAATGAATATGCATGCATACATCCATAGATCTGGTCCGATCGAATCATGGACACATTGTATTCATGTCATAATTATAATCTAAAATTTCGATATTTAACATGATTTGCATGCATATATGTATAAAATAAAACCTTTGATTGTTGAATTTGTTTTTGTAGGCAAAGAATGTCAGAGCATCGACGATTGTAAAAATTATGGATGCGTAGCGACAACTTTGGATGGTATTCCAATCTGCACTTGCTACCCAACAATCAAACCAAATGCTAATATTAATTCATTATCAAAATCATCAAGTAAGCAAGAATGCACTAATAAATGTGTTCCCTATTGTTTGCAAGCAACATGCGGCTGTGGAGCTCCAATTACTGTTTAAATCTACTCAAATCTCATTCCATATGCAGTGTAATGCTTTAGATCAGAAAGATTAATTCAATAAATAAATTATTTTGTTTACTAGTTATTTCATTTTTAATTTTAATACGTTTTATTAATAATGATTTATTTTTTTTATTGGTCAATGATTTATAAATTTGGGATTTTTTTTTATCCCGTTAAGAAATTCTGGACAATTGGGACTATTTGAAAATTTTGCAATCAAAACCGAATTTTAAAATTTTCAATTTTGGAACTTTGGAGGCACGAAGTCTCAAATGAAACCGAAAGTAGGACAATAAAATTAATTTTCGGGACACATATTCAGTCCCGCCCGATATTCGCCCCTACTTGTCCTATCATGGAATCTTCCAAGCAAACTAATTTTCAAATAACTTCCTAAAAGAATAAGATAAATCACATGCAACACTATTAAAAATTCTCTAAAGAAGTAGAAAATTATATAATTTCTTTGTTATTTTGTTAAGTTTATTAAATTTAAATAAAGAAAAATCGCAAATAAATAATAATTGAGTACGGATGACAACAGGTTGATCTAGATTCTGATCCGAAAATTTTGATATGGATTTAGATTCGGCTCAAATCAATTGGATACAATAAATTGAAATTAATGTCAACATCCATGAGATCTGCAGGTTCACGAGTCTGACCCAAATATATGCATTTTATTTTATAAAATAAATATTAAATATATCATAATTCATAATAAAATCATGATAATAATATAAACTGTACAATAATTAATCAAAATGACACTTGTTCTAAATATAATGGATATAAATTTAGGGTTAAATATAGATTAAATGAATTATATTTAAAATATATTTAATAAATATAGATATTAGTATGTATATATATATATGTATATATATATATATGTATATATAGATATATATATATATATATATATATATATATATATTTAGTAGTTGGTACTGATAAAAAGTGAGTTTTGAGTATAAAATAGGAAATAATCCAAACCATACATCTCATAAGATCCAATGGTCCAGATTTCATCCTGATTTTTTTTAAAAACTGAAGTTGCATTGCATTTCACAATGCAAAAGGGTATTTGCGGGAAAAAAAAACTCATTGCAGTTTTTATTTCTGGAAACTGATTTTAAAATCTCATTCTTCACTCTATAAACGAAAACTTCTCAAATACTACTTCCACCAAAAACCTCTGCCCTAAAAACGAAAACCACCACTGTTGTTGTTCGAAGAAGATGGCCTCATCATCATGCCGGAGGTCTACAAGATTGTTGCAACACACCGGAGAAGAAGATGATTTTCAGAAATTGAAGTTGGAGGAAGCACCAATGGTGCAAAAGCGAACAATGTCGACTACAATTTCACGAAGGCGACTAATCAGAAATGACGAAGGTGAAAATTGTTTTGCTGATTGACGAAATTCGAGTGTGTTAATTTGTTCTCATATATTAATAACTGATTTATTTTCCCCCACAAAATAAACATTAGTGTTTTTAAAAAAAAAAAAAAAATTGTTTTGTGAATTTGGTATATTGATGTTTTACTTGTTGCATTATATTTTGAATGTTACCACTAGATGGTTTAGTGAACGAATTGCATATTCAAAGTTCTTATTTACTTCTCTTGTGATGTTTCACCATATTCTATTACTTCTCATTTGAATTTATTTCCAAATGGAAGTGGGTGTTCTTGTGGTGGGAATGTTATGAGTTTTTGTTTGTTATCTATGCACAAACCTAAAGAAGCAATTGTATTTAACAAGCATTGAAGTTTTGTAGGTCCGTTTATGTCTCAACTTGCATCACATTTGGTCATATAATGCATTGTATTTATATGTAATTATACTAGTTTTGTTTGGGTAATATATGTGTGAACCTTAATATTTTTGCATCAAAATTGAGCATATATTGCATAATGTTGCTGCTTCATTTGAAATACACCAATTGATTTTGTTTAGTGACCAAATGTTTGTGTTACGAAATTAATAATGGTTGATTTGTACTATTTTTACATTTGCATTGTACTAGTTTATAAGTTGCAATGACGATACTGATGACTGCACATTATGAAAGGTCTACGTAGTTGTATAGTAATTCTTTCTGATTATTCTGTTTGCGTCATAAACAATCATATTTTGCATATAATCACCTATAGTATTGCATTGCATTTAGTATATTGTATACCAAAATATTAATGAACTATGGACAATACGTTTGTGTTACGCTATTAACAATGGTTGATATTTCTGAAGCTAAATTGTGTACTATACTATTTTATTAGTTGCATTCAAGATACTAGGGATTGAACATTCTGAAATGTCTACTTAAGCGTATATTAACGGTTTCTAATTATTATCTTTGCATCATAAACAATCATATTTTGCATATAAAACAATTAGAAGGTAGCATTGCAGTGGGTAGATGGTTTGCCAAAAGTTAACGAACTATGGACCATACGTTTGTGTTACAATTTTAACAATGGTTGATGTTTCTGAATTTTATATTTGCAATATATTATTTTATAATTTGCATCAATACTAATGATTGCACATTCTGAATTGTCTATTTAATTGTATAGTAATGCTGTCTAATTATTATGTTTGCATCGTAAATAATTACTTTTTGCATACAAACACTTTGAGTATAGCATTGCATTTGGTAGATTTTATATATTCATAAAATTGTATCAATATGTAGTGACTGCATTGTGTAACAATTAATTTTGCATCATTAATTATCATTCTTTGCGTTTGTTTGTGTATTGACTTTTAAATATTTTTTGTTAAACTTAATATATTCAACATAATAAATATTGTTGAATTTACTATCTTACAGAAAGGACGAATACTAAGCACGACCAACCAAGTCATGAACCACCTGTTAGTATGTCTGGCCGTAAAAGAAATAGTGATAAGGATTCAGCCACAACAATATCAAACAAACGACATAAGGAAGTTCCAGCGATCGATGATGTTGAAGGCGTTGAGGACAATGATTCAAACTACCCAAATATAGTATGTATATAGAACTAGTCCAGCTTCGTTGTTCAACTGTGTACAACGTATGAATGACAGACAGACGGAAGCTGTTAGAAGCTTAAGTTTTGGGTATCTGCTGGATCTGAATATCAAGGAGGTCCCATCAAAACTTGCTCATTATGTTGTGAGCAGTTTTGATTACAAAAGCTCATTCTTCAGACCCTTTTTATTGCACAAAACATAACGTGACAATACAGTACCATCTTTATGTTTTGTGATTGTGCCTTGACGAGTATGAAACCCACAAACTGCAGCATATTTCCTGTAGAACTCAATACCATCATCTAGATTGCTGAAAATTTGACCTACTTTGGGTTTGATACACGAGTCACACTCAGGTATGTACGTATGACTATCATTTGAGACACTAAATTCTTCAATACCTACAGGAAAAAATTAAAATAAGATACATGTACACCATAATTGAAACTTCCAAAACAAAAACAAAAAATCAACAGTCATGTATTATGTAAAACACAATGCAAATATATAATATATTATAATGCACTGTAATGACTGATATAATGCAATAATTAGATTATTTATTAATTTATCATACTAAAAACTATAGTGCAATTTTATATATGTTATATTGCAAGTAATTGTGTTTTATAATGCTATCGTACACTAACTGATATTTTTCGTTTACAACGACCACATAATTCAAAAAATTATAAATTTACATTGCACTTACATGAATAGTATAATGCAACATATATGCCTATCCATTTAAACAACTACAGCTATTACAACATTCATTTTGCATCAACATTCCTTTTGTACATGTGCAACAAACACTTAGTGCAAACACACCAACATCAACGAAAAGAAAAAACACAACAATTGACAATTATAACAAAAACGATCGAACCACATGAATTCAGAATAATATGATGTCCAAAATTATTGTTTATTCGACAAAAAAGGCACAAAAAGACAGATTAAATTGAATCTGATACACTACACGATGCAAAAATAAAATAAAAAAAATACTTACCATCAAATTCTTCATTCATTGTAAAACTCAAATTCAACAATAATTCTCTTCTCAATAATGTTTCAAACAGAAAGAGAAAATCTCACACTACGCCATTTATTGATAGAACCAATTAATATTCTCTTTCCTAATTAAAACTGACGGTTTCTACATTTAATTGTTGTTCAATTACTGTAATACCCTTTTCATTACTAATCTTAATTAAACAATTATATAAAAAAACGAAAATTGTTAAAATATCTCAACCACAAGATCTAAAAAATGGATTGTTTAGATAACTTCCTATTTTATACCCAAAATTCACTTTTTATATGAGATGTATCCTATATATATATATATATATATATATATTAATAGGCGGGTCAACAGGTCAAATCCGGGGTTTCGGAATCTGAACTCCATATACAGTACTGTAAAATCAAGTACTCTACATCCAGTCAGGATCCATGGGGACCCCAATTAATATGAATAATCCATATCATAATTGTGATCTAAAATTTCGAGATTTAACATAATTTGCATGCATATATGTATAAAATAAAACCTTTGATTGTTGAATTTGTTTTTGTAGGCAAAGAATGTCAGAGCATCGACGATTGTAAAAATTATGGATGCGTAGCGACAACTTTGGATGGTATTCCAATCTGCACTTGCTACCCAACAATCAAACCAAATTCTAATATTAATTCATTATCAAAATCATCAAGTAAGCAAGAATGCACTAATAAATGTGTTCCCTATTGTTTGCAAGCAACATGCGGCTGTGGAGCTCCAATTACTGTTTAAATCTACACAAATCTCATTCCATATGCAGTGTAATGCTTTAGATCAGAAAGATTAATTAAATAAATAAATAATTTTGTTTACTAGTTATTTCATTTTTTAATTTTAATATGTTTTATTAATAATGATTTATTTTTTTTTATTGGTCAATGATTTATAAATTTGGGATTTTTTTTTTTATCCCGTTAAGAAATTCTGGACAATTGGGACTATTTGAAAATTTTGCAATCAAAACCGAATTTTAAAATTTTCAATTTTGGAACTTTGAAGGCACGAAGTCTCAAATGAAACCGAAAGTAGGACAATAAAATTAATTTTTGAGACACATATCCAGTCCCGTCCCGATATTCGCCCCTACTTGTCCTATCCTGGAATCTTCCAAGCAAACTAATTTTCAAATAACTTCCTAAAAGAATAAGATAAATCACACGCAACACTATTAAAAATTCTCTAAAGAAGAAAACAAATTAATTAAAGGGTCAGTATATGCAGGCCCGGCTCAATCAATACGGAGGCCCCGTCCTAACTATAAAATTAGGCCCTTAATTGGGCCTGTTGAGATGAATTAAAATTTGGGCGTGTTAAGATGAATTAAAATTTGGGTCATAAATCTTACTTTCTCCTACTTATTTTGAAAATAACTGGGCCTATTGAGATGAATAAAAATTTTGGCCCAAAATCTTACATTCTCCTTCTTCTTATTCTAAAAATAACCTTTTCTATATTGAAAATAACTGGACATGTCGAGATAAATAAAAATTTGGGCCCCTTATTTTTTTGGGGCCTTTTTCTACATAGCATGTTGATAACATGCTAAGAGCCGGCCCTGAGTATATGTATATATAAGCTTGTTTTTAACGAGAAAAGGACTCTTCCTTTAGTACTTCATCCGTCCCACTAAGTTTGACACACTTTTCATTTTGGTACGTCCCACTGAGCTTGGCACATTCCAAAAATAACAAAAGTTATCTCTCCAAAAAGGTGTGGACCCTACAACCTTTATATCTTTTACACTACTTTATACACTCTCCTTAATAACCGTACCACAAAAAAAGATGTCAAGTTTAGTGGGACGGAGTGAGTATGTTTTTCCGCAGGTCACATCACTATTCATGATTGATGTTTCTACCTTTAATTGAATGAGAGATTGAATAAATTGAAATGTATTCTAAATTAAGATAACTATAATCGAAATAATTTGTTTATATTAATATATTTTTCAATACTCCTCATATGTGGTCTCGATTTTCGACTCTACCTGTACACTGGGGTGTTCGGTTACTATGATTATAATAGCCCGTAATTATCCGAGATTAATTTGGCTCGTGATTAGTCGAGACTATTTTTTTTTTTCATAGGGGTGAGGCCAAGACTAATCTTATGCGGCACAGTCTTGAGATTAAATTACTTAGTGCAATATAGTCTCTTTTATACTTGTAATTATGTATATGATGATTCTTTTACTATATAAACTATCAACTAGGAATTTCCGAAAATAGTTGTCATGTTCCATTTATTTAATTAATTTAATATTGTGTAGTGAACCCATGGTTTATATTTGTTTGTATTGAGGGACGCCTATTCTCATGTTGAACATGGTATTTAAAACAGGCCCGGTTAAAAAATAAGGTACCCAAATTTTTATTTATCAAGTCTAATTATTTTTAGAATAAAAAATAACACAGGTAAAAAAGTAAAAGACGTAGCAGAATTTCAATAAAGTATTCAAATAATTTCAATCCTTCCATACTCAAAAATCAAAATTTAATTTTATTCGTCATCACAACAACTTTCACTTGATCTTCTAATGCTATTATTGCATATAGAATTTTATTAATTATTCCAGTGACTGTTGCGGTTTTTCTAAATTATCTCATACCTATAATATAAACTATATTTATATTTTTGTCATGTATTGCACGGGTACACATACTAGTAGTTTATAAATATAGTAGAAGTTCGATATGTCCCGTTAAAATTAATGATCCTTTTTACAAAAAAAAAATCAATTTAAATTGGACAAATGTTGATTACAAAAAGTAGAATCAAATAAAATTAAAAAGTATTAAAACGGATCCAAATTGATAAAATCTCAAATGATTTGATTCAATTGGATTTAGATCGGTTGAATTTTGGCCCTATTAAGTATTAATTAAAGGGGTAACTTCTATAATAACCATTTTGTTATAGTAAACCCAAATAATAGTCACACGTATAAAAAATCATAAATCTAGCCTTCTATGTCTATAATACCATCCATCTAATTAATTCCTTCAAAATACTACAGAATTTAAAAATAAAATTTGGTTTATAATTAAATACTATACCCTACCATATGAATCCTAGGCATGAATCTATAATAATAATTTATTAATACAATACACCGATGAAAAATAATTAAAGGAGAAACAATAATTATGGAAGAATAGTTTTTTAATTAATTAATGAAAGGACAATAAAGGAAAAATAAATACAGAATGGTTACCATTTCATTATAAAATTAGAGATGATTAAAATTTGTGTTTGCTATATTAATTTGGCTATTGCAGCCTTATTTCCCCTTAATTAAAAGGTAAGAAAGAGGAGGTACGCACAAGAACAAACCAATTGAACGCTTTTTACTATTTATTTATTGTATCAAATAATTTTTAAACACGAAATTAATAGTTCCGAACATTGTTCCATGAATTTCGATGAACAACATCAAAGCAAAGTACTATTCATTTATGACCAAACAATTACTTTGAAAGAATTTCAACTTCAAGAAATAAAGATCAAAACTCATCACAAAATTTAACCAAACAAAAGAAAAAAAATATCCTTCTTAACTTGCATATCATACATCTCAAACTAAGCAATTTCTCCACACTTGTTCTCGATTTTCTGTTCTCTATCAACTCCTTCAACTCACCGTCCGTGCGTCCAATCACGGGCGACAAATGGATCCAACAACCACCTCCACCGCTGCCACCTCCACAGTCACCACCCAGGGCCCACCACCAGTCTCCCACTCCTTCACCCCGGGCCACAGAGGGGGCTTACCCCCGGCCCAAGTAATCGAAATAAGCATCATATCCGCGCAAGACCTAACACCTCTCAACAAATCCATGCGGACCTACTCGGTCGTATGGATCAACCCTAGCGAAAAGTACACCACACGAACCGACACGCACCACACGAATCCCACCTGGAATGATAAATTCACATTCAATGTGGACCTCCAAGCCCTATTTGAAGCCGAGGCGGCCCTACAGGTGGAGATTTATACAGTGTCCTGGTTCCGCCACGTCCTTGTGGGGACCATCAAGGTCATGATCAGTGACCTTCTGGCCCCCGCAATCCGCGCGAACCACAATACGCGATTTGTGGCCCTACAAGTACGCCGCCCCTCGGGCACACCCCAGGGCATCCTCAACATGGGCGTCACGTTCCACGACCACAGCCTCCGGGCCATGCTCCGGGACACCCGCGCCGACAACGCCTCCAACCTTGATCGGAAACTCCACAACCCTGTTGATAATGCCTCCGGAATTGAGGATGAGGACTTGCGCAAGAAGATCCAGTTATGGAGGCGATCGGCCAGCGAATCGGAGATCAACCACGACGACTTCTCCCAGAAGCCCGGGTCCGTCTGCAATGGGTCGATGATCAATGGGTCGATGCTGAATGGGTCGATGCTGAACGGGTCGGAGCTTTGCTCCGATATTGGGCCCTCGGCCTCCATCGTGGCGGCGGATCTCGCCATGAAGATGCAGCCGCCACCGGTGGTGAGGCGCCCGATCGTCAGACACGTAGATCTCGATGATTCGAGCTCGATCGTCGAGGATCTGACGATGGAAGAGGCCATTGCGAAGGGGTACAGAACAAGAACCACCGGAGAAAGGTGGCGGAAGGTGGTTTACGACGGCGATCGATCGGAGTTTTCCGCTGCAAGCAGGCAGCATTCGCGGCGGAACTCCGACGGCGGCCTCTTTTCATGTTTCGTATACGGAATCGAATTCCGGGTTGCGTGCGGGTCGGGCGGCAATGCGGGTGGCAGTAAACACTGCAACCCACCGGCCCAGTTAGAAGGAAGGAATTAAATTAGTACTATTACTTTCTTTTCTTTTCAAAGATTGAAGTGTTTATTATATATATATATATATATAGGATGGACTTCAAATAAAAAGGAAGATTAAGGTATAAAATAGGAAATGATCTGGGCCTTAGATTTTCATGATCGGACGGTTGAGATCTTGACCGAAAAATGCATTGCTTATAACTATGAAATGCATTGTGAAAATGTAATTTGAGTCATGCATTGCATTTAACTATGAAATGCATTGTATTTAACTATGAAATGCATTGTTTTTTGAACGCATAACCGCCCACTTCAAATTTTACGAAAATAACCTTATGTATATATAATGGCGCGATTTTTGTTTTAATCATGGCCGTCGGATGGTGTTGATCTAATGGCCCAGATCATTTCCTATTTTATACTTTAATGTTCCTTTTTATTAGAACCACTCCCTATATATATATATATATATATATCTGCATTTCTCTTTTAGATTCTTGGAAATATTTTCATTTAATATTCTAGTTTCTTTTAGGATCCGAGCAAAAGATTTTGGTTGATTATTGATTAACACTCATTTGAATCACTATTGACTTTTTTGCAATTTGTTTATGTTATCTTCATTATTTCAGTTATTACCTTCACGCATTTCATCAAACACATTGTGGGTATCAGTTAAAGAATCAATTGCTCTTATAAAGAAATTTGACTGAACAATAGCTTTAGATTAAAGTCTCACTATATCTCACTCTGCTCTAATTCTACCGATCATTCTTGATTCTTGTAGTATATGAACTGACAAGTATCAAAAATTGAATATTGTGCAAGAATTCTCAATTCCGAGAGTTGGTGAAGCTTTGCCATATTTGAATCTTATTACCTTTACATCATAATTCACAAAAATATACGAATAGTTGCTGCTCTGCCGCTGATGTGAGACTGATGATTGATCAGCCAGAAGAGCTGTGTGGTGAATCACCATTGTGACAATGTGACGATACCTCTGCATTGTTCTTCAATTAATGTCCAGAAAATGTTCAACGAAATGCTTGATGCTGAAAATTTAGACTGAAAAAAATTGAATAAAAGATCTACGTGGATATTAAAGAAACCACGTTAAAGGTGAAAAAAGAGAGGAAATAAAAGTAGAAACCACATCATCATCTCAATTGCAAACAAAATAAAAAATATTACTCACTCCGTCCCTCTGAAAGTGGCCATGTTTCCTTTTTGGGTCGTCCCACTAAAAGTGACCACTTTCCTAAAAAGGAAAAAATTTTACCTTTAAAATAATCACTCTTACTTTATTCACACACAACACTTTAGTTTTTTAATCTCCGTGCCGATTCCCTTGTGGCCGCTTTTAGCGGGACGGAGGGAGTACTAACGATTTATTTATTCTCTATATAAAAATAAAAAAATATTCAAAAATTATTTATTACATAACACTAGAAAACATTTTATATGATGTCTCACTAAACTTGACACACTTTCTTTATCACAAAACTTGACACATTTCATAAATAGTAATAAAATTTATCGCTTCAAAAAGGTGTAGACCCAACACATTTATCACTCTTACACTACTTTCTACACTCTCCTTAATAACCCTACTGAAAAAAAATGTGTCAAACTTAGTGGAACGGAGAGAGTAATATTTACTTAATAAGATAATGAATCATTTTTAATGGAAAATTTTAAAATAAAAAGTAAACGATAGGAAAATAGTACTCCTCTGTCCACCTAATTTGTTACGTTTTCGTTTTTAGATGTCTCGTCTAGTTTGTTACATTTTCTTTTTAAAATAATTTTATTACTCACACAAGTTTAAATAATATATATTTTATCTCCACTTATACTACTTTTAAACTATTTTTAAATCTCGTATACAAAAGTAAATGTAACAAATTGGATAGGAGGGAAGAAGTATATGTTATTTAATTTGTTCATTAAATTTGAGTTTATTTTTGCTTCAGGAGTCGAATCTCGAGCTTTGAGTACACATAGTGAACAAATGAATGTTTAATGGCTTATTTGAACTTAAAGACCCTAAATAAGTTTTTGAAATTTAGATTACATTAAAAATAATTAATAACAATAAATTAAATTAAATTAAATTAAATTAAATAGAAGTTAAACTTCACAATACACATTACATTAAATTATTTTATTAAAATACGTATCAAATTAAAATGAATCTAAAATTGTTGATGAAAATAGAATTTTTTATATATATATTAATCGACTAAATTTGACATTTATTTTAAATAATTTTTTTCTTTCTTTATTTATCAAATTGGGTGATTTTGCTTTTGTGGATTTTATTTAAAAATAACAATCGACTCATGTAAAATAAGCATATCTTAAAACACAATGCAAAAAATTACTAAACGTGATGGGAAATGAAAGATTTTGTTTCAGTTGGTAACAACAAAATGTGCTGTACAAAAACAAAGCAAATGCTTCATCAAAACCTCCAAAACTGTCTACATCATCACTCTCAATTCTCTCAAAAAAGAAAAGATGAACAAAAAGAAAAATTAAAAAGAATTTACAATTATGAATCACTGTCGCTACCAGAACCTCCGTTCGATTTCCTCCCCCTTTTGTTACCGCCGCTGCCGTAACTTACTGTAAACTCGCAACCGCACATATTCCCAAAGCACGAAAACTTGCCGTCTCCTCCGTCGCCGCCCTCCACTGATTTACACCGCTGGTGGCTGCTCTTCTTCTTCTGCCTTTTGTTGCTAGTGTTTTCGAGCCTCTGGTATCCATGGTGCCCATCCGAATTCCACTGATCCATCTTCGCCTGCAAACCCTCGACGCCGGAATCCGCCTGCACCGTCCAATCCTCAAGCACCGAGCTCCCCGGCTTCGGCGCCGGTCCCTGACGCAGCGGGTACAGCCCGTGCGCCACAGCGATCGCCACCACCGACGGCGACGGCCCCAAATCCGAGATCTCCGATCCGTTACCGTCGCCGTTAGCGCCGTTCACGGCTGAACCGTACCCGTATTCGCCGAAATTAGGGTTTAGGACGGAGCCACCGTCGGCGGCGGTGGCGATGGAGCAAACGGAGCCGGATCTCTTTCTCTTCCTCTCCCCGGCGTTAATCATCGAGAGATTCGTCTGATCGCTGAGGGTTCTAACCAGTTTACTCCGATCGGCGGCGGCGCCGCCGTTGAAGTCCGGAGCTCCGACCGCTGATCCGGTGAGGACGGTGCATAAAGGCATGCTCTTCATGGTGTTGTCTTGCAGCGACACCCCCATGCTGAGGATGCCCTGCGGCCTCCCCGAGTGGTGGCGGCGAACCTGCAGTGCCACCACCCGGCGCTCGCGGCGCACCGACGGCGGAATTAGATCTCTAATCAAGACGGTGACGGAGCCGACGAGGTTGTCCTTCAACCACCCCATGGCGTAGATTTCGACGACAACCGTACCCGTATCCGAATCCATCAACTCGTCTTCAACCCGGAACACGAACTTTTGGTTCCAATGCGGGTTGATGTTGCCCCTGAGGTCGGGCCGGGTCCGGAACTTTCGTTCCGGATCGATCCATATCACAGCGTAGGCTTTGATGTTCTTGGAAAGGTTCTTGTTGAGGTTCTTGTTAGGGGGTGCTAGATCGAGGGCTGAGATTAAGCTCAGCTCCAAGAGTTGAAATGGGACTCTAGACATTTTTGAGGTAATGATATAAAGGTTAAGAAGGCTACCACGAGTTGTCGTCAGGAGACTACGATCGAGGTAGGCGACGGATGCCCGATTGGGATTTCGAGCTCCGTCGCCTAAGATGAAAGCGATGAAGATTTGGAGTTTTAGGTTTTGTTTTATCTTTTTCTTGTTTTGGGAGGTGATGGTGAAGAGAAATAGTAGGGGAAGGATTGGTTTGGTTTGTGATTGGTGATTAATAAAGGTAATGCTTTATCTCCATTAAGGGATTGGTGAGCCTATTTTTAGTAGTTATTAGGACCGCTTAATCCATTGTTACCGGTACATACGAGTCGAGTCGAGCTTGAACTCAAATTCATTCAAAACCTTGTTAAATGTAAAGAAATATTATTTTCTAAGATTTTGGATAAAGTTCGTAAAATAGGCTCATGAATATGTTTGTAAACAAGCTCAACTAGCTACGAAGATCATATGCATGACGAGTTGATTATCATAAGGCTCAAGCTCGTTTTGAGGTTTATGACCTACTTGTTAGTATCGAGTCAAGTTCCTAACTTTTTTTTTTAACTAAAAATACTTATATCTTGCATATGACTATAGCTCGTTTGGCTGATTGAACAATTGAGAAGCAGCATCAGTGACTGAACTTCCTAGCGATCAATTCTTTCTTAAGAAACGAAAATTTGACGATCGGAGAAAGACCTAAAAAAGTATAATCAAGTTTTTCTTGCTCTCGTCTTCTTCTTCGACCTTTTCTAGTGAAGAACGCTATCAATATATTAATATACATACACATATATATATATATATTCAAATTTGTGGAGAATTTATGTAATTATAGCAAACTTTAGTTATTATGAGAGAATTCGAAATTTTGCATAAAGTTTACATATCCAAATTAACCCAAATAAACTGCTAAATTGTTGGAATGAGATTTAATGTCTCTTACTCCATATCCCACAATCAAACTTTAAATAATTACTTTATTTTATCTTTTGATGTCAATTTTATATTCTTTAGTTTAATTTTATATTTAATATCATGATTCATCAACTTAAACATAATATTTCATTATTTTTAACACTTAATGTCACTTTTAATTAATTTTTAGGTTCATAAATTAAAAATTAGGGTACATATTTTTTATATATTTTTTTATTTTATAAAAAAATTAATTAAAATGATAAATTTAATGACGAGAAATGAGACATAAATGTCGTAATATCAATTAAATAGCACAATAAAAGTAGTTATTATCACCATTGAAGCTTTGGGAGAGAGACATGATCATCTAAAGTAAACAATTTGCTTACACAATTATCTTTCATAAATAAACGTAAAAAAAAAAAAAAACCATTCGCCCACAAAAGATCAGCAAAACTTGAAGGCTAAGTTCAAAGAACAATTCAAATTCAAAGCAATCCCAAAATCTCCTTTCCAAGCTTCACAATTAAAATTCATCTATAAAACCTTCCTAAACTCCCATCGGAATACGATCGGTGATGACGAACTCTGTTCAAACCTTTGATCTTCTTCTTCAGTTTGAACTGATTTGATCCACAAGAAAACGTGAACTCGAATCCATACATACTCGAAAAGCACTTCATCAGCCCATTTGGCTTCACCAACGGCTTCTTTGGCTGGTAATCGATCGCCATTTCACTCGTTAATGGAACCACTTTCTTCGTCTCCGTCTCCGTCTCCGCCTCCGCCTCCGCCGCCGTCGCATCCCATTCCCCGTCGTCGGACATCCCGAGAAACTCACTCTTATCCCCTCCCTCCGTCCAGTTCTCGAAGATCGAGCTCCCGTATTCCGCCGTGTAGATGCCCTTCTTTAAACCCGCCGCCACATCCGACGGGAGCGACCTCATGGCCGAGTACACTGACGTCATGGTCCTAGTTTCGGCGGCCTCCGACTCGGGCCGCCACGTGTACTTGCTTTCCGGCGTCGAGCACATGCTCGGCTCAATCTCCGGGCCGGGCTTTTCATCTAGGCCCGGCCCGTTGATTTCGGGATTTTCTATCGGACCGTCGGTAATTCTGGAGGCGGGTTTTTCTTCGTCGGTGATTCGTAGCGACGAGAGGCTTACGTCGTCGTCCATGTCGACGAGCTGGATCCCGAGGTGGACAGTTCCCTGCAGATCGCCTGATGGACGGGCCATCAGCAGGGAGAGACGGCGGTAGGCGCCGTTGGGGGTGAGGGGGGGCGTGAGGGAATTGAAGTGGAGGCGAGCGGTCGCAATGGGGAGGTCGCGGAGGGACGCAAGGTTGTAGATCTCGATGGTGAGGGCGGAGGAGTGGTGTTTGAGGAAATCGCGGTCGACGTGGAAGAGCATCTTGTAGTTCCACGAGGGGTTGGTGTGGCCGCGGTGGTCGGTCTTGGTCGTGAGTTTGTGGTCGGGGGTCATGTAGGCGACCGCGAAGGTGCGGAGCATCTTGGAGACCTCCGGGAGATCGGCCGAGATGAGGTTGATCTCGAGAAGTTTGGACGACATTTTGGCAGCCGGTGAGGTGGCGGCGGCTGCCGCGGGATGGTGGCGGCGATGGGCGTTGATGTTTGTGGAGGCGAGGGTGGGAGGGAGAGTAGGCGTGCAATGTGTTTTTGATTGGAGTTTGGGGAAAGGGTTGTTGGAGAATCAAAGGTTTTCCCTTTCCTTTGGTTCCCACCAAATTCTGTGAAAGGTAAATGGGAATTTGTCAGTGAAAATGTCGAAATATTATATTTACATGGATAATGAGAATGCCTTTTAACTAAACTTAATTGGAGGGTTTATAATTGTTATCAACAATTCATATTTGAATTTTAGTGTTTGTGTTTTAACTTTTCATTTTTAGCGTTTTATTTTTGTATACGCTATATATCATTACTAAATTTTAATATTTTGTAATCCATCCGTCCCATTATTAATGACACGCGTATTAAGAAAATAATTTTTTGTGTGTAAAATGGTGAGGTTCGTTTTGAAAAAGAGTCACTATTATTATTATTATTATTATTAGGATATCCTAATATATTAAACGTGTCATGAATAACGGGACGATAGACTACTTTAGTTAAATTGTATAGTTAATTTTAAGAGTTTATTTCATTCAAATATGATATATAATTATTTTTAAAATTTTAATATCATTTTTAATTGAGTATCGGGGTTAAATAATTTAGAAAATTGGACATATATTTTTGTAAATTTATATTTTCAAATAAATTAATAACTTTAAATTCATTATATTATATTATTTTTTTAGTTTTAATAATTATTAATTAAATTGAAGATTTTTATTGATAAACATATAGTGTGGACACAAATATGAGATATTAAATTCCTTCCACTAACTATTGTATTCTTCTTGATGGAAATCAAATTTTCATTAATAATTTGTATGTGATGGAACTATATGAGCTTGATCGCTAGAGTAGGTATGTAGATAATCATGATGAAATGATGTAGCTTGTGCAAGTATCCGTATTTATATGTTATGTTCGTATTCGTCCAAAGTTTGAGATTTCATCAAATATTGTACGAGTTGGTGAATTATAGGATTAAGTGGGCCCAAAACATTATTAGGCCTATTACTCTTGTTCCTAATACATTTAACATTTGTCTAGCTTTAGAGATACTTGTGCAGCCGCTGTTTGAGTGAAAAAGAGGGGGTCTGCCCACAAGTGCTAGAAAGAAAAGGTGAGATAAAAATAGCGTTAATAGGTAAAACTATTCATTTTTAAAATGATAATGTATAAAATACTTAAAAGTTAAGTTATATATCAAAATTACTCATTTTTCTAAAAAAGTGTAAGATTCTCTTACGCATGCATTAATTTTAGAAAAGCAGGTTTTTATATTATTAATCATGCATCCATTATTATATTTTGACACAAAAGTCAAATTATGTCTCTACCAACTAATTCATCTCTCCGGCCCGAGATAAAATGTAAGACCCGTTACTAATTCACTATTCTAGATACATAAATAATTTCACTAAAAGTGGTCTTATAACTTATCTAGGTTAAATAGTAACCAAGATGATTTTTTTTACTATTGAACCCTTACTATTTTTTTTTTATCCTTTTTCATTTCATCTATCATACCAAACTCACCCTCAAATATATTAAATCATCATTCGGTTTTAAGTTCGAGCTCATCCATTTGAAATTCTTTTTGCGATATAATCAGATATTTACACATTAATACGTATTTCAATCGGTAGAAATTGACAATCGCTCACAAAATAGCATCCACCGCTAGTCTCCTAATCAGCGGTGGATGCTCATTTTTCACCCTAGACCGACGGTTGTACTAGATATAGATAGAAAACAATATTTCCAATAAAAATCATGCACAACTGCCCACAAAACATGCATCCATTGCTGGTATATATAGAGGCCATCGGTGAATGACCTATTCTCATGTTTAACGAGCAGTTGCAATGATATAGGTACAAAAACATATTTCCAACCTATATCATGGACAACCGCCCACAAAAAATCATCCAACACCATTTGATGAGTTGGTTTAAGGTGCCCCTTTAAGGTTAGAGTTATCAAAATTTACCAAAAAAACGGTATATTGTACTTACCGTATCGAAAAATATCGTATAATACCGAATTTAAGATATACTAATTTTTTTTGGTTAGGTATGATACCATACCGAACTTTTCGGTAAAGTAAATATATAATTTTTCCAAAATAACGAGATATACCTTCATATACCGTACCATCACATATATAGGGAAAAAATATATATATATACAGTTGATGGTATACATCAATATATATACAAGTGTATTTGTAATATTTTATATACATATATATTCAATTTGAACTATAAAGAAATTGTGTATTCATAAATTATGAATTATAATTAATATATATATTGACAAATTACAATACATGAGTTTATTGATAATTCAAAAGATTGAACATGAATTTATAATTATTTTAATAATAATTATGGACTCTAACATATATTTTTATATGACACAACTAAATAATTTTGATATACTTACACAATCAACTAAATTATTTTTTAAAATATAATTATAATTTAAAAGTATATTTTAAGAATATAATTATTTTATATGATCATATGACTATATTTGTATGATCTTAAATTTAATATAAATTATAATATATGATTAATAAAAATATAATTATTTTATCATAATATATCATGCATATATATATAACCAAATTAGTAATGTTATGATTCATGCACCAAAATCTAGTTAGCTATATAACAATATATTTAGTTCATATTTTGGTAACTGATTATTACCTATTAGTGGTTCATATTGAAAAATATGTTATTAGAAAAATAATACCCCTCCGTCCACTAATGTTCTTACCATTTTGACTCGATACGAATTTTAATAAAATTGGTTGATTTTGATTGATAGATGATAAAGTGTAGTGAGTGGAGAATGAGACCCACAAAAAGTTTGATGATGTGTAATGTATTGTGAGTGGAGAAGAGATTGCCATAAATACAAAGAAAGTGAGAAAAAACTTGGTGGACGGACTAAAATGACAAAGTGGGAAGAAACTTAGTGGATTGATGAAGTACTTAATATGTTTTTGTAAATATTAGAAATATTAAATATTGTTTAAGGTGTCGTTCATTATGTTTAATGAGTGCACTTATGTTCAATAAATAAGTTTTTGGTATAACGTGAAAAAAAGGTATACCGAACTAAAATAATGTATACTGAAAATAAGATAAGGTATACGTATGTAATAATGTCATTCCGAAAGTAAGGTATACCAAAAAGTAAGGTAAGGTAACAGTATGAAATTCTTTATATCGAAGAGAAAGATAAGGTATAATGTATGACGATTTCCTTAAGGTATATCATACCGTGACACCCCTATTTAAGGTTCCTCTATGAGTGTAGCTTGTGGGTTCAAATCCCATTCTCAACAATTTAAATTTTTAATTTATTTTTATTAATTGGAGAAATGATAGTAGTGAGCGGTGGTGGTGATGCGCGTATGTACGTTGGGGAAGAAGGTGGGTAGGTGAGAGAATAATGGGGTAATATTAAAGCTAGTCAAAAAGTTTTTCACTTTAAAAAAGTGGGTATTTTTGACCCGTAAGTTTAGTTTTTGGGTATTTTGTACATATTTGATTTGCAAATTGAGTATTATTAATTTTTACCCATAAAAATAAGAGTATTGTGCAAGTGGCTGGGAAAATAAGAGAGCTAGAGAGGGAGAGATTGTACAAGAAAAGAGAATTTCTTTTCTTAGGTAAAATCGGTGTCTTAACAATATTTAAGTTATAAAAAAAGAGTGCCAAAAAAATCAAAATATTATTTTTTTTGTTGGCTCAAAAAGAAACTTTGGGATTGTTGAATCAAAGACAATAAAGAGAGAAAAGAATCCATTAAAAAGAGAAAGCAGCGGAGCCATTATAGTCTCCATTGAAGTATGTTATAAAGAAGTCTCCGTGAGTTTTAAGAAAAAAAAAATTACAAATTGTTTTTTGAGTAGAGAAGGAAACCTACATAATAAAATACTCCATTGAAGTATGTTATAAGGAAGTCTCCGCATGTGTTGGTCTAATGGTAGCGAGGTTAATGTCCAATGCAAAAGGTTAATTTAATCCATTTTTATAAAAAAATAAAATAAAATAAAAATTACATCTGTCACAATAAGCTTGACATAATTTATTATTATAATACATTCAGATAAATATAAAGAGTGTCATGTTTATTGGAACAGAGTACATATAATGTTTAAAATATCAAGTACTTTACGAGAACATGTCCAAAAAATAAAATAATACACTAACACGATTTTCTCTCCCACACTCAACAGTTGTATTAATAATTTGCACACACCCGGAGAAAATCCTTTTGCGCAAGGATTGAAAGGTGGAAACTTTCGCCGAACATACTTGATATATTTCCAATTGGGGAACTCTGCACCTGTATTCACTATATTTCTTACCTATTGCGTCACAAGTATATGCAGCATTACATGCATGTGCCATAAATTGGTTGTAAATGGAATAACACCTCCATATTATTTATAACTAAATGTATATTGTGGTGACTAAAAAGTCAATAACGAGTCCAAAATATACGTATGATTATTGAAAATAAAAATATGCATTTTTTTCATAGACGAATAAAATACGATTAACATATTTCACTATTTATACAAATCGTGATTGTTGATTCGCGATTAATTCTTCTAACATGCACAATATATATTTAATTATAAATAATATGAGAACATCATTTCACCCATAATATATTTAACTCATTTATTAACACATCACTTTTTACTTACATCAAACATATTTAATTAATATATACTCTATTCATTCATGAAAAATGTTTTATTCATTTTCGGTCTCGTTTCTCGCACATATTGAATCGATATTGTCATATGTTTATTGTTCTATTTGATTCTTTGGTTTTCGTATTTTCACATTATAGGTAAAGATCGACAAACAGATATAATAAGGTTCGAGAAGAGAAATGAGGACGAAAAACACGAAAAAAGTGGAGAAATTACACCCCAAGGCCGAGAGCAAGCCTAGCGGTCGCTGGCTTGTCCAAGGGAAAGAGGACAGAACGCTGGCCTAGCGACCGCTGGCTCGCTTAACGTGCTTCAAGACAGAAGTTGGGGTTAGTGACCGCTACCCCCTAGCGGCCGCTGGCCCCTGAAACCAAACGAAGACAGATCGTGGGGCTAGCGACCACTAGCCCCCACGAGACTTTTCCAAGGCAGAACATGGGGGTAGCGCCCCTAGTTATCGCTGGACAGGCGTGGATTCTCCCTCTATATATAGTGCACGCATAATTTTATTGTATCTACCCATCATTCTAGGATTTTAAACTACGAGAGAAAACACAGTAGTCTAGTTCTAATAGTTTCAATTCCATACTTTGTTCTTTAATTCTCGTTGCGGATTCGATCGTGATTCAACCCGAAGACCTTTTCTAGTGCGTTATTTTTCATTTAATTCGTGAGTTCTTATTCCTTTCTAATTTGTTTATCGTTCTTTACTTTCTTGTGGTTTCTTTCTTGATTGAGTTTAAATTATTGATTTCATATTTCATTATCCATGTTAATCAATCAATCCAAGCATGTCAAGATTTATCTCCTTTAATTCATCATTTTTAGACTTAAGATTTAATTTCTTTCTTAATTCTCACCCACATAATTCGTTTCTCCATTCTTTTAATTTCACTCGCCTAGGTAATTAATTAGTTTAGTTAATAATCATAAAAATCTGAATTCTTTCCTTTTCTTTCTGTTCAACGACGTAGATGAAGCCTTGTTTAACCTTCCTTGAGAATACGACTTGGATTAATCTATAACGATCTCGTTCTCTTTCAAGTAACTTAATTAAAATAAGTTGAAACAAAAAACTTGTACATTTCTATTTTTAATAACTATAAGTTTATTTACATTATTGGTCCATCGCTAACTTTCTAACTACTCATATTACGTATTTAATTATAAATAATGTGACTAATATATTTAATTTATTCAATAACCCATCACTATATTTCCTATCACTCACATTTATATTTAGATGATAAATAATGTAAAATCCTTATTCCAAATGTACAAATTAATTTCGAGAAAAGTCTCGAATTCTGAAAATTTCTAATTTCCCAATTCTAATCTCGATCCCAAAAAATTCGTAACTCAAATCGGGACTGTAATAATCCCAAACATTGATCTCAAATTCTCAACCCTACTCCAAGCCACACATGGTTTATAAACTAATTGTCCAAGCCAGAAAAAAGTGTCACATTATTCACAAACTTCAAAAAATATCTTAACTAGTCTTACCTCTCGATTTCCTTCTCTCTCTAATTAATGTGAACGTGCTTCTTTTGACTGGAAACATTTAATTAATTAGTATCATATGCTGCCACACATGGCTTATACTTTAATTATGTAAGCCAGCGAATAAATTTATTTTTTATATTTTCTATATCGTAGTTGTCTTATCATGCATTGTATTTAATTATTTTATCTTCACAGCTTTGACTATTTAAGTTTTAAATCCATCCCAAATATGAAAACAATTAATTAATTAATTAATTAATTAATGATATATAGTAGTATCTGGCAGCATCTCCTAGGTAGGGCTGAGAATTGGGACCGAATCGAGTACTCATCCTGAAGTTATGAAGTTTCTATTAAAAAAAACACTAATTTTTGGTCTCGATTTTGGTCCCAATCATGATTGTGGAACTCTTGAAATAGGAAATTTTAAGTCAAGGTCTCGGTCCAAATAAAAATATCATAAATGATCTGAAATTTCTGAATGAGTCCAAAATTAATTTCTAATTTCCCGATCCTGATCCCGGTTTCGAAAAATGTGGAACTCGGGTCAGGACTGGGATAATCCCAAGCCCTTATCCCAAATTCTCAACCCTAACCCACTCATGGCTTATAAGATAATTGTCCAAGCCAGCAAAACTTTTGACTTTTTTGATTGATTGATTGATTTGGTAGTCTTGTTCTCATATATTTTATAATCAATTGTTTTGTTTTCATAGCTTTTAGTCGGTGGTTTTAAAACTCTTCAAACTTTGTTTCTTATGTATAACACATTATTCACACTTGACCATTCAAATCATACTTGCTGGAGAAATAAGCAAAAGAGAAAGAAGAGAAGGCTAAAGGTACTTTTCTTTCACCTCTTATTTGAATATACGTTCAATTCATATGATAATGATCGATGTTTGAATATCAAGATGATGTATTCTTGAGATCTTTCGCTCAAAAGTTATTTTATTAAACCAAAAATTGTTTCGAAGCCCCAATAAATTACTGTCCCTGTTAATCACAGAGTTATACATCGAATTGTGGTGTCATAGCTTGATTTGAGAATTGTTCTAACGAATGGGAATCGAATCATAAAAGAATCATAATTGTGGTTTTGAAAATTGTAACAATACTCAATGGTTTGATTTCAAACCATAACCGTGTGGAGAACGGTTTGATTACTGTTTCAAGAATTACGAAATAATGTATATAATACTTATATATGTAACAAAAAGTTTTGTTCGATTACGTCAATATTTTAAATTGCACATGTATTATATTGTGGGGATAATTGCCTGTAAATACATAAACTATCCACCATTTATCATATTGCACATGAATTTTAAAATCTATCACACAATACACAAACTACCATTTCTTAGCTAATTTATACATTGGGCTAGTTTTGGTCAAACGAATGCTGACGTGGACCCGATTAACACACGTGGGCATACACATCAGCCTAAATGACGCTGTTTTGACTTAACCTAAATAACGTCCCACCCTAAATCTCTACAGATTGCTTCAACCTTAATCGCTCGATTCTCCAACCAAAATGAAGAACACTCATAAATGAAACTAAACAATGTCGTTTTTTCTTAAGGAATGAATGTCGTCGGTTAAGTCAGAACAACGTCGTTTAGGCTGATGTGTACTACCACCGGTGTTAATCGGGTCCACGTCAGCATTAGGGTGACCAAACAAGCCCGATGTATAAATTAGCTAATAAATTGTAGTTTGTGTATTGTGTGACAGCTTTTAAAGTACATGTGGAATACCAGAAATGGTGGATAATTTATGTATTTATAGGCAATTATCCCTATATTTTGTGTCTTCATTGAAAATAAACTTTTTCAATTTTTTTTGAAACTTCTACTGACTCACTCACATCACACTTTTCGTAGATGAATGAAGTATAACAAAAAAAAAAAAAGACATGACATGCCATCAAACTAATGAGGGTCTATATATGAATGCAGTTTGCCCAATACATAAAGATAAGAAGAAACCCTAGAAGCATAAGCATGGAAGAGGCCCTTATTATCATTTCAAAAGTAATACACGAGGTGGAGACTAAGCTCGTTGTGATACCGGAATACATGTCTCCTTTAAAGGAGAGTGCTTACGAGTTCACTAACGAGTTAAGAATCGTGTCGGATTTCTTGAGAACCAAGAAATCGGAAGAGAGAAGCATGCTACATTATTATCTCACAGATGACATCATGGACATGGCCCTAGACCTCAACGAATTTGAGCCCTTTGATGTCGAATTCTTTATGGAGCTCAGCTTCGCCAAAAGATGGCTCGGAGAGGCAAGAAGGCGCGTGCTTAAACTCGGTGTTGATGAGACAGAGACAAAGCTCCCCATTAGAACAGAAAATGGTGGGGAAGGAGACGATGAAGTTGTCGTGGGCTTAGAGGAAGACGTCAAGCAGCTTCTTCGTGAAGCCGTTTTTAACGAAGCTCAAGTCTTTTCATGTTTCTTGATCGGAGGCATGGCCGGTGTGGGGAAAACAACTCTTGCTAGACAAGTATACGACCGTGCAGACGTCGTTGATCAGTTCGAGTGTCGTGCTTGGGTATGTTTGTCTAGTGAGTCGAGTCATAAAGAGGTACTTGTGGAACTAATACATCAGGTGGTAGATGGTAAGAAACTTGAAAGACATTCTTCATTGGAGAAAATGGACAACCTAAGTCTGCAAGGAATGCTTCGCCATCACCTGCAAGGAATGCGATATTTCATAGTTCTCGATGATTTTCCCAAAGAAATGCGTTTGAAATCGTTCATGAAAGCTCTTCCACATGAAGGTATATATGCTCATATTTTTTGCTTATATATATATCTAAGTAGACTTCTCATTTATGCTAGTTTATGACCAATAGAATAATGTGATCACATGAGACTAACATAGTCATTTATTACGGTACAACTCTAGGCTTGTCAATGAACGGGTGAAATCCGGACCAACACTGTTAAAATAATTATAGTAATGATTTTAGAATTGGAATCGGACCGTTAAATATTGGATCTGGGCTGGAACTGGGCCGCTAATTGAATTATAAATGGTTCTGCGCTGCCGCTGGGGAATACCCGGCCACCGGTATTTTCGGGTCTAGGTCACCAATGAGTTATTTTCGGGTAGATGATTTTAGATGTATAATATGTGATTTTTTAAAATTTATAATTGAAATTGAACTTCAAATTAATTTTGTAAATCAGTAATTTCGAGTCTTTTAATATTCTCAAAGTCCAATCCCAATATCGATCCAAAAAAATATGAGATATTATCAAATATTATTTTTTTTAAATAAAATAAATTTGAAATAGAAAAATTGAAAAAAAATTTTTGATCGGGATGGGCCGGGCTAGAACCGGAACCGACCATGATCGGATTTGGACATGTATGAAACCGGAACCAGAATCAGAACCATAACTTTGAAATGAGTGGGTTTTTACCGGTTCTGAGTCCGGTCCGGATTTTACCCACCCATTGACAAGCCTATACAACTCCCCCCGTCCACTAAAATAATTTACGTTTTGACCCGACATAGGATTTAATAATGTGTTTTGATTATAATAGGCATGTGTATTGAGTGGAGTTTGAATCTAGCTTCGTATATTATTTTAAATTGAGTTCTAGTGAAATTTGAGTCTCACTTAGTATATTGTTTTAAATTGAGTTGTGTGTGGTGGTCCACTTGCTATACATCGAATTACCACAATATAATTCTACTTAAATTTAATTGTACGGATGATATTCATTCATACAATTCATACATATGTATACTTTAAATAAACTAAATATCATGTATGGATAGTATGATTCAATACGATTCATTCTATTCATACTCAGAAATGTAAAAAATAAGTATAAGCGTACTTCTGTACATGAAATTTTCAAATGACTAGAATTTAAATATGTAAAAAATAGAAGATAAATTTAAAATAGCCAAATAAGATAGTGAAAGATAAATAGTAGCCACCAACATAACACTATATAAATTTTAGTCATTTTCACTGTAAATTATCAAAAATACCCTTTTAGTTAAAATTTTTATTTTCGTATTTATGAGTACAAATTCCGTATACTAAGTATGAATCATACCTTTCATACTAATGTGGTATGAATCATACATTTCACATAAAAGTGATATGAATTAGACGATTCACGTATGGATGGTAAGAACCATGAAAATCATACCATTTCATACGCTTCGTACCAAACCATACCACTCATACCGAATTATAAAAACATGAATTTTCAGCAGTGGGGAGTGGAAGGGTGGCACGCAATGCGATGGACGCGGTGGCGCATGGTGGGGATGAGCAGCGGCAGCGGTGCGCGTGGAAGAATACTTGACGGGTGATGGGCAGCGGCGGGGTATGCGCTGGGGAGACGTTTGCGGAAACTGTGTTGTGCGTGGAAGAATACTCGACCGGGAATGCGAGAGGAAACGATAGTGGGGCAGTGGATGGGGGGGGGGGGGGGGGTGGGGGGGGGGGGGGAAGTGGTTAAATTTGGTTAAATTAAAAAATTTACCTTTCAAGTAATATTACAATTACAATTATAAAAAGTATTCAAAAGGATATATTTGTACCAAAATTTTTAAAATAGCTATAATTTATATAGTGTTAAGTTGATGACTACTATTTAATTTTGGTTATATTATTTGGTTATTCTCTATAATTAACTCTAAAAAATAAGTATAAGAGTATTTCTGTAAAAGAAACTTACAATTAACTAGAATTTAAATATTATTATATTGGTGGTTATTATTTGTATTTTATAATCTTTTTAACTATTTTATATAATCACTGTGTATATATATATATATCATTTCTTGTAATTTTAGTAGGTTTCTGAGAGTGCCAGCTTCTTTTACTATTCTATGTAAGCAGACAAAGGAAGTAGATTGCTCATAACAAGCCGAGCTAAGGATATTATTTTCCGGCAGACATTGAATTCTGGGCACTTGAGTTATATTCACGCCATGAAAACTTTGGATTCGAATAAGAGCTGGCGATTGTTTTTGAAAACATTATTCTATGGCAAAAGTGAGCAGCATTTCCCAAAGGGGTTGGAGAAGAAGGGGAAAGAGATGTTGAAACAATGTTGCGGTCTGCCAATAGCAATAAGAGAGGTGGCAAGGCAACTAGCAAGGAAGAGAGAGCTTGGAAGTGAATGGGAACAACTTCTTGAATCAATTGATTTGGGTCCAACTTTGGAGCTATTGGAAGTGAGTTATCGTAACTTGGAACCAGAAGTGATGTCATGCTTCTTACATATGGCCTTCTTCAAGGAAAATACGACAATGAATAATGCTAAGTTTGTACAGATAGTGATTGCTGGAGGAAT
>JAPKLX010000292.1:236737-250694 GCA_026898415.1 Leonotis leonurus | reverse complement strand
TAATATAATTCATACCATTCGTACAATTAAATTAAATTTAAGTAGAAGAGTATTTGTGGTAATTAACATTTAAAATGTCTAGAATTTAAATATTTTTATGTTGATGACTACTATTTGTGTTTTACAATCCTTTTGTCTATTTTGTATACTTAACATCCAAAATAAAGGGTAAAATTTTAAATACTCACATTGCTCAAGTAAAAAAATATGAAAAACTATCTCATTAAAAATAAAAGATAAATTTTACATACAAAATAAAAAGTAAAATATACCCAATAGCAGCACATCAAATCACTCTCTATCATCTATATAATGGTATAACATATCCTATTGTATTAATGAAATCCTAACACGTGTCACGAATGAACTATATATATAAGTTAAGAAAGAAGCGTGCAGGGGTGATAAAAGATGACTAGGGTCCGCAAAGTAGAGATCGAAGAAGTGGAAGAGAAGTCAAAAATAAACAAGATGTTCGAATCATTGATAGAGTTGGAGAATCTCGATTACGTTCTGTTAAGAGGGTTTCGTTTCAGAAGCATGCCTTCATTGCACGGGATTCGTTCTCTTCGCTCTCTCACAAACCTCAAATTGGAAGGTCGTCTCTCCACATTACCAAGTGCGGATAATTTCCCTCCAAATATTACTCATCTGGCCTTGGTCAATACATCCCTCGACCAAGACCCTATGCCGGTGCTGCAGAACCTGCCGAACCTAGTCCACCTCAAGCTCAGGAATGCATACACCGGTAAAGGGATGACGATCGGGCAAGGCGGACTGCCGATGCTCCAAGTCTTCTGCATCAGAGAGTTGTGGCATCTCAGAAGTCTGCAGGTTGGAAAAGGTGCGATGCCAAAGCTCAAAGTATTGGAAATCAACCATTGTCCATATTTGGAGAATTTCCCAGAAGAGATGACTTATAATCTATCTGAGTTGAAGATGTTGACTACCAAAAGCATTGCTTCAGAGATAAACAAGTTGGGTCTAAGTTCAAGAATACGTCACGTGCATCTACAACCATAAATCATTTATTATATTGTTGAAAGTTATTAGTATGTTTTCTTTTTCCCTTCATCTCGATCCATTAATTACTCTTCGTCTTCCACTTCCTTATTGTAGTCTCAGATGTACTTGAGCATAAATAATTTGTGGCATATAAATTCATATCTTATTCAAGAAACTAGACCTCGTTAGATCGAGCATGAATATAGGATAGTTTAGAATCAAACGAACACTTTGTGAGTAGTTCTGCAATCCCGATCTTTTATTGGATAATATTGTGACATCTGCTATTGCATTGATAAAATCATAGCATGTGACGTAATTAATGATTTAAGATAAGAAAATATATATTCCTATTGCATAGTTTACATTAAAAAAATATAACAATTGAACATATTGCAAATGACAAGATACATGGTTACATTTTATTTTTGGACAGCCTGCCAACGACAGATGATGTTCATCGATCGATAATGTAAATTATTATTTAACATGCTAAGATGGAATCTTGAAGTTGAAAAGTATTATATACGCTAGATTAATCTATCATATGGGATTGGTAGGTGATGACTGATGAGTTAACATCAATCAATATTCTTTATGTAAATAAACGAATATATAACAACTTGCAAAGTGAAAAAGAAAGTGACTATTTGCCATAAATTTTTTCGTCGCAAAACACTATTATTTCGTTACATAAGATCATGTGAGGAAAAAATTTCGTTACGTACTTGTTATATTAGGATCCTCACATTTAGTATAGTGCAGGTAAAATATGATTTCCTCATATTAGATATGAATTTTGTTGCTAATTACAAAATTGTCACTTTAACTTTGAGATTAATGTGAGAATATATAATTTCCTCGACTATCAGGAAGCTTGTTTTCTCGAGTTCAGTGGACACCATCTTGGCTAACTCATTGACCGTCTTGTCTGTTATATCATTGGACATGGTGGTGACATGTTTGAGAATGGTTACAAAGATTTCCTTTTCTGAGAACTGTTGAGAAATGGAAAGCCAGATTCGGACAGGAAACGCATACACGACTTTTGGATCGTTGAAAAGCTTCCATGCCAGCGTCGTCTTGCCTAGCCCTTATATAGTCTTCTACCACCTGATCCACATCAGTTCTCAGGCATCATTAGTATAATAATTGTCATAATGTAGACCATTCCCTTCATCACATTATAGTTGCATGAGAATGCAGTTTTCTACTCTTTGTAATCAAATTCTTCTTCATTAGTTCTCTTATATGATCGTTCTCCATTATTAATAACTTCATTCGTTCATATTAAGGGAAGTAGTTAGACTTTTGGCACGTGGACAAGATCAGGGAAGTAGTCAGACTTTTAACTCAGTAGGAGTAGGGGAGAGAGTGGCCAGTGATGCTCAGTGGAAGAAGAAGAAAACTCAAAGATCATGGGAGTAGTCAAACATAGTCGATCTCGAAGTCGGTAGTTTTACCGGTCAATACAAACATGAGTTAATGAATATTTGAAGGAGCCGAGCTTCACAACTTTCGTATTTGCTCGATCACAAGATATCTCCACCCTAAAGTAGTTTGGATATATCTTCTATTGCATAATATTGTGACATCTCTTATTTATTTAAGGGAGTGTTTACTGGGATAAGCGCAGATAGATAAAAATAATATAAGTTAATCTAGTGTTTACTAATTATGATTAGACTCGTAAGTATTGCTATAGAGTCATGATTAATGCTAAAATAAGAAAATATTTGTTTGATAAATATCTTATTTAGAAATGTGTGATTAAAGTACTCCCAATGAAGGGGATGATTCCAATCAAAAATCATATCTTATTACTAAGCATTCCATAATAAAATTATGACATGTGTCATAATTAATTATTTAAGATTTAGTATATATTTAAATCTTAAATTCTAATCCATGTAACATGTCACCCTCACATTAATTAATGCAATATGAGACCTAATTATACAAGGGGAAGGACATATATAACCACTACCATATAAGTGGGTTCTTATTTACTAACTAGAAATGTGACACCGTGTAAGACACGGTGTTGCCATAATTGCTCCGTCGAGTTAATTTGAAAATTTTCATTATAAATGGAAGAATATACAAAACCAATTTTTACACTATACTCATATGTGTGTTACACTATAAGTTAATAATAATTCTCTTGTTATCTATATGATAGCAATTATAAGCATTTAATTGTAGCTAATGAGTAACAAGAAAACACATTATATATATAAACCACTATTAAAATATCATTTAGGACATCATGCATCATGCAATGCAAACATACAAAACCAAAAGTTGCACCATATTACAATGTACATACAAAAGAGAGCCTAATCATGTATAGGCATAGTGCAACATTGGTAAAAGACGCATGATTTTGTACATACAAAAGTTGAGTTTCTAGTCTCATCAAACCATTCACCTAAAGTCACTCTTATTACACCATTCAGTCCAACATTCTTCTCTTGATGGTCCTGCCACTCCTTGATTTTAGTGATTGTTTCTCTAGGATCTTCCCGACTAAATGATCAACAATGAAATTTTTTTTATAAGAATTATTAACATAATGTGAATTTTTTTATTTTAATGTACATTATTCACTCACCTTTATTTTTTCCAAATGGAACGGTAGTAGGTTGGGCGGGTGGATTAGGATCACGATTTTTCTTGTCTTTTGAGATACAGGACTTTGGTTTCTTCTCTTTCTTTGATGATAATGTTGCACACAAATTGTTGTCAACCATATGCAATCTTGAACATATATTTTAAAAGATCAAGAGATTATATTAAATATATGTATAATGGTTGTAGAGATATTTGTTAATTAATGTTCACATTGTTTTCATTTGTGTACACACCTTTGATGACTTCTTTGTCCTTAGACTGACCCACTGAGATAGCCTTCTTTGGCATTTTTGCCACAAGATTTGTATACCTCTTCTCTTCCGGTGGGACTAATTGTTACAAGACAACAAATTGTTCATTGCGTTAATATTGCTATGTTAGTAAATATAAAAACTATAATCTATCTAATTGCTTGAATAATTACCTGACAAACATGCAAGTGACTCCATATTAGAATCTTCAACTTCAACTGGATCGCAATGAGTTCCGCTCTTCAAAATAGCGTCTACAAATTAAGTGGTTGAAAAAATTAAAATTTTTCTAAATGAGCAAAAAATATCAATTTCAAAATAATTTTCTTTCTTTGTTTATTTTCAAATCTTCTAACAGTGACACAATAACAAATTATCATTTGCTCTAACATATGATTGCAAAAAATGTCGAAGACATTTAAAATGACCTGTATCTGATTTTCCTCTTATATGGTGGAAGAATATCTGAATTTCCATCTTCAGAAATAATAGTTGTGTCAAAATCATCTATTATAATAAAATTAATATGAGTATTTTAATGGGGAAAATATTTACTCATCGAAATCAATATTAAATATTTCACCTAAAATAAATTCAAAGTGATCAAAAGAATGTCTTCATTAAACCGTAATGATACTAATAATATCATTATGATTAACAAAAATAGTAGATGTATTAGTAGTAACTATAATGATAATACTAATAATAATAAAAATATAATCAAGAACCTGGTTCATGTGTTAGATCTAAACGGACAAGTCTCTTTCTTTTGCCAACAAGTTCCTTTTTAGCCGACTCCAATGTATAACCAGAACTTTCATTTTCAGAATCTTCAGAATGAACAACAAAGTAGTTTTTCTTTTTGCCCTTGAAGATTTCTGTGACATGAAAAACCAAATGAATATACAATACAATATATCTATTTTTGTTAATAGTAGATATTGTACCTGATATTGGTTTGTCATCATCAGAAGAATCAGTATTTTCATGTGCATATCCAATTGCATCATCTGTCAAAAAAATCATTAATAATGATTTTTGCAAATAATAGTTCCATATTATAATTTTCACCTTTGCTTTGTTCAACATCTTGATACATTTTCCCCTTGCCTTTATCTTTTGAAGCAATCATTACTTTAGCATCTTGTTCATTATCTGTATTAATTTTAAGTAATAATTATAGCAAAAGACAAAAACAAATCACAACCTCATTTAACTAATAATTTCAAATTTAATAGCCACGAATGTGCATTGATTGTTAAAACATAATCGGTCAAGGATACTTTACCTAATGAATTGTGAAAAATGAGTTGCTTCTTTGTACTCTTCATTAGACCTGAAGATATACGAAATTCGAATAATATCAACTTTAATTAATAAAACACCAATATAAGAGAAGACATCAATGAACCTTTCTCCAAATAAGATTCACTAAAGTCAGTTTCTTCAGAGGGTATGGCTCCATCATCTTGTAAAATCTCAATAGCATCCACAGTGAACGTAGGAACATCTTTAAATATTCTACTTTTTATCTTTAAAAGCAAGACAATATTGTGCAGACGTTTCCTAAGAAAATCTGATTGTGCGGTAGGACCCTGCAGTTCGAGATAATTTAATCTTGCAACTTTGCATATGTGATAAGCAAGCAATGGCGATTTCATAATATAATAAAATAATCACCTGATATTGTTTTTGATAAAACTCTGTAGGATCTACACACAAAAGTTTCTCAGCTTCTTTCCCCAAGAAAGTAACATCCGCTTGTCCAGTTCCATCAAATATCATTAGACTAAATCTGAAACTGTGGTTAAATTAAGTTACTTAATACTTGTATAAAATTATACAAACAACAAAAAAAAAAATTTGTGATACTTAATAAATCTGCACCTTCTATTGGATATCCTCATATTCTTGCATGGAGTTGAGTAGCACATGAATTCAGAACCATATGTTGCAACTATTTTTGTGGAACAGACTGGACAACTGATGTAAAAGTACTCTTGGTACTCATTTTCCAATCTTGCTTTAACTTTTACATTAAAGTATGTTTCCTAAAAGGCAGGACATTAATTATTATATATTGTTACTTGTGCAAGTACATAGTAAAGTTTAGTTACATACCTCTCGGGTGTTCAAGATTTGTTCAACTTTAGCAGTCTCTAAAGGTTGCTTGGGTGAACGAAATACCTTTTTCTCAAAAAAGTCAACAGATTCTATCAAGATATTGATGGCTTCTTCATTCTCGTGCTTCCTGTTTATGATATTTAAGAAAATCAAAACATATTCATTCATACATGATAAAATTCAAAATTGTACACATATTACCATCTTTGTAATTCAATCAATATTTGATCATTAGAGTCATCCAAGACAATTGACTGCGCATTGGAGGTCAGACTCAATCCTAAATATTAAAGAAAAAATATTATTTGATATTTTTTAATTTTAATTTGTATAATTTTGTCTCGTAGGAAAAGATATACATACCGTAATATGGCACGACTGAAAAATTTAGCAACAATAGCGGGGTCCGATTTGAAATGGGATCCATTTTAGCATAGATCTCATCTGACACAGAATCTTCCCAAAATGTCACCACAAAAGGTTCCAACCTACATATCAAGATAATAATTATAAAAAACTGGACATATTTATATAAGTAGAAAAATGTAAAATCGTTGATATGTAACATACTCTGTATCAACAGCAGCATACTCGCGAATGATTTTTCCCTGTTCTCTTACCGTTACCACCCGAGGTTCTTGATTAGCAATGACCACACAAGAAGTATCTAACCAAGATACGGAAAATTATTTTAATGAGCATTTGTATAGTGCATTGATAATCAAAGTCTCTTTATTTTAATATTTTTCAAATAAAAATAGAAACAACAATTCTACTTATGGATAATTAAATTGCTATCTTAACTGATCAATGTCTTTGTTGAGAGGAATTTGTGAAACTCGCAACTTTTCGTTGTGCTAAAGCTTAGTTTACAAGTAGGTATTGAGTCACTCGGTTCCTCCTTCACTAAAGTGTCTTTTCTGAATGTCCATTGGTAATGACATGTAACAATTGGGTTTTTATATTGTTTAGGATCAGAAACATATGCTCCTTTGACTATATAAACACTTCCTTCCTGAAGCACATGTTTGAACCTATCTATGTTATCATGAAATATCACAGCATCAAGTGTGTGCCCCTGAAATTAAGCAACAATTAAGAAATGTGATATTTAAGGATAAATAATTAAAGCATAACAATTCATATGTTTCACTTACCAAGCCATCACCCAAGATTAATTTCTGAAATTTATTAGGATTATTGTTAGCTTGTTTGGCTCCTAACTTCTTGATTACCCTCACTCTGCATTTCCAATTCTTTATCCCTGGAAGAATCTCGCTCATTGGAATGAAACGCTCTTCCATTTCTTTTAACAACCTAACATTCACAAAAGCTTTTGAATTATGAAACAGCAATGATGATTTGAGTCAAATATGTATTTTATAAATTATAGAAGCATGAATAAATTAAAGGTAAATATGCAACCTTAGTTAACTAAAATTCAAAACAAGAACACACCTACATGTTTTACTAATTATATCTATCTATAATGTGAGACCCTAAAAAACTAATATTATATCTATAAAATATATCGGACCTATATATAATCCATCTTTCTACAAAGAACCCATTGTTATCTCTTTGCAGCACACAAAATTTCAGTGTAGACAACATTTCTTGTTTCACATGTTGAATCCATATCAACAACTGGAGGTCGAATCAAGAATTTTATTGAGCTTGATGTCCTAACCCTTGATAGAGCAACATATAGCTGCCCATGAGAAAAAACAGGACGAGGCAAATAAACACCGACATGGTCCAACGTTTGGCCTTGAGATTTATTGATGCTAATAGCAAAGCACAATCTTAGTGGAAATTGTAGTCTTTTGAAAGAAATTGGACATATATGTGTATCATCAAGCTCCAAAGGAATCCTTGGTATTAAAACATATTCCCCTGCATGCGTTCCGACTGCAATGTCCGCTCCAATTACATGTCTTCCAAGATCACGCACAATTAGACGTGTTCCATTACACAATCCCTCCAATGGATTTAAGTTACGAAGTAACATAACAGGACAATTAACCTTTAATTTTAGAATATGTGGTGGCAATGAACCAACACTAACTGCATTCATATAATCCTGATAATATTGTTGTTGGCTTGGATCTTTTGCATAATCCGTGCTAACATATTCAACCATATCGCCGGGAAATTTTCCAATCAAAGATTCATTAATTTCTGCCATACATTCATTTTTGGGAGTTAATATAGCCGTATTTATAAGGCTTGAAGAACCATTGGAATATGCATCAAATGACGGAAATATTGCATTGACCAATGTGTCGAGAGGTGCATCTGAACCATGGTAAGAAAGACACATATCATCAGGAAGATTAATATAATCGCTGCGGACATTTGGTTCTTTCCCTTCACCAACCCTTAATAAGAAATCTGTGAAAACTGGATCCTCCATTGCTCTCATGTTCTGAATCAAATGAATCTTGTGAATTTTAGACCATATGGTCGAGTACACCAAACAAGCGCCCACAGTCTCTTCTCGAGAACCCCTACGAACAATTGGCACTGTTTGCCTGAAATCTCCCCCGAGAACCATTGTTTTCCCACCAAACAATAAATTATTTTCCATCAAATCTTGCAACAATAAATCTAGGGCTTCAACTGCCTTTCGATTAGCCATTGATGCCTCATCCCATAATATTAGCTTGGCAGCAATTATTAACCTTGCTTGTGCAGTATTCTTGCTTATCGAGCATGACATAGATTCATCCAAATTTAGTGGTATTTTAAACCTAGAATGAGCCGTTCGACCATTTGGTAACAAAGAAGCAGCAACACCAGATGAGGCAACTGCAAGCGCTATTTCACCGCTTGAACGAACTTTGGCCAACACTGATTTATACAAGAATGTCTTTCCACTGCCACCAGGACCATCAATGAAAAAGTATGACCCAACTGGTGCAGCAATACTGGACATTATCTCATTATAAGCAAAGTATTGTCTTTCATTTAAACGGCATATTGAAGCTAAATCAAATTCTGCAACTGGTATATTAATTTCTGCTGCAAACTCACGACTGTTTATTTCTTCACGAGTAAACCCAATCATGTAATCAACAATAGAAAACTCATCGATCCCATGACCCATCATTTGGAGAAAAGAGTCAATGGATTGTAAAGATAATCTATAACCCTCTCCAACATCTAACAGATGCTCCCGCATTATATCAGCCGATAAAGCTTCTCTAAATTCAACCCACAATTTTTTCGGATCAGAAGGAGAATTAAACACAAGTATAATTGCAAATAATTTACGCAAGGCAAAAGGCATTTGGTAAGTCGCAGCTTCTTGAATGGCGTGCCTAACATCATTGTCAGAGTCCAACAACCCTCTATCAAGAGCTGACCCGCGAAACGATGAAAATAATACGCCATTTGATGTTCTTAGATCTTCAAAAGATGTTGGAGCTCGCACATGATTCAACAAAATTCTTAAATAAAAACGCTCTACTTCCACAATATTTACTGACACCAGTCTGGCTATTGAAACCAATCTAGAGCGCGGCGTCCATCTCCTAGCTTGTTGGTTCCACACAAAATATTCAACAAATTCTCGATACAATAAATTTAATGCAGCAACCTCAGTGTTTTTATTCATCTCAAAAAATTCAGTTAGTTGTGTTCTGGTAGCACGATCAGAGTCTACAATTTTAGGTAGAGATTGGTTGGCTGCGAAATACACTTGTTGATACCCCGGCAAATGCACATGTAATTGCAAAACTGGTGGAGACATATCAAAAATATCAAATCCATAAATTCGCCACATGGCTTCCGGAGCACAAAGCCAGCGTGATCTTTGAAAATCAGAAATCTCATCTATCGGCTCAATTGATGCAACATCAACTATATTGTATGCTATCTGATCACTACCCTTGCAAACATACTTGTAGAGATACTTTACGGATTTAACATCACTGCAAACTTGCACATTAATGTGGCAATCGAACTTTGCCAATAGATAAGCATTATAAGGAACCACCCATCTATTATCCAACCACTTTCCACGCACCAAAACCTTTCTTCCATCATCCGTCCGCTTGTAATCAGGATACGAGTCCAATCGATGTTCAGTGTCCGACTTGTATTCTTTTGGATAAAAGCTTTTGCACTTTTTTCCTATCATACATGCATTCTTTGGATTGAGTTCACCACATGGGCCATGCATCATATGATTGATAACACAAGAGTGTAGATGAGGGTTTAAATCAGGATCTGGAATCTCAGCCGACACAAATCGATCATAAGCATCGGTTGAAGCCAACTTAAATCGTGGTTGTAATATAATCAACCAATGAACATGAGGAAGACCTCTTTTTTGAAACTCCACCACATAAAAATAAGCAGCAACTTCTCCAAAAAGTGATCTTTTCACAATTTCCTTTTTGAGTTCCTCATTTTTTGCTCTGAAAACCCTAGCATACAAATCTGCTCTGTTATGACCCTTTTCAACCGAAAGTAATTCTTTCTGAATTTCCACCCACTTTGGATTACAAGTCATTGTGAGGAAAAAATCAGGTTTACCATATTTTGCAACAAGTGTTAGTGCATTCATGTAACGGCAACGCAGATCACGTGGCCCACCAGTGAAGGTTTTGGGTAAGAGAACACGCTTCCCAATAGATTTTGAGCTAGTAACACCATCTTTTGTCATGCTCTCAACAATCCCTTGATACGACTCAGCCCTCATTTCGAGTCTTGACTGATTATGGCGAAAAAAATCCAGTCGTTGCGTCTCAATCTTCACGTAAGCATCTATCTGAAATTGTTGAATTACTCGACCAGTTCTAAGAATGTTTGTTCTATCATTGGTGCGTATTTGGAACAAATAGCAATAATATTCTCGCATAGCAATGCAAGAAGTCTTTTTGAAGTTTCTCTGCAAATCTGCATTGTCCAATGAGCTAACTTTATCAAAAGTTGAACAAACATTATGAAACATAAAATGATGAAAAATATTCCAATTAAATTTAGGTCAAAAATAGCAATAATATAGTCTTTTTATAAAGAACAAGAAAGCAAAAAGATCTCCAACACGGGTTTTAAAAAAGTAAAATAATATGAAATGCAAGTCATACATGTTCTTAGTAACAATATAACAACAAAATAATGATACCCAAATAGCAATGAAATGATGTCTAAATATTAGAGCATGCAAAAATAATAAAGCAAGCATGGTAGTGGAAGCATAAGCTATACGTTGGGAAACTCAATCAACTTACTATTTTGTTCGGTAGCAAGTAGAATGTCTGCTTCGTTGTGCATATGTGGATCAATCATATCACATTCAAATTCTTCTTCAATTGGATAGAAAGTCAAATCAAATTTGTCTCTTTTTCTTGGTAGTCCAGCATGCCAACCTGGCTCGCCATAAGGAAAGATCAAACAATACTGAAGTGGATCATAACAACCATAGTAATAGTGCACATAGCGCACACCACCCGTTGTTAAGTTCACCCTAATATCACGAGGATGTTCCAATGATGGACCCACACCCTCGTTCCAAATTGCAGCAACATGATCTACTACCGGAAAATTATAAACACGTCGATCAAGTTTTGGATTGGCACGCAACACTATAGCATAACTATCTAGGTCCGAAGTGTTTTTTAAATTTGTGAAGAAATTGTGGTATGGATTATTCCTCAAGATATTCACCAATAAAGAAATAATAGTAGGCTCTAATCCTTCTGACTGAGATATACGATTCTCCAGCTCCCTTTCGGTACCATAGAAGTATAGTTGCAAATGTCTTGGCATACCATCATTCGGTGTCAGTTCATGGATATAATGGCGAACAATACCCTGAACTTTGAAGGTGTAAATCCCTTTGTTAGCTTTTGCCAAAGCTTCATCATAAGTCATCTTAATAGATGTGAATGCCATAGAATTATTATATGTCCTACAGCGACGACGAAATTCAATCCCCAAAGGCGTCATATCAGTGATGTATAGATTCCACAACTCGTCTGGCATTTTGGGTAGTTGTATCTCTATTTTCCCCGATGCACAACAAAAGTTAGGCGGTTCATTGGTGAATCGAATTGCTTTACAATACACACAAGAATCTGCATGTGGTAGTTGCCATGTCTCGGTAGATATTTGGGTCAATCTCCTGAACATCTCAATGTCTTTTTGCAAAGCAAATTTCTGACCTGATCACATAATAGAGTAATGTATTAAATTGATGATGAAAATAAATAAACAATATGAAACATAAACAAAAAGGTAAGTTATTCACATCAATAGTTAAATATTATGCTTGAAAAAATTCCTCATTTTGTATTGTAGATCAATGAAGGTAGGACTATAAATAATGATTTTTTTCACAACTATTTCTCGTCAATGAAGGTGGAAGTATTAATAAAAAGTATATCATCTAATATAACTATATACCTGTTAAACGACTATGTCCATGAGAAGCTTTTGATAAACTTTTAGACGGTGGAAGTTTTTCACCATTTGACGAAGGCAAGAGTGCTACTGTAGGACCTAAATGTTTTGAGAAACCTGCAGACCCATATGGATTTAAAATTAGTAGCCAAATCAAGGGGAACTAATAAAATTATATAAATGCACAAAATTAGCTATAAAAATCACTATCTTTTGTGAATTGAGAGTTACAATAAATGATAGGTGTATAAGTTTTAGATAAATGAGAAAAAAAAAATATTTTTTCACCTATTGGCAGTCGTCTTGACCTAGTATGCGTAGTAGTAGATGTGGATGGAGTCGGTGCAACAAAAAGTAATCGCCTTGAACTTGTGACATGATCATCTTTTGCATATGAATAACAATAAATTATTAGTATCAAATATATGTAGCATAACTATAAAAACTGTGAAGTAAATGTCAAAAAATGTATCGAAAAATTAAATTACCATTTGTGACAGCCGCATGTTTAAATCTCTTGCTAGCATTCACATCTAAAACAAAGACACAACAAAGAGAAATCAATGGTAAATATATAATCAAAAGTAAAGAGTCACGAAAAGAAAACAAGAATAAAGCTCAAGAAATATTAACCTTTAGTTGAAAGTTCGCATCGTCTTTTTCCCATAATATAAATTCTGAAGAGTGCAATAAAACTGGTTAATTCAGGCAACCAAATAATAAAATGCCTAAAAGCAAAAGATGTACTACGGTAAGAAAGTAAGAGAAGCACTAACCAAGAGTTCCAACAAACGGCTTGAATCTTCCCCAACCAAGATAGGCATGAATATTGCAAGAGCACTAATGAAAACTAAGCGGAGATCCAAAAGTAACGATGGACTAATAACAAAAGTAACTAAGCTTAAAAACTAAAGGCGGAAGGAGCAAAGGCATTATGGTTCTAATATTATAGTATGAGCCACCAAATTCCCTAAAGCTCAACATGCGAAATTATAACTAAGGCATATGTGAAAACATATATAATGTTCGAGCTCCATAATTATTTAATCACAGTAAATGAGTATTTCAACTAATTTTGAAGCTCAAGTGCTGAAAACATAAAACAAAACAATATTTAAGGAAAATGATAAACATATAAAGATTACTATATGATTAAGCAATAAAAGAAGTTGGAGATGAAAGTATGGGGAGTAAGAATTAACCACCTCGAAATGAGATAAGCTATTTAAAGTTAGAGTAAATATAAATGTTAAATACATAATTTGTCCTTTCATAAATATAAATAGATTAGAAAACTAATATCATAATTCGGATGTAATGATAAATTATATGCTCTTAACACATGTATTTCTTAGAGTATACAGCCAAAAAAAATAAAATGAGATGATATATTAGCCCTTTATTATATTTAAAGTCTCATATATTGGGTACATTCATCATATAATGGTTAATTATTAACTAAAGCAAGGTTAGAAATAAAATAAAAAATTCATGAAAACCTAAACATCTAAAAAATAGCATTTTTTAGATGT